>CM075673.1:146049166-146649166 GCA_037962975.1 Clitoria ternatea
GAGTGAGATATTTCCGAGTGGGTCACCACCGAGGGAAGTACTTCTGAGCAAAGAAAGGCTCAGACCTGGAATGAGCCTCTTTCGGGCAGAGACTCTCTCAAGGTCCATACTTCCGAGTGGGATGTCTCCGAGTGAGGCATTTCTGAGTGGGTTGCTTCTGAGAGATGTACTTTCGTATGAAGAAAGGCTCTGACTTGGAATGAGCCTCTTTTGGGTAGAGACTCTCTCAAGTTCCATACTTCCGAGTGGGATGCCTCCGAGTGAGGCATTTCCAAGTGGTTTACTTCCAAGAGAGTTACTTCCTAGCGAAGAAAGGCTCTGACTATGAATGAATACCTTTCGAGCAGACTCTTCCAAGTTCCATACTTCTGAGTGGGATGTCTCTGAGTGAGGCATTTCCGAGTGGTTTGCTTCCAAGGGAGTTACTTTCGAACGAATAAAGGCTCTGACTATGAATGAATACTTTTCAGGCAAAGACTCTCTCAAGCTCCATACTTCCGAGTAGAATGTCTCTGAGTGGGGCATTTCCAAGTGGGATGCTTCCAAGGGAGTTACTTCTGAGTAAAGAAAGGCTTTGACTTCGAATGAGTACCTCTCGAACAGAGATACATCTGAGTGAAGAATTCCCGATTAAAGCCATTCTGAATGAAGAAAGGCTCTGAACTTCGAAGGAGCACTTTTTGGGCAGAGACACTTCCAAGTTCCATATTTCTGAGTAGGTTGTCTCCGAGTGAGACATTTTCGAGTGGGTCATTTTCAAGGGAATTACTTCTGAGTCAAGAAAGGATTTGAATTCGAATGAGTACCTCTCGGGCGGAGATACATCCGAGTGACAAATTCCCTATTAAAGCCATTCTGAATGAAGACAGGCTCTGAACTTCGAAGGAGCACTTTTCGGGCAGAGACACTTCCAACTTCCATATTTTTGAGTGGGTCATTTTCAAGGGAATTACTTCCAAGTGAAGAAAGGCTTTGATTTCGAATGAGTATTTCTTGGATATAGATATTTCTGAGTGGACAGTTCTTGGGTGGATCGTTTCTGAATGAAAAGGGCTCTGAACTTCGAAGGAGTACTTTTCGAGCAGAGACGCTTTCAAGCTCCATAATTTTCGAGTGGGTCAATTCCAAGAGAAGTACTTCCGTGCGATGAAAGGCTTTGATTTCAAATGAGTACCTCTTGGGTGGAGACACATTCGAGTAAAGAATTCCCGAGTGAATCAATTTTAAACGAAAAATGGCTTTGACTTTGAAGGAGTTTTTTCGGCCGGAGATATATCCGAGTGAGGTATTTTTGAATGAGGTGTCTCTGAGTGAGACGTTTCCGAGTGGGTCATTTTCGAGGGAAGAAAGGCTATGACTTTAAATGAGTGCTTCAAGCAGAAACATTTCCAAGCGAATCACCCCTGAGTGAAGCGATTCTTAACGAAAGGAGGCTTTAATGAATAATTCTCAGAAAGAGATATTCCCGAGTGAGTCAGACTTCGAAAGAGTACTTTTTAGGCAGATATATCTGAGTGAGACATTTCCGAGTAGATCACTTTCGAAGGAAGAAAGCACCTCCGAGTGAGACATTTCTGAGTGTTTCAAGCAGAGACATTTCCGAACAAAGCACCTCCGAGTGAAGCAATTCTAAACGAAAAAAGCTTTGATGATTATTTCTCGGAAAGAGATGTTTTCGAGTAAATAATTTTTGAGTTCAAGCATGCACACCGAGTGTCGAAGGATCGATTTTTACACTCGGGCTTTCCGTATATGTAAACACCTGTTTTGGTCTGACTGATTTTCAACCAAGAATGGATACTGACACAGCAGTCCGGGCCATAAGAAGAACACCGGTCCAGATCTGAGGGATATCGATCTGAGCCAACGAAAGAGGCATCATTTCCCTGAAACCGTCCAAGTGAGACCAGTGTCCTCTCTTACCCGACGTGGGAAGGCACTTTCATGAACTTGATAATAGACCCATGTGACACCGATCGAGGAGTCCGATTGACCATGCTGTGACTTGGAATTGCACCATCCAAGTTGATCCATGAATTCTAGAAGTGGCAGACAGGGGACGAAAGTGGGAATAATTAAAAATTCCCCACCAGCCTGCTCCCCATAACCTAATTAGTGGCTAGGCTGCCTCCACTGTGAGTGGAGGCATGAGCTGTCCAAGCACTCAACCAGCACCCAGAACCTCTATAAATGCCTCATCTGAAGAGGCACAAGGGGTTGGAAAATTTTGGGTCATTTTTGAGTCAATACTCTGAGCATACTCCCCTGAGAACTTGTTTCGATCTCCAGAACCTCTTGACCCCAAAACCCTTGAAGTTTGTTCCAGTGTTCAAAACTGGAATCTTGGTTTCTCACACCTCTTAATTGCTCCAGACCCTAAGGCATCACCAGGACACCTGATCAAACCTAGTTTTAGTGAACTCCATTTCCCAGATACCGTCCAAATCCCCTAAATTATCCTCATCAACTTCATACCAGCTCTTACTCCAAATCCTCACACTGTCCCTTCAGTGAGCTGCACACCGGTCCCTTATAGTTCCGTAGCTACACCAGCGTCACTCCGGTTCCTACTGTGCAAGTCCACAACGGTTCTCAGCATCCCCATCACACCGGTTACATTCTATTCCTTGTTTTCCCCGCTTTTTCGTTATTTATTTTCCTGTCCGATTTGCCATTTTTGTTGAGTCTGTTGTCTTGTTTAAGTATATCTTATTGAATTTCTTTTATTCTGCCTTGTAATCAATAACAACAATAAAAAGAAACCAAAATTTTCGTGTTCCTTTTAACCAATGTAGAAGCTATTTTTAGTCAGTGTCGTACGGAAATACTTCCGTCTACACTAATTCCTTAGGACTTATGCACGTGCGAAGAACTTCGCCTTGTATAAGTCTTCCTCATGGGTATTATCCATCATCGATCGCATAGTTCTTTTTCTAAAACCACCGTCAAGACGTACTCCTGATTTCTCGGTAACTCGAGAATACGTAGGAGCGGGACTTAACTCCCGTCGGGCCCATTTTCCTTTCTTTTATTTTATTTTTTTTATGTTTCTTTTGTAACTATCCTGTTTTTACCACTTCCATGAAAGTCAATTTAGGTGCGACGTCTTGTTGATTTCCCCATTTTTGGTTAGCTATCACCACGATTCATGAGGAACGGGATACTTAGGATGAGACATCCCGTTTATCCCCTTCCTATTTCAGACCTTGTATTTTGGTTAAAGGATGACTAATTTAGATGCGACGTCTTGTTAGCATTCTTTCCTTTCCCTGTTTTGTAATGAAGTTAAGGTTAATTTAGATGGGACATTCTGTTGACCTTGCTTCGTCGCTTCATGATTCGCTCAGTTCTGTTCCCTCTGTTCTTTTAAAGCATAAAAAAATACAATAATAAAAAGGGAAAGAAATAACACATTTTTATAAGGCTATTCATGTCGAGTACTTTCAATCTTGGTACTGTTTTTAACAGGCGACGTAGGGTGCTAATACCTTCCCTACTCGTAACCGACTCCCAAACTTAAATCTCACCTTTTTTAACCAGTGCTTTACTGAACTTAGTTTTTTCCCAATGTTTTTCCTGTGGATAAAAACGTTGGTGGCGACTCCCGGTTCTTTATCTTTTTCCTCTCAGGAGGGTCGGCCGCGCCACCGCGATCATCCAGTTGCGACAATTACAATTCTTCATAACATTTCAAGCAAGGCAAACATGCATATTGTCACATATGACAATCAACACTATTCTACTCATGCATTTAGAATATAAAGACTCCCCTTCTACCTCAAGAGGAGAATTCTGATTGATACGACGTACCCGCATCGTCGTTCGGAATAGGTCTTACATTGATATACATGTAAAACCTCAATCAATCAACTATTCAAAACACAAATTCAATTCTAATTGACCATTATTACATCTACAATTCATAACATGCATAGAACATGTTATAAACATCATTTTCATTATTTGTTAGGCTTCTGGAATTCCTCCCCATTAAGCCACATTCATTAAATTCAAGGGCTACCAACAACAATAGCCCAACATTCACACAATTTCATTTATCAACAGCTACACCCATCAACGATATGTATTCCTTCTTAAAACACTCTCTTAAACCAACATTATTCATTTTCCCCAATTTCTCATAGTTAGGGTTTTCACCAAACCCAACCACCATAAAAAATGACCATCAATCTTTCATCTCCTACCAACATAAATGCATCTACCATATTTATTTCATTCAAATCATGCATTTATGATAACCCACACTAGGGTTCACACATTAAATGCTCTCCTTAACCACCCATTTATATACATTGCTCCTCCAAATCATAATAACATATATCCATGGCCAAAAACTCAACAAAATGGTGAGTATAACTTACCTCACACCCAAAAACGAAATGGGCATTAAAGAGGGGGAGTGAGCTGTGAAAATGGAGGGGGAGAAGAAGAAGAAGACTTCAAACTTCAATGGCCTCCTTCCAAGCTCCTTCAAATAAAAATGGAGGAGGATGAAGATGGCACCACCTTTGGTTAAGGTTTTTGGAAGATAAAGGTGAAGAAATGGAGAAGAGAAATAAGAGAAGAAGAAGGAATAAAGTGTTTGCTGAGAGGACCCAAGAAACCAACGTGAAATGAAGAGAGGAATTAGGCTTTTGTGTTTTATTTTAACCCTCTCATTAAAGATTCATCGTTTTGCCAGAAATAGGATCTTTGTTTAAGCTCAATACTTTATCTGAAATTTATTCCTAGTACATATTCAGTCTCCCATTAATATTCTATACAGCCCTGACCAATATCATCTCAATCAAAAATACTTGGTCCGACACCCACATTTCAATCGGGTCAGTTTTCAACTTATTTGATCCCAATAAATCACTGACAGTCCCCAGAAATCTTAATTTAATTAATTCTAATATTTTGGGACATTAATTATTCCATTTACAATTATTTAATATTAATTCCCCTAATTAATCCATTATTTTAAAATTTGGGATGTTACAATCCACCCCACCAAAAAGAAAATTTCATCCTTGAAATTTAACATACCGGATTCAAACACATCGGGGTATCACTCTCTGATGTCGTCCTCACGTTCCCATGTGAACGTCTCCATATGTCCATGCTTCCAAACGACCTTCACCAAAGGCACCAACTTGTTCCCTAATCTCTTCATGGAATACTCGACAATGCAAACAGAAACAGGAGGGATAGATAAATCATCACGTACATCGACATCGTCCATAGGGATTACGTGTAGAGGATCATGAACATATTTCCTCAACCGGGATACATGGAACACATTATGTAGATAGCGAGGTGCGGAGGGAGTGTTATCCGATACGCAACGGTGCCAATCCGCTCTAATACCTTTTAAGGTCCAATAAATCTAAGGCTTAACTTTCCACTCTTCAGCGCCCTTCCAATCCCTTTATCACGTGAGACTCTCAAGAATACATGGTCACCAACTTGAAATTCAAGTGGTTCATGTCTCTTGTCATAGTAATTCTTCTATCGGTCCTGAGCAATCTTTATATTCTTCTGTATCTTCTTAATCTGCTCAGTAGTCTCCTAAACAATCTCCGGCCCTAAAGCTATGTTCTCACTAACCTCAAGCCAACACAAAGGGGTCCTACACTTCCTTCCATACAACGCCTTATATGGCGCCATGCCAATACTAGAATGGAAGCTGTTATTGTAGGTAAACTCAAAGGCAAGTATTTCACCCATGAACCACTATGTTCTAAAACACATGCACTTAACAAGTCTTCAAGACTCTGAATAGTCCTCTCGGATTGTCCGTCCGTCTGAGGTGATAAGCTGAGCTCAACTTCAATTTAGAGCCCATGGCGTTATGTAGGCTTCCCCAAAATCAAGAATTAAAGCGTGGGTCTGTATCAGAAACAATACTAGAGGGCACTCCATACAACCTCACTATCTTTTTAATGTATAACTGCGCCAGATCCTCTAAGGAACTCTCTATGCTAATCGGTAGAAAATACGCATTCTTTGTCAAACGATCTACAATTACCCAAATTCCATCACAATTGGACCTCGTTCTAGGTAGACATGACACAAAGTCCATAGCAATAGAATCCCACTTCCACACGGGGATATCAAGTGGTCTCAAAGTACCAGAAGGCCTTTGATGCTCTACCTTCACCTTCTGACAAACAAGGCAAGATGCTACAAAGTCCGCCATACTATGCTTCATACCGGGCCACCAAAAATTCTTCTTCAAGTCTTGGTACATCTTAGTGGAACCATGATGAATGCTCAATACGCTTTTGTGAGCTTCCTCAAGTACACATCTCCTCACATCACCACTTGAGGGAACATAAATTCAGCCCTTCACACTCCAAATGCCATCCGGACCTTCCACTAGAAACAAATTCTTTCCTTTCTCTTGGGTTTTCTTCATCTCAATTAGATACTCATCATCGGGTTGTTGTACCTTTACATATTCAAGAAATTCATTCGTGACCTTCAACATCTCAAGAGATATTTTCTTGGAAGTATATGTCTCCACACCTACATTTAGATTTCTAAATTGTTCAATCAACTTCATCTCTTTCGCCATCATCATAGAAATATGCAACGATTTTCAGCTCAAAGCATCGGCAACTACATTTGCCTTTCCAGGATGATACCTCAACTCAAACTCATAGTCTTTTAGGAATTCCATCCATCGCCTTTGGCGCATATTAAGTTCCTTTTGGTCAAACAAATACTTAAGGCTCTTATGGTCACTAAAGAGCATAAACTTAGAACCATATAAGTAATGTCGCCACAACTTCAAAGCAAACACCACCACCGCCAATTCAAGATCATGAGTAGGATAATTAACCTTATGCGGTCATAATTGTCACGACGTATAGGCTATCACACGCTCGTATTGCATCAATACACAACCAAGACCATGCATAGATGCATCACAATACACTACAAATTCATCCGCCAAATCGGGTAGTGCTAACACCGGTGCGGTAGTAAGTCTCAATTTCAACTCTTGAAAACTTTCTTCATATTCACGGGTCCATATAAACGGTTCATTTTTACGAGTCAACTTCGTCAATGGTAAGGCTAAACGGGAAAATCCTTCAATAAATCTCGGGTAATAACCGGCAAGACCAAGAAAACTTCTTATCTCTGTCACAGACGTCAGTCTTTCCCAAGCCATAATAGTTTCAAATTTTGATCTATCAACGACAACTCCATCACCGGAAATCACATGACCAAGAAAAGAAATCTCTTCCATCCAAAATTCGCATTTAGAGAGCTTAGCATACAATTCTTTCTTTCGAAGAATAGACAATACAAGACGAAGATGTCTTTGATGCTCTTCATGGCTCTTAAAGTACACCAAAATATCATCAATGAATACAACAACAAATTGATCAAGATATTCATGGAAGATGCAATTCATGTAATCCATGAAAATCGTAGGAGCATTTGTGTCGCGACCGGGATCGCGGCGGTGCGGCCGACCCTCGAAACGGTTTTAAAAAAATAAACAGGGAGTCGCCACCAATATTTTTTAGGATAAAATAATGGAAAAAACCTTTTGTTAAAGCACTGGTTATAAAAATAAGATTCCATGATTCGGGAGTCTGATTACAGGTGAGGAAGGTATTAGCACCTCACAACTGTCCGTTATAAAAAACGGTTACCTCAATTTGATAGCGCACATTATAGTTAACCCGATAATTATTTTAACTTCTTCATGAAAAGAAAAAAATGTACGGAATGACAAAATAAACAAAATAAATAAAAATCAACGTAAAAATATTTACATGAGATTAACAGGACGTCTCGTCCAAATTAATCTCGCTCCTTCTTTTTCTTTAAAGAGATATTTAAAAATATGAAATTAACAGGACGTCTCGTCCAAATTAATCTCACTCCTCCTTTTTTTTTCTTTAAAGAGATATTTAAAAATATGAGATTAACAAGACGTCTCGTCCAAATTAATCTCGCTCCTCCTTTTGATAGCAAGACAAAAAGGAAACTCTAAAAATTAAATAAAGAAAGGTGGGCCCGACAGGAACTGTTTCCCGCCCCTACGTATTCTCGAGCTTTCGAGAAATTAGGGTCACGTAGTTCTTTAAAATGTTGTTTTTTTTTAAGGAAAAGATTAGGAAGATATTGATAGGCATCATTTTAGTGAAGAATCCATACAAGGCGAAGTGCTTCGCACGTGCACGGATCTTATAGAGACTGTGTAGACGGAAGTATTTTCCGTACGACACTAATTAAGAAAGATGAATTTATATAAAAAACTGAATGGGAGAGGAAAACGAGTGCAAAAAATAAAAAAAAACGAGCGCAGAATAAGAAAACTGAGTGAAAAATAAGAAAACCGAGTGAAAAAATGAAAATCCGAGTGAAAACAGGGAAAACCGAGTGAAACAGTGACAATATGAGTGAAACAGTGAAAATTTAAGTGAAACAGTGAAAAATCTGAGTGAAACAATGAAAAATCTGAGTGAAACAGTGAGAATCTAAGTGAAATAGTGAAAAATCTGAGTGAAACAAGTGAAAATCTGAGTGAAAATAAGGGAAACCGAGTGCAAAATAGTAAATCCTAGTGAAACAGTGAGAATTTGAGTGCAAAAATAGTACATTCGAGTGGAAATAAAGGAAACCGAATGAATCAGTGAGAATCCGAGTGGAAAGAGGCTTACCGGGTGAAATATAAGCAGAGAAGAACGATTGGGACAAGAATTGCAAGTCCGAGAGGGAAAAGGGAGCTGGAAGGAGTGCTGTTGAGTGAGAGTGTAGAGGATGTTGGGGTAAAGAGAGTTTGAAAGGTGAGGGGTGAGTGAAGTAAGAGGGAGAGAAGACTTGGCGTGAGAGAGAGAGAGAGAATAGAGGTTTGGCAGAGTTTCTTCGTCTCCAATGCCTTACCCCTTCAGCTGCCCTCTGCCCATCCTATTTATAGGCTGGCCCGAGTGGAATGCCAGCTCAGGCTTCCACTTCCGAGTGGAATGCCAGCTCAGGCCTCCACTCGGTTTGGGTAGTGGGGGACAATGGCTGGTGGGAATTTTTAATTCCCTCCACCTCCGCCGCTGTCTGCCAGCCACCTCCGGGATTCCTGGATCCACTTTGGGGTGGAATCCAAGTCAGCATGTGAATCCGAGTGAAAAGAGTGGAAATCCGAGAGAAAAATGGTGTAATCCGAGTGAGAATGGTGTAATCCGAGTAAGAATGGCTCGGATCCACCTTCCAATCAGTATTCATTAACACTGGCAGTCAAATCCGAGTGAGGATGTGTAAATCCGAGAGAAAAATGGTGTAATCCAAGTGAGAATGGTGTAATCCGAGTGAGAATGGCTCGGATCCACCTTCCAATCAGTATTCATTAACACTCGCAATCAAATCCAAGTGAGGATGTGTAAATCCGAGAGAAAAAATGGGGAATCTGAGTGATTCTCACTCGGATCACCCTCTCAGTCAGCATTAGGAGTCAAATCCGAGTGGAAAAAGGTCTTCCCCGTAGAAGGCCGAGTGAGAATACTCCTTTCCGAGTGGTTTTACTCGGTTTGTGGTTGCTGTGAGAAATTCAATTGCAAACGAGTGTAAAAGCCTCGGAACCGACTCTAACAATTGGGAAATGACTTGAAATTGACTCGGAGCCGATTGAAAATTGAGGAGAATGACTCGGAAGTTGGAATGGCTCAGATCTTGTTTGAAGAAGCAAACTGACTGAATTGCCAGTTAATTCCGACTGGAAGTTGATGGAAATGGGCTCGGGAAAGGTTTGAAGGAGGACTCAGAGGTTGAGTGTAAAAGAGGACTCGGAACCGAGTGACCAACGAGACGGAACCGACTAAAATGGCTCGGAAATTGGAATTTTGGTTATTTTCACTCGGAATAGCATTGACAGTGAAGTATTTCACTCGGAACTGACCCATTTTGAGTGATCCCACTCAGATTTGATTATTTTCGAGTCATTCCACTCGGAAATTCTTGATTTTGACTCATTCCACTCGGAAATGCTTTATTTTGACTCGGATTTGATCATTTCTGAGTAGTTCTACTCGGATTTGCTCCATTCTGAGTAGTTTCACTCGGTTTTGACCATTTCTGAGTCATCTTACTCGGATTTCTCTTCAACAGGGGCATTTCTACTCGGATTTGATCCTTTTTGAGTAATCTCACTCGGATTTGATCCGCTCTGAGTATTTTCACTCGGACTTGCTAGTTTTTGGGCCATTCCACTCGGATTTTTGTTCAACAGGGGCATTTTCTACTCGGATTTGATCCTTTTTGAGTCATTTCACTCGGATTTGCCTTCAACAGGTCTATATTCCACTCGGAAATGCTTCTATCATAGTCATCTTGCTTGGATCTGACCATTTTTGAGTTATTCTATTCAAATCTGACCATTCTGAAGTATAAAAAGAATTATTCCACTTGGACCGGACCAAAAGAGGTGTTCACAATTTGTCACTCCAAATGGCATCACTACATACTTATAGTGTCCATATCGAGTTCGGAAAGCAGTTTTAGGAATGTCTTCAGTCTTCACCCGTATTTGGTGATATCTGGAACACAAGTCAATCTTAGAAAACACAACGGCGCCCTTCAATTGATCCAATAAATCATCAATGTAAGGAAGGGGATACTTGTTCTTGATGGTTAGCTTATTGAGTTGGCGATAGACAACGCACAACCTCATGCTTCCATCCTTCTTTTTCACCAACAATACAGAAGCACCCCAAAGAGACACTCTTGGGCGAATAAACTCTCATTCAAGTAATTCCTCGACTTGCTTCTTCAACTCGGTCAACTCCATAAGAGACATCCTATAAGGAGCTCTAGAAACAGGCTCAGCGCCAGGAATGAGGTCAACAGAAAATTCCACTTCACGTGGAAGAGGTAATCCAGGAATTTTATTCGGAAAAACATCGGGAAACTCTGAAACAATAGGGATCTCACAAGGTTGGGAAGCACCATTCCCATCAACCATGTAGAACATCATAAGAAGCTGAGAGATACCTTACACATCAAAGATCTTAGCATGCGAAGTTAGGAAGATCACCGTCTTGTTATGGGAATCTACCAAAACTTTATTAGCAGACAACTAGTCCATGCCTAGAATAATGTCCAGGTCTTTCATAGGCAGACATATGAGGGATACAACAAATTTTTGACTCTCAAGAGCCATCTCGACATCCTCACATCGAGTCACCGATCTTAAATAAGTATCAGTTTGGTGTAGTCACCAATATGGAACCTTTCATCATACAAATAGGCACCTTCAAGTGCCTCACACAATCCTCAGAAATAAATGAGTGTGTAGCACCAGAATCAAACATAACATGTACTGTAGTGCCAAAGATTTCACCCTCACCAAGGACAAGATCTTCAGCTTGAGCGGCTTCTTCACGGGTGACAGCGAAGACTTTACCAGCAGTTTGTGGTTGGTCACCACCATTACGGTTACCATTTCTCCCACCATGGCTATTACCTCGGCCATTGCCATTTCTTCCACCGTTATAGTTTCCACCATTACGGCCACCATTTTGACCATTGTCGTTTCCATGACCACGGCCTCCAAAGCCACCACGGCCTCCACGATTAGCATCATAATTCATGCAAATAGGAGTGTCAACATTAGCATTTCTTGTGTTCAATGGGCAATCAGGACAGATGTGCCCAGGTTGGTTGCATTGGTAGCACATCACATCATCTCGTGGGCAATCACATGCCAAATGGTTGGCACCACACTTGAAGCAAGTTAGGCCTTGGACATTTCCACGACCTTGGTTACCACCACCATATCCACCTCTAAAAGCACCACATCCTCTTGCATTTGAGGACCCACCATGAAAGAACTTTTTCTTGAAATGACCTTGCTTCTTGAAATTAAAGAATTGGCCTTTCAACTTAGGCTCGTGTTTTCCATGACTCAGAGAAGCCACATCATCTTCTTCATAAATTTGACACTTATTCACAAGCGTCGGAAAGCTTCTAATTTCTTGATGTCGGATAGCCCGCTTGATCTCGGGCCTCAACCCATTTTCAAACTTTACACACTTCGAAGCCTCGGTACCCTCTTGTTGATAGGGCGGATAGAATGCATAAAGTTCTTCAAACTTGGAGGCATACTCCTCCACCGTCATACCACCTTGCTTAAGTTCTATAAACTCAAGCTCTTTCTTGCTTCTGTAGCTATCCGGGAAATACTTCTTCAAAAACTCCACCTTGAAGTTTTCCCAAACCAAGGGAACATCAGCAGACACCATGCGTCCCCTAGTAAGACGCCACCAAGCTTCAGCTTTATCGCGGATCATAAAGACCGCATACTCCACCTTTTGTGCTTCAGAACATTCGAAGCTAGCATAAATTCTCTCCAAATCATTAA
This sequence comes from Clitoria ternatea, assembly GCA_037962975.1. Classification (NCBI taxonomy): domain Eukaryota; kingdom Viridiplantae; phylum Streptophyta; class Magnoliopsida; order Fabales; family Fabaceae; genus Clitoria; species Clitoria ternatea. Next base: position 146,061,537 of record CM075673.1, read on the forward strand.
TCCAAGCATACGCATCCTCAGGCTTATAACCTCCACGAAACTCTGAAGGTTTCCTCTTGAGAAATAAATCAAGGCCTTGGGAGCCTCGTCCCCCATTCAATTGGCCTTGCCTTTCCAAGAGATTAGCGAATCGATTCAAGGCATTTGCCATGGCAGCATCCTCACGATTTGGTCTACCAGCCATATTTCAAGCCTATATGTTAAAGCATGGCTCAAACATAAGTACACTAGACCAAACAATAACTTTTCAACTTATAAACTCAAAGTTCTAGCACTTATAAACCTATCATGCACCACATCACATAATCATATCATTTTCAATACATGATCACATCATATTCATCATTAGAGGTAAATAGTGTAAGGACTCTTGGCCGGACTCAAACAATATAGACATCAATCTCAATTCAATGATAAAAATCATAATTTAATGATAAAAATCACAATTCAATCAAAGGAATCCCTAACTTAGGTGTTTATAGCTCACATGATTCAATCATAAGCAACCACTACTTGAACACATCAATCATGTTTGTATCAAGAGCAACCATTGCTCTGATACCAGGTTGTGGCACCCCAAAAAATCGGGGGTAAATTTTTTACGTTTTATAAATCGGTTTAGACAAAGAAATAAAGTGATGAAGCTTTGATTCAACACCCTGGATCTATAACAAAAAACCTGTCTCATATATGGAGATATGAGAATGCGAGTCAAGAATAATTATTAAGAAGTCTTCAATTAAACAACGGAAAAATCATTTAAAATGATGTTGTAAGATTGAATCTAGAGGGGACGAATTCCAAGAAGTTTAATGATTCATAATTTACTCACTTAAAATCTTAAGAATCACGTAAATTTTAGTGTACAAGGCTTGTATAAACATGGCATAATCCAAAAATGTTAAACTGATATGAAAACTAATGAAATTTACCAAGATCAACACCATGAATCGATTCAACTCTATGCATGAATCGATTCATGCGTTACTGATATGCTAGGTTCCAAAATTTAATTGAATGAATCGATTCCCCCTGTAGCTGAATCGATTCCTACGATTTTAATACATGGGATTATGCGATTCAGGGGAATGAATCGATTCCCCCATATGATGAATCGATTCCTGCGAATTATGAGTGCCAGGAACAGTAAAAACAGAAAGGAATGAATCGATTCAAGGGTATGGTGTGAATCGATTCACACGCTACTGCCAAAATGCACAGTGATTCCAGAACACCTTGAATCGATTCAAGGACATAGGTGAATCGATTCAAGCTGGGCATATTAGTCCCCTGCTGCATTTTATGCAGAAAATCACCTAAATTCCAACTTCTAATCAGCCTATCTCATTCAAATCAAATCCAATGACCATCAAAATTTGACACAAGCTAAAATATATTATTTATGATGTATGGCCACCAGCCATACTTAAAAATTCCTAGAAACGAGGGAGATATACGCATAAATGCGTTTATCTCATTTCAAGGCATTTAGAGGCAACCAAAGGGTCCTTTCTCTATAAAATTAGACCATTCCACTTCCCACAAATCACAATTAACATGTTTAAGCTAATGGACTCATCACATCACCCCAAAACTTCATAATTCAAAATTTTCCCCTACTAGTTCCTTACTTATGCATGACAATCATGAAAATCTTCAACTATGCATCACATAAAATCATCATTCACAATTCTCATCATTTGTTCATCAAATTGAGCAAAGTTCAAACATTCACACATTAGCATCATACATTACCAAGGTCATAACTGAAAATTGGGCATATATGTGGGTTCTAATTTTCACACATGACCTACAAAACCAATATACATCATCCTAATTACAATAGCATAATTCTTAACGTGACTACACAAAATCAATAGTTTGTCGGCCAAGGCACTTCCTATACACCTATTTACCTCCTTCCACAAAATATACTCCAAAAGATTTTCACTCCTCCCATGAGTGACCTGCATCACAAATCTAAAAAGTAGACAACATGGGAGAGTGAGTCATATATTCCAAAAGTATGAATATAAATACCATGTGATTATGTGCATATGAATCATACATGTATACTTTGCATTCACATATAACTTAACCTCAATCATCATTACACAAAATAAGCACCATCATGAAATAAAGCAAAGTAAGGCATTTAACACATAATCTAGTCCTTCAACAGTTGGACTATTACACATCTCATTATTTCACTCAATTTACTTTTGCTATTCATATCTTTTATGTTGTCTTATTATAACTCCTCATCCACAACACAACCATCACCGTATATCATCACCTTTGGCATACTTCCTTGCTATGTGTAAATGCTCTTAAGTTAATGCATATGTATAATGAATATTTCAATAATTGTAGATCTGAGTATGGGAATATAAACACCAAATGTGGGTTTCAAGTATGATTATCTAACCATACCCCTACTGCAGTAGTAAAATATGTACACTTATTCTTAAATTGCATGTATTTCACCAATTGTTTTACTGGTACCAAACCGCATCGCCCATCTTGCAACACCTGGTCATTTTCACCATGACCGTGCTAAACAACATATTCAACATACGCTGTTACGGGTCGACCAGATCTCAAATCTTGGCAGCTGTGATCTTAAAGACTACCGGGGTCACCTGCTCATCAAGAGCCACCCCCCACAAGGGTCGGCCACATGTAGCTCCCCGTAGCATTACATGGGCGAGCCACCTTGAATACTCTAAATGCATCAAAGCATGTTGCCAAAACACATCACCAATACTATACACAACATTACAATTCTTCATAATATTTCAAGCAAGGCAAACATGCATATTGTCACATATGACAATCAACACTATTCTATTCATGCATTTAGAATATAAAGACTCCTCTTCTACATCAAGAGAAGAATTCCGATTGATACGACGTACCCGCCTCGTCATTCGGAATAGGTCCTACATTGATATACATGTAAAACCTCAATCAATTAACTATTCAAAACACAAATTCAATTCTAATTGACCATTATTACATCTATAATTCATAACATGCATAGAACATGTTATAAACATCATTTTCATTATTTGTTAGGCTTCGGGAATTCCTTTCCATCAAGCCACATTCATTAAATTCAAGGGCTACCAACAACAATAGCCCAACATTCACACAATTTTATTTATCAACACCTACACCCATCAATGACATGTATTCCTTCTTAAAACACACTCTTAAACCAATATTATTCATTTTCCCCAATTTCTCATAGTTAGGGTTTTCACCAAACCCAACCACCATTATAAATAACCATCAATCTTTCATCTCCTACCAACATAAATGCATCTACCATATTTGTTTCATTCAAATCATGCATTTATGATAACCCACACTAGGGTTTACATATTAAATGCTCTTCTTAAACACCCATTTATATACATTGCTCCTCCAAATCATAATAACACATATCCATGGCCAAAAACTCAACAAAATGGTGAGTATAACTTACCTCACACCCAAAAACGAAATGGGTATTAAAGAGAAGGAGTGAGCTGCGAAAATGGAGGGGGAGAGGAAGAAGATTTCAAACTTCAATGGCCTCCTTCCAAGCTCCTTCAAACGAAAATAGAGGAGGATGGAGATGGCACCACCTTTGGTTAGGGTTTTTGGAAGATGAAGGTGAAGAAATGGAGAAGGGAAATAAGAGAGGAAGAAGGAATGAAGTGTTTGCTGAGAGGACCCAAGAAACCAATGTGAAATGAAGAGAGGAATTGGGCTTTTGTGTTTTATTTTAACCCTCTCATTAAAGATTCATCATTTTGCCACAAACAGGATCTTTGTTTGAGCTCAATACTTTATCTAAAATTTATTCCGAGTATATATTCGGACTCCTATTAATATTCTCTACAGCCTTGACCAATATCATCTCAATCAGAGATACTTGGTCTGACACTCATATTTCAATCGGATCAGTTTTCAACTTATTCGATCCTAATAAATCACTGACAGTCCCCAAAAATCTTAATTTAATTAATTCCAATATTTTGGGACATTAATTATTCCATATACAATTATTTAATATTAATTCCCCTAATTAATCTATTATTTTAAAATTTGGGATGTTATAGTTACTACGTTTATGGCACTTTTCCTAGGAGCAAAGATCTGTCTCATCAAAGTATGAAGAAACTTTGCTTTTGGGAGCAAGTCTTTTACCAGAGGAGTGGGAGGATACTTTGTTTTATACAAGAGTAAGTTGGCTTTTTCTTCAGGGGTGATACATCTGATATAATCTTCGATAAATATTTGACCCTCATTAGGGCATCCACAGACATAGGTGAATGTGTCGAAAGAGATGAAGATTCTTTAGTTCTGAATCTTTCCAGAGATCTTGAAATCTTCTTTATGAGCTACAGCTATGGACCAGAAGTTTATCAAGATGGAAGGTAAGTAAGAGTAGATTGTTGAGCAGAATGATAGCCAGCCAATTCCTTCCAGTTCCGCCACGACATCCCTCCCATTATTCTTATATTCAACAGGAGAAAAGTATACAGACTCTACAATGTTGTTTTCAAAGAAAGCGGCCATTGATAGTTTTTAGAGAAATGAAATTTGAGTAAAGAAATTATATGATTTAAAGATTTGTAGAGAAGTTTATCGAATGAGAAGAATGTGAGAATAAAGGGAGATTTAAATAGAAGATCATAAAAGTCAGAGAGTTTTTCAAAATAATTTAATAAATCAAAAATAATATATTATTTTGAAATTTTCGAAGATGTACACCGTTTCTAATAATTAGGAATGGTTTTCTAGAGATTTGAAATAAATGTTCAAGATGTATATCAATAAATTTGTACAAAGAAGCAACTAAGATGATACTTTTTGTAAAAAGAAATTAAATGAGATATAATTCATATGGGAATTTTAAAGAGACAATGAATATAATAATTTTAAATGAGTGTATTAATTTCAAGATAGGGAGTTAGATAATCAAAACCTATTTTGGTTTTTACTTTCCTTTGTCAGTCTGTTAGATATGTTCTGAGACTCGATCTTCTTTCACCAGACTATGGGTTCATGTGATCATCCAGTGCGGTGAAGTTTTGTTGATGCATTTGATATTTTCTATTCTTTATGCTTGGATCCTATTTCTTCTTAAGCTTGTCTTTTTCTTGATTGTCTCCAGACTTCTGAATTCTTCAGTCTTTGAGCAGCTTCTTCTTCATCTTGACTTTTCCTTTAAGTCTTCATCAGAGTGGATTTCTTCATGGATCATTTTCCTCTACACTCGTTAGAGTATTCAACCCCAAAGGCCTCGCTCTAATACCAATTGATGGTTCAGAGAACAGACTTAGAAGGGGGGTTGAATAAGTCTGTTTACTTTTTCAAACCAAAAAGTGATATTTAAACGTTTAGAGCGTTATACAGCAGACCAAACTTTTGAAGAGACGAAGAACGTGATACTTTGATTGAGCGAAAGTATTTTTACCAGACTTTTACTATTGATTTTAACAATAATAATGCACCAGACTTTTGATAGTAATGAGCAAGAGAGAAAGAGACAATACACAAGTAATTTATACTGGTTCACCTCCAACTCGGAGACTACATCCAGTACCTTCAAATCTAAAGGATTTCCACCATGTAAAAATATTTTACATAAACAGCCCAGACCGAGCCTATGAGTATTATTGACTCCAAGCACTCCTGGCTTAAGCACAACCCGTGCTTCAAGTATTCTTGACACTGACCATTCCTGGCCCCAAGTATTCTTGACTCTGACCACTCCTAGCCTAAGCACACCCTGTACTTCCAAGTATTTTTTTGTATGCACCCACTCCTAGGGCAGACCCAAGTATTCTTGACGTTGGCCACTCCTGGTCTGAACACAGGCCACTCCCGGCCTAAGCACAGCCCATGCTTCTACACATCAAACCTCTCTTGATTCCTATGAGTATTATTTTGCAGCACCCACTCCTGGGGCAGACCCAAATATTCTTTCATGAGCCACTCCTGGCTCGAACCCTAAGTATTCTTTCCAAAGCCTCTCCAGGCCAACAGTGTTTCCCACTCTAACCAGAGTCTGGAAACACACCAGACCTGTGCTACAAGAGGGTCTGAAGAGTTATTTCAAATGAATAAGTTTTTCTAACTTAACCGAGCTAAGTGATCAATTACATGAAGAAAGACTTATTCATTAAGTAGACTCAATACCTGTGTAGTATGAGAGATAGGTACAGGAGGTACTGAGTCTGAAAGCATGACCAGATATGATATGCGCTTACAAGAGCAAAGAGATATGAGTTGGTGGCATATCCCTGATTGTGATGGCTTTTAGGAGAAAAAGGAATGCACATAGCGAGCTTTCTTTAACTTTATGGCAGTTCTTCTGGATCTGATTTCTTGTTCTATGAGTAGACTGTCATCTTATTCTTCTTCCTGGGCTGTTGTGTATGAACGTCTGGTGCTCATTCATATTTCTTCTTCCTTACTTACACTTTCCTTAGTGTGTTTTCCCATCTTCTTTTAACAGGATCTCCCTCTTTTTGATTTCGTGTCTTCTCTGTAATTTTTGCTCATGTTTAGAATCTACTCTTGCGATCTGTTTCAACGCACACCTTCTAAAGAGATTGGTTCAATATATATATATTCTAGAGAGCCGGAGGAGGGGTTGCCCGAAGTAAATCCATTGAGAGATGATATTCTTGAGGAGAATGATGTTGCACAACGGACAATAGGCTTTCTCTTGTCAGAGAGAGGCGTTTTGAGCACGTAATTATAGGATAGAAAGCTTTGAGATGAGTGCAATCACAGGCAGGGTAGAGGTAGCGTGAGTTTAACCAAGGAGGAAGCTTTTATTCAAAGAATCTCTGAATCTATAAGACACAGGTGAAAGACTTGACATTATTTTGGATATAGCATAGAATGCCTTGCTTTGTCGTTCTTCTCTTCGTAGGTCTTTGCTTAAGCATGCTTATAGGAATGTTTTCTTGACCGTTGAGATCCTTGAGCCAGACTTGAAAAGGAACTTCCTTTAAAGTGAATTTTTGTAGAATGAGATAGACTGTTCTGAGCTAAGTCTAGTAGGTATTTAGATGTAAGGATCTTTTTCTTTGAGAACGATTTTCCAGACTTCAAGATTTTCCTTGTTTTGGATTAAAGAGGGTTTATTGATGAGACCACACTTTTAAAGATTCTTTTGGCATGCATACTCTCCTATCTTTCGTAACACAATTCTTATGTTTTCCTAAAACACTTAAACTCACATATTAAATAATAACATGATATGACCTTATTTAAGTTAGAATACGCAATGTTGATTATCAACAAATCTCATGAAATCTATTTTAAATGATTTGACATTTTCCAGACTTTTTTTCTACAGTTTCATAAGCACAAACAACCCAACCATTATCCTAATCACACCCATCTAAATCCTTAACCCTATAGCAACAACAAGAAATTTGTAGAACTTTAGCTTCTGATTCATCTTCTCCAGACCGCTCTGCGGCTACACCACCTCTTTTTTAAGGACGTGGACCATAATTACCTCTTCATTTTAAGTTGATTATGTAATAATGACCGAGACTCATGGATACACCCTGTCAGTTTGGTCCACTTAAAAAATCACATACTCAATTTTGACAATTTAATATAGCCCATGTTTTTGTGCATTAGACTCTAATGAGGGAATGAATGCCCTAATAGCACACTCACTTTTTTTATTTTTGTAGAGAGGAACAACCTCTTCCCTAAAAGGACTCATGCCTGAACTAGAAGAAGCCATTGATGGAAGAGAAGAGTTCATTTCAAGACTAAAATGTTGCATATGAGGAAAACGTAAATCTTAGAGGATGAGGTCGAAGAAGATAACTGTAGTTACCGTGAAGGTGGAACCCTTGCCATCGAAGTTGCAACGGTCTATTGAGCTTATAAAATACGTTTCAAGATTGTAAAATATTATTTTAATAGACATTAACATAACTATGGTTTGATGAGAAGAAATATACTCACAGAATATTTCCTTCGTTATAATTTCAGAAAACTATTGGACCGGAGTGTAATATTAAAATAGTTGAAGGGTACTTTTCATAATTTTCCCATAAAAAAAATAATGAGGTTGGGAGAGACACAAGAGAGGGGTCGTAAACCTGGGTCCGGGGTTTACACTCAGCGAACGAAACCCGTGCCATTTCACTCTCTCGCAGGTATATCCTTCGAAATTTTGATTTAAGCCACTGCTTCGTTCAAATTCAAACCCTCTTTCTTTTTGCTTGCAAAATCATTTTCACTTTTTTATAGAAAATTTATTTCTTTCCCCTCACACCGAACCTAGTAAACCCTAATTGCTTACTCGCGTAAGTATTTGAGTTGGTTTTCTCCTACAACTTGCTTCTTTCAGATTTCCTAGGTATTCTTTTGCATTCTATGCTTCGGGGTTTTCTATGTGATGCATTCATAGGTTGCACTCTCTTGGGTTTGGATCATATATATGCAATGTTTTCTCGGCTTTCATAGTTTTTCAATTGTATCTCATTTTATTTTATTCTATGATTTTGTTCTTTTGTGTTTGTACTATCAGAGTTCAGAACCTGTGTGTAGTTTTGTTCTTGAAACACCCTTTGGCAGTTTATATGACTATCGCTTTTTTTCTGCCAATGAATCATTGATTCTTCTGTTTTATATAGATGGGCAAAGAACCCAACTTGACCTTACTATTATTCCGAATTGAAATGCATATAATTTGATGTGTTAAAACAGGTTGCTTTTAGTTTTGTTTTTATTACCACCAATTGATACTGTTTGTTTGTTATTTGTGCTGTTCAATGGTTTTTCTTAAGCAAATTGAGCTGTTTGATTTGAAAGCCTTTGAAATTTCAGAATTTTAACCTTCGCGGATTGTGCTAAAATCCCAACTGTTGTTATTTTAGAACCAACTCTTACCCTGTTTTCACTTGCTTTCTCTTAATTTTTGGGGCGTTCTTACTAGTGTATATATGAATTGTCTTCTGATTATGCCTTCTTTAAAATCCATGGACTCAATGAAATCAAGTAGAAGTGGTTTGAAAATTATGTGTAGCAGCATCTGGTAGCAAGTTGATGGATTTGCAAGTTTGTGTGTGCACAAAGTAGGTTGACTGTAGGAGATGGAGATCAAGGAATTGAATACACTAAGAGAAGCTTCAATCCAGTATCTGGATGATGCTGTTTCGGCTAGTTCTACTTTAGTACTGGTGTTGTTCATGGGGTGTTCTAGAGGAGGGAAGAGAAATAATCACATGAAAGGAAAAGAGAGTGTCAGTCATAAACTGTGGACTTAAGCAATTCTGGTTTCACTTGAATTGACCAGTTAACTTAACTAGCCTTTTACTTGCCAGACAATAATAATTATGATTTAGTCATATTTGTAGTTCATTACAGTTTAATTTAGATTTTTAACCAGAACTGATCGATGTCCACCCTTTTTATTTGATATGCTGTTACCAATGAAGAGCGGTTTGCTGTTGATTATCTAGACAGAAATGCTTGTCCTTCTATGATGAGCATCTAATATATATATATATATATATATATATATATATATATATATATATCCTTCTGTTTGCTTTAGATAAATTGACATCAGATTATCAGGATCTAATGTACTATATTATTAATATTAGTTCACAAAAAATTTATTTTGTGGTGGATTACTCTCAGGGGCAAATGTGGTACTAATCAAAAGCCAGAAAATGATTCAGAGATGGCCCTTTATGTTTGTTTTTTGTTGAATCCTTTTCTGCATTATTTATAGGTTGGTGCTTGTCGAAGATGGTGTTTTGTTAAATGTTTTTGTAGTATGCGTTGGATATTCCTTCATTTTTTTATTTTTTTTGGGGGTTTGGGGGTAGACAAAGATCTATGGAATTCATTCCTAGATTGATGATGTGGGTGCTGTTATTCATTATCTGTAGTCTTTTTGACATAGTTTTCTGTTTCTATTTCAGTGTTGGAGACTTGAGCATATATAAATTGAAGTTCCTTTAGTTTCCATTCTTTGCAACGGTCAACATGCAAATGTTTCCTGGTGAAGGTGAAAATGCTTTGTCAGTTGTTGGTCCAAGGCCAATGGAATGGTCTACTGTTCCATATAATGCCCCTCAAGCTCCTGGGCCAAATGGAAAGCAGAGGACCTCGAGTTTGGAATCACCAATCATGTTACTGACAGGTCACCAGAGTGCTGTATATACTATGAAGTTCAATCCAGCAGGATCAGTCATTGCATCTGGATCACATGACAGGGAAATTTTCCTCTGGAATGTGCATGGGGATTGCAAGAACTTCATGGTTCTGAAAGGTCATAAGAATGCTGTTTTAGATCTTCACTGGACTACAGATGGAACACAGATAGTATCTGCCAGTCCTGATAAAACATTGAGGGCATGGGATGTGGAAACAGGAAAACAAATAAAAAAGATGGTTGAGCATCTCTCATATGTTAATGCATGTTGTCCTTCCCGAAGGGGGCCGCCTCTTGTTGTTAGCGGTTCTGATGATGGAACTGCTAAATTATGGGATATGCGTCATAGGGGTTCCATCCAAACATTTCCAGATAAATACCAGATTACAGCTGTTGGGTTCTCTGATGCATCAGATAAGATCTTCACTGGTGGTATTGATAATGATGTCAAGGTTTGGGATTTACGTAAAGGTGAAGTTAGCATGACACTTCAAGGTCATCAAGATATGATTACTGGTATGCAATTGAGTCCTGATGGTTCATACCTTCTTACAAATGGCATGGATTGCAAGCTTTGCATTTGGGATATGCGCCCGTATGCTCCACAAAATCGGTGCGTGAAGGTTTTGGAAGGGCACCAGCACAATTTTGAAAAGAACTTGTTGAAATGTGGTTGGTCACCTGATGGAAGCAAGGTCACAGCTGGAAGTTCTGATCGAATGGTTTATATCTGGGATACCACTTCTCGCCGCATCTTGTATAAGCTTCCTGGTCACAATGGATCTGTTAATGAGTCTGTTTTTCATCCCAATGAACCTATTGTTGGATCTTGCAGTAGTGACAAACAGATTTATCTGGGGGAGATATGAAGCCTTAAATTTAGACACCTGCCAAATGAAATGATCGTGTTGGTGCTTTAGACAACCATTTAGAAATGATGAATTCCTTTTGTTGTTTTCTAGTCGATTTCAATGGCTGATATTCTATCAAAAAACATTGCTTCCTGTATTTGTTACTAATTGATGTAATTTGGGTCTTGACATTGGTGAAAATGGCTGTAGTTCATACTGAGTTTAGGGTCCTTTTAGTTTGATCTTAGTCCACTTTGGTGGAATTTACTTGTTCCTCGTATCGTATATTTGGTTTGGAGGGGGATGAAGGTTTGGTTAAAATTTTACCTTCGTTGGTAAAATTTATGTTGATCTTTTTTCTGGTAACATTGGGAAACAGAAAAGAGAAAAACAAGACAAACTACACTCCTACATGGAATTTTGTTAAATAATGTCGTAATGTTTTTTATTGTTTACATTCTGGATGCAAAATTCAAAATGTCAACATGTAACATGGGGCCTACACGGAATTTTCAGTGGAACCCATCGAACGCCAACAAGCTAACCCCCGGGAAGTGATGAATTCTTGCTAACAATTATAAAATTTGTTACCAAATTTCCTCATCAAAGTGTAAGAAATAAGGCATTCTATATGTATTAGAGTATACTCTTTGCTATATGTTGTATGGGTCCGTTTGATTACCCAACTCAGTTGGTCAAACTCCGGTTTGACTAATCCTAAAAATAGATCCTACGGTCAAACGGATCTATTTCCCCAATTTCGTTTTCCCATCTAGAAACTAAATAGACACGTAAAGAGCTTAGCTCTCTGTAACATAGCAAAATATTGAGTTATTAAATACCTAACAAAGCAAAGTCTCTGTAACTAACTTTTCATATTCAAAATTTCAAAATAGCAATATGAACTCAATTTCTTTTTTTTTTATGCCTCTTTGTCTTTGCGTGTGTCTCCATTTCTTTAAGATGGTATCATAGCTTTAAATTCTAGTACACTTTTCAAAGTCTTCTATGGCCTCTTTATTTCTAAGATGGTGTCATAGCTTTAACTTTTGGTACACTTTTCAAAGTCTTTCATGGCATCTTCACAACCTCAACCAAATCAATCAAGTCACAAATGAAAAAATGGAGAGCGATTAGCAAACTACATGTTTCAAAACATCACATATAACAAAAAAAAATATTGTTGTGTTTTAGGATTACCTCTTGTAGACGTGAGCTGAGGTCATTTATTGAAGCAATCTTAGCTTTGTCCTTAGGAGTCCACGCGAACACTCCCACCAGAAGTTGGACCTTCCAATGCTAGTTCAAAAATCTCAGGCCTCGCAACAATTACAAGAATACGTGTTCTTTTTGTTTGAGCAACCACCTATGAGCATCCCATGCTCTATATATAGACTTGGGTCTGACCCAATGAGCTCTCCATAAAGATTAGACTTCTAACTCATTTTGAATGAGTTAGGCCTAAGAGCTTTATTTTAGTCCAACTAAAATAAAAGCTACCCTCTAGTGGGCTTACTCTATACGTGTGACCCTATAGGTAAAATATTTGGTCATATTAATAATAAACTATTTTATTATTAATATAAAATAAGAGCAACATTTATCATTGCATCACTATGTCTGAATATTATTTACCATCGACATAACCTATAAGTGATAATTATTTTATACATTCATTCATTTTGTCACGATATCCAATTAGGCTCGTTCCTTTTCTCGAACAAAGACTGGCATTGATATCGAACACTGAACCGAGAACACAGACTGAAATGAATGTGCTTGGTTGGCATGGAAGAAGTCCAGACTGATGGAGCTCATTCTTTTGATTTAACCGGCAGTTCGGTATGTAAGAGAAGCCTAGCGATACACAAAGAATGCCCCGAATTAATGCCATGGTCGTCGTCATTCTTATATAGCTTAATTCATTTTATTTCATATTAGAGTAGACTTTACCTAAATAAATATCCAATATTTATTCTCCTTAGCATGGTCATGCATTTCTTTAGTCTCACTCCTGAAACGGCCTATAGATATCATTCTTGTCATATAAGAGAAACAAATCTCTTCTACACCATTTACAACCCTTTGCGTGATTTGTTCATTGCCTAATAACAACCTTTATGGTCATTTTTGTTACAGATGACATTTGATTGTATTAAAACAACAAACTCCTCATGTAGGAATTGTAGTGACTTCTAGTCAAATGACTACATATACTATTATCACATTGAGAACTGTTTATGACACTCATGTAATGATCCATACAACGTTCTCATGGCTGGTCTGTCCAGTATAACATTATTCTTAATATGCCCCATGTGAAGACTTGATATCTTCAATATCCATGATCTCTGAAATCAAATCATTAGTACATTCACACGCTAGTCTTAATGTATTTACATATTCCTATATAAATACTTGACTAGGGACATTTTAGAAATAGTTCTCATATGACCTACTATTCTAAGGATAAACAATAAATAGATTTAAAATAATTTTAAAATTGAAAAGACTTATTTTTATTGATAAGTAGAAAATGATAGATTAAAAGCATATAGCTCATAGTGCATACACCAACACGTTTGTCATAATTGACAATCAATAAAGTAGCAGTAGTTACCTTTTCATAATCAATGCAGGTGAAATTAAATTATCGTAATTTGCTTTTGTGGAAAAAATAAATCAAAGTAGCAATAAAAAAGCTCAAGCTTTATCAATTCATTGTTAACCATTAAATGATGATAAAATTTCTTACCAAAGAGGATTGCAAAATTAAAAAGGTGAATTATGAGTTTCAGAAATAGGAGCAATTATTGGTTTCGTGGCTTGTCTCTTTTCTTTCAGTAAGGATGGTTATGCATTCCCATAAGCTTTAGTAACAAATCCATGGTTACTTCACAAGGATCACATGAGAAAAGGTTATACAACCCATATAGGAATTATAAAGCACAAATAAATAATTAGGTTTAATTTCTGATTATCTCCTTAATCTTAAAACAACTGTAAATACATTAGAATCTATTAGATCTACTATAACCCATCCCCCAAGAATATACGCTTGAAGGATTAACATGTGAGTATAAACTTTTTGTTACTAATGTCATAAGTAAAATAGAGCCTTTGATGATGTTGAATCAATGCTTCTAACTTTTGAGGCACGATTAAAAAACTTAAGAAAAGTGCACCGAATTTCTTTTAAGCTAATGTTGCATATCAACAACATAATTACACACAACTTGTAGTTAATCCTAATTATTCAAAACTTTCTACTTATAGCTAAGGCATACGGTATACAAAATAATAGAGTTTACAGCAGAAGAAGAATGTGTATACCGAGCATACGCCTAGTCCCATATATGAGGATATGAGAAAAGGCTCGGCAAAGCATGCAAAGGCATATCATAAGCCTAATAGGCAACCATTGTCTTTTTACATAAATTCATACACATGTTTTGCCTAAGATATATTTATGTATATACATCTATATAGTTATGCATCATACATCTCTAATATCCATATTCCATAATTGATCGCATCCGATTCAACCTCAAAGACATATGTCATCAACACCTATGCATTCCCAAAATGGTTACATAATCAACATCTTTATATTCATCAAATGGGTAGGAATTCCAATACCCCAATTATCAATATATTAACCACTTCCAATATCATTTACAATACATCCATCGATATCAAGAATATCACTATCGCAGTACACATCTCATCCATAATACAATAATTTACAATTGCTACCGCCCAAGGTATTCCATTACCACTATTTTACCTTCACAAAAGCTTTTCTTCAAAATATCCTCATCCCATGACATTCCTGCATTAATACTAGAAAGTAGACCACATGGGAGAGTGAGTTATACATTTCAAATGACGATATGAATACAATTGAAATTATGTGCATATGCATATCAACATCATGTATGCTTTGCTAAACACAATAATGATCATCATAAATTGTTAAATTCAACAACATATGCATATTTCATATTCTTTAATCAAGTCATAGCAAAGCAGGCATATACGCATCTATTCCAACCCCACGACAGGCCAATATCATCAGCATTGACCATTCAGGTCTTTTCTCAAAGCCACCATGGGCTAACATCACTATCATTAATCATAAATAATTATGCCCTTCATTACATTGGGCCATAACATACACATCGTCATATTTAATATTGTTTCGTGGTAATTACACTATTTATTAATTTTATGTGGTCTTTTAGATATTCAATTACCCATCTTATCAACACCATACCACAATCTCAATCATCATCATCTTCTGGCATATCTCTATGCTATATGCAAATGCTCTTATGGCTAATGCATATGCACAATGGAATAGACAATAAATATGGATTCGACTGTGGGAATAAACACCAATTTGTAGGTCAATCATGATCACATAACATGCCCCTACTGCAGTAGTATAATGTGTACACATATCTCATAATGCATGCATAATCAACATATTTTTATAGTACTAAACCGCATCACCCATAATGCAACACCTGGCCATTTTCACCGTGACCGCAGTAAACAACATATTAGTATATGGTGTTGTGGGCCGGCCATATCTCATATCATGGCGGCTGTGATCCAATAGACCACCAGGGTCACCTGCTCATCAAGAGCCATATGTAGCTCCCCGTAGCAATACATGGGTGGCTTGGTGACTTACACACCGAGTCACAGGGGAAATAACAGATTGCTCATGCACTGAGCCACCCTCCTACTGGGTCGGCTGAGGGAACTCCCCTAACGTTCCAACATCGGCGACTATGATATGCCATGGATGCAATGCAATGTAAATCAAATGCATTTCTCACACTGTGCATCCTAAATGCCACTCATCAACCATCATCATCATCACCAACACCATCATACATTTCTTAGTGGATTTTATCATTGTTGGTTTTAGCCATTGTAGTTTTATATATGGCATTTTCATCTCAACATATTTCACATATATTTCATATCATACACGTAAGTCAATACTTGAAATCAACCACAATGGCATTGCAAACATCATAAATCATCATTAACATTCATTAGTCTTTCATCAATATCACCACATAATCAGTTAATGGATTTTTCATATCATTATTCATTACCATTGTTTCATATCTAGTGTGGCAATGCAACAACTCATCAATACAATTTTAAACCACACCTACAAGATCACACTTGTATAAAATACAATGACATTTTACAATTCATCAATAATAACAATCATCCTCAATATGAATGATCCTTTATAGAGGGAAATGGTTCACATCATCATCCATCATTAGTCAATATCAATGTCATCTCCAATTTATCGATTTATAACACATATTATGTCATTTAGTTATTCTCTCATTAGTTTAATAACCACTCTAGGGTGTATCTCATAACCCCATCATCAAACTCTTATTATCATCCTTTCCTATCCCATTCTTGGCGGTAAATATATCACAAATAAATCACCCTAAATATATCAATCAATTCCAAATTACCACCACGTCATGCCATCATTAAATCCCCCATGCAGATTCCCTTAAGTATCTCATGGTATAAAGAAATAGGGTTCAACATAAGCCCAAAACAAAGGAAATAAAATAAAATTCCATTTTGGGAAATTGGCTTGAGCGAGGCCCTGCTCGCTTGAGCGAGATCATCGCCACCCGCTTGAGCGAGCCACGCTCGCCTGGGCAAAATTCCTCCAGTGTCATTTTCTCACACGCTTACTTGAGTGAGGCTTCCCAAGGCCAGCTACTCGCTTGGGCAAAAATACTCCAGTATCGATCCCTTGCTTGCTCGCTTGAGTGAGACTCCATATGTTTCATCACTCGCTTAAGCGAGATTCATCAAGAACTATTTTTCCATCTCACTCGCTCAAGCGCGGCAACACCCTATTGTGCACGCGTCTCGCTTGAGCGAGACCTTTTCTCGCCTGAGCAAAATTGGGCCAGAGGCCACCCCTCTGATACAGGAGACTCTCGCTTCAGCGAGATCCCAACTCGCTTGAGCGAGTTAACCATCACACGCTCAACACATAAAGTTTTTCACTTCACTTCGCATGCTAATATCCTTCTCATATATAGTTGGCCTAATTTAACACCTTACATATATTTAATCATGTATTTAGGTCTATCCCAACAAACCATGCCTCTCTATTTTAAATTATAATTCATCAATTACATAAGGGAGGTTTTTAAACACTTCTCATCACTACCTCACTCATCTTTCTGTACAATCATCACAAACAATACTTTATACCTCAAATAATTTATCTATCCATAGGTTTTCATCAACAATTAATTCATGTCCAACCAAGGGACAATCAAGCACTCATCTTTATTTCATATATATATATATATATATATATATATATATATACACATATACAATTCCTTAATATTCAACAAAAGCCAAGCCATCATCCATCATATCATCAATTCAACAATTAACATGTATGTGGCAAGGCAATGCATGAGTTCATACATATACATATTTCAACATTTATTCACTCATGCAATTTGAAATGCAAATTTCTCTCCTACCTCGAGACAAGAATCGCAATCCAAACGCTCCGATTATTCTGCATCATTGTCTGGAATACAATCCTATCAATAAAGATATATATATATATATATATATATATATATATATACATGAAGTTAATAACATCCTTTACTTGTCTAAACTCTAATTCACACGCTTGTATTAGGCTTCGAGAATTCATTTCCCAAAACTACGATTCTCTAGATCTTAAAGGGCTAACCAACTTAATAACATCCTTTACTCACAAGTCTTCAAAATCACCATGTGAATTACTTACCCATCTTCACAATTCATTCAAATTCATTATAAGCCTTTTGGCTCCATTTAAGACCATCACCAATCAACAAACTCTTATAGTATTTATCATGGCCTAATTACTCATCAACTCAAGTATCTATTTCCTTAATCCATTATCAATGGTTTGCAACCATTATTAACATCATCATAAATATTAACACTCAAGATCAATTCCTCTAATCACATACATACTCACATGCACACATCTCCCAAACCTCAAGAACCAATACCAATATTTCAAACACTCATTTCCCCATATAAAATCATTATAAAGCATCATAATCATTTAACTCATTAATTTGGCCAAAACCCCAAAACTATCAACACTTAGAGTTTTATCAAAATCACCTAATCAACAACTTCAACCCATTCCTTAAATCCATATGAATACCATAATACTCATTTTTATATACTCACAAAACCATAATCAAAATCATTTCTTAAGCCATCATGTCTAGGGTTTACATCATTTTCATCAATATACCACTTAATCTCCTATCATAATACCTCCATAAACTCAAAATCATCAATAAAAGCCATGGGTGTTCAAAATCTTACCTCTTTCTCCTAGCCCAATGTCAAACACAAAAATGAAGAGGTGAGGAGGGAAGACCATCAAATATTTGCTCCAATGTCATTTTCATGCTCCATGAATCCAAGCTTAGTTTTTGATTTTGGCAAGAAATGAAGTAAAAGGGAGATGGACGATTTTGGAGTTGAAGGGAGGAGAAGATGAAGAAAAAAATGAAAGAAGATGGAGAAGAAAAAGGAGCCACCAAAATTGAGCAAGGAAAGAGTGGGAAATTGACCAAAATTGGTCATTGTCTAATGGGTACAGCCATGCATCTTTGCCTATTGTCCATTGTGTTATAAAACCCTTTAACCATTGTGTAATAGAGTGTAAAGTGAGGGAGGAGAGAGGGGAAAAGTGGACGGTTGAGTGAGGAGAGGAAAATGGAGTTTTCATTTTCTTTTTAATTCCAATTGGCTCGTATTTTCCCGTTTAATAATATATGTCGAGTCCAATTAATTATTTCCTTAACACTAAAAATTATTTTAACTATACCACTATAACCATAATAATTTTCTAGACATTCTAGACCCATCAAATATTTAATTTGACCAAATGGGTCCCACATCATTTGTTAAATTACTCGGTTTCGGTAATTCTCAATTTACCGATAATTCACCTCTAGTGTCTAATAAAATCTTCCATAATTATTTGACTATAAATAATTAATCACCATCATTCCATAAATTATTTTCTTTAAAATTTAGGGTGTTACATGGCTTATGTATTTTTACAACATTTTATGGTGTCAAGAGACATTCCCAAAATGTCTCACACATTGGCACAAATTAGACAGGGGTCAGAGGAAAGTTTGAGAGATGTTTTGAAGAGATTTTATAAGGAAGCTGTGTTGGTACCAAGTTGACAAAAGAAATTTAGATGCACATTATGGTGGAAGCGTTAAAGTCGCAGTCACCTTTCACCTTATCCTTGGCAAAGGGACCACCTCATACCTTTAAAGAGTTTAAAAGCAAAGCAACAAAGTATGTGGGGGAGAAAGATGCATCTAGCAGCTGCTAGCCGGAAGAATACAACACCAGAAGGGGTTCAGATGTCGGACAGGAGAGCACCGAAGTTGGAGCATAAAGGTCCGGGTAGGGATACGTTGCCAAGACCTAAGGCAAGGGGCAATGTGAATTTCTTACAATGTACCCCGTTAGCAGTATGACCTGGACAAATTCTGAGGGAGGTCGGCTTAAGAGGACTAATGGTGTATAGGGTGAAAAAGCCAATTACCATGAAGAGAGCTGGAAATACCAACAAATATTGTGAGTTTCATGAACAGATGGGGCATAGTACCGATAAATGTCGGCAGCTGAAGGAGGTAATTGAAACATTAATTAGAGAGGGGAAGTTGAAGCAATATTTGTTTCGACAAAGAGCCAATCCAGAGTCGGAGAGAGTACCCCCTAGAAGGAAAGAGATCGGCTCGGCAGAGGAGGAAGAGGCCAGGAGTTCTAAGAAACCAACATTAGACAAGGGAAAGACGGTGGTGGATAATATTGACGAAGATGATGAGTCATGGATGAAACCCCCACCAAGTTCAAGCAAGAGAGACATAATTGATATGATCGCTGGAGGCTTTGCCAGATGTGGAGTGTCAAACTCAGCCCAGAAGAATCATTTAAGGATGAGCATGTCGGTTCAGACAAAGGCGAATAACAGGACATTTTGAGACGGAGTTCAAACTCCTTCCATCATATTCACTGACGATGATTACGGTCTGACAGTTCTTGGAGGGGATGACGTAGTGGTGATAGAGGTTGTTGTGGTAAACAAGACATCAAAAGAATGTTAGTTGATCAAGGAAGCTCGTGTGATGTTATCTTTTACGAGTGCTTCAAGAAGATGAAACTTTTAGGTTTCAATTTGTAGCCTTACACTCAGGAATTAACGGCGTTCAATGGAGCTAAACAACCTACTAAGGGTTACTTAGACACCAAGTTGACGTTTGAAGGAGAGTCGGGGTCGAAGAAGGTACGTATAAGGGTATTGTTGATAGATATGAAATCCCCATTCAATGGGATTATTGGACGCCCTTCTCTTAATGTTTTGGAAGTAGTGGGTGTCCTCTGTTTGAGGTAACCAGCAAATGGTGAGGTACTGTTACAACCTTAGTATGTAAATGACCAAGACAAAAGAGTCTATCAAGAGAAAAAGGCTAAATGATGATGGACCAGTACCGGAGTCTATAAATCTGATAGATCTGGACCCTAGAGAAGAGTTGGCATTAAATATTGAAAATCCTCAGAGGCCCACACTGGAAGGAGGGGTGAAGAAAGTTGCATTGGAGGAAGATCCTACCAGGAGCACGGAGATTAACGATTCCTTAGATGCTAGAATGGAGGGATGGTTTATTAAGTTGTTAAGAGAATTTAGACATTTGCTCGTGTGGACTGCTGTTGATATGCTCGGTATTGATCCAAACTTTTGTTGTCATAGACTAGCAGTCTATTCGAAGTTGAGAGCGGTTGCATAGAAAAAGAGAAGATTGGGACCAGAGAAGCAAAAGGCAGCGTGTAAGCAAACTGAAGAATTATTAAAGGCCAATTTTATAAGAGAGGTTCAATATTCTTCTTGGGTCTCCAACGTGGTAATGGTAAAGAAGGCAAATGGTAAATGGCGGATGTGTACAGATTTCATGAATCTGAACAAGTGTTACCCCAAAGACCCATATCCTCTTCCAAGTATTGATTAGATGGTAGATGATTCCTCAAGATACCAGTTTCTGTCCTTCATGGATGTGTACTCTGGGTATAATTAAATCCCAGTGTGGAAGGAAGATGAAGATAAGATGACATTCGTAAACGATAAAGGGGTTTTCTACTATAGGTTATACTGTTCTGACTGAAAAATGCTAGAGCTACCTACCAAAGGAAGATGAACAAGGTGTTCAAAGGAATAAGATCAAGAATAGTCAAAGTATATGTTGATGCATAATAACTAAGACCCCAGTGGGAGGAGACCATGTGGAAGATTTAAGGAATGTGTTTCAAAGGCTCCAGTTGTACAACATGAGACTGAACCTACTAAAATGTAATTCATAGTACCTGTAGGGTGGTTCCTTAGGTTTATACTTACCTAAAGGGATATAAAAGCCAACCCTGATAAATGCAAAGTAGTAAGAGAACTCTGGAGTTCAACCAATATGAGGGAGGTGTAGTCATTAAACAGAAAAGTTACAGCTTTATCTCGATTTATGCCAAAAATGCCACATCGGTTATTACCTCTATACAAAGCACTGAAGAAGAATAAGGAGTTTCAATGAGGTGAGGAGCAAGAGAAGGCATTTTAGGAGTTGAAGGAAGTTTTAGTCAATCCACTGGTGTTGACAAAGCTAGACCCTAGGGAAAAGTTATTTGTCTACCTTTCTGTATCAAACAAATCTATTGGAGCCGCACTGGTGAAAAAGACGGTTGAGGGTCTGCGACCGGTGTATTTTGTCGGAAAGGTCCTTCAGGGATCGAACTACCGGTATCAGAAATTGGAAAAAGCTGCTTTAGCACTAGTCTGGACGTCTAAGACAATACTCTCATGCACACACTATCACAGTCCAGACCGGTCTCCCTTTAGGAGTGGTCTTTCATAAATCGGACCTGGCGGGAAGGATGATTAAGTGGGTTATAGAGCTTTCAAAGTTCGATATATCATATGAACCTGGAGCAGCCATAAAATCTCAAGTATTGGCTGATTTTATGATAGAATTGACAGGCGAAGTTCCAACACCATTGCAGGAGCACTAGATTATTTACGTAGACGGGTCGTCGAATGGAAAAGGATGTGGAGCCAGAGTGGTAATAGAAAGTGAAGAAGGAGTAAGTGTAGAAATTTCTCTCCGGTTTGATTTCAAGACATCAGATAATCAGGTGAAGTATGAAGCATGTTTGGCAGGATTAAGAGCAGCTCTAGATGTAGGAGCACAAACTGCAGTACTCTAGTGATTCACAGCTTATAATTTCATAGATAAATGGAAGTTATCAGGCTAAGGAGCCGTTGTTACAACAATACCTGGCCAAAGTCAAGGAGTTAGGGGAAAGATTTGCAAGTGTTGAATATAGGCATGTCCCAAGAGAAAAAAATGTCAGAGCGGGTGTTTTATCCCGATTGGCCAGCACTAAAAAGGCAGGGTCAACCACTACAGTCATCCAGAGCACTTTAGCTGCTCCAAGTATCTCAACCCCACTCAAAGTTTACGTCATCCAGTTCAAAGCCCATCTAGAAAATTTTTGGGTTATTCCAATAATCTGATATATGGTGAGCGGGTAACTTTCGGAGTGCCCATTGAAGAAGAAGAAGAAGCTGAAGAAAGAATTACCAAACTTCATTTTGGTAGACGAAAGTTTATTCAAAAGTGGGATATCTGCCCCATACTTGAGATGTCTAAATAAAGCAGAGGTTGAGGAAGTATTAACCAAGGTACATGAAGGGACATGTAGCCATCACTGCTATGGAAGGAGTCTCGCCAGAAAGGTTTTACGAGTAGGATACTGGTGGCCCACCCTAACCAAGGACGCTGTTGAATATGTCAAAAAGTCTGATGCATACCAGAAGAGCAGCAATAAGCACTACGTCCCAACTGAAGAGTTATTTACGTCGGTTGTCCCATGGCCCTTTTATCAATGAGGAATGGATATTTTAGGATGTTTTCTAAAGGCACCTAGTGGGGTTAAGTACTAAATAGTCAGAGTAGATTACTTCTCAAAGTGGATCAAGCATAAGCAGTTGTATATATCACCTCTGCCCGGACTCAAAGATTTTTCTATGAAAATGTTATCACAAGATTCAGTATACCAAGCAAAGTCATTACAGATAACGAAACACAGTTCACGGATTCCAAGTTTAAAAGTCTTCTTGAGGGACTCTAGATAAAGCAGGTTTTTTCATCAGTAGAGCACCCTTAAACCAACGGTTAAGCCGAGGTAACAAATAGAGAAATTTTGAAAGGTTTGAAGAGGCGGGTCAGCGATGCAAAGGGAGAATGGGCCAATCAATTATGTCATGTCTTATGGGCATACCAGACCACACCTTATTCATCTATAGGAGAGGCCCTATTCCAGTTGGTATATGGTGTGGATGCAGTAATACCGGTGAAGATTAATCAAATTTCACTAAGAATTTAGTAGTTTGATGAGGAAGACAACGGTCCAAAATTAAGGAACAAATTAGATTTACTATCAGAGGTTAGAGAAGTAGCTTTCGTCCAAGATCAAGCAATCAAGGCCCGTACAATATGAAGGTCCAAAAGAGAAGATTCAATGTAGGAGACCTCATCTTACAAAAAGCATCAGCTGGAAATTGCCTCTGTACCAAGGGAAGTTAGCACCGACATAGGAAGGACCATATCGGGTGAATGAAGTAACCCCGGGAGGAGCTTATCTCCTGGAAACGCTACAAGGAAAATTTTTTAAGAATAAATAGAATGTAAAGAATTTACGTGTGTATTACAGCTAACTGGCATCACAAGTCATGCACTCTTTTTCCCTACCTAAGGTTTTTCCCACAGGGTTTACTTAGGAGGTTTTTAATAAGGCGTGCAGCTGGAATGCTTATTTAGAAATAAAAATAAAATTTGAAGTAATCATTTCTTGTTAATGTTACTTTACATCTAAACCCCAGAGCAGTTGAAAAACCTCAGAGTGGTTACTTTACGTTTAAACCCCGAAACGGTTGAAAAACCCCAGAATAGTTACTTTATGTTTAAACCCTGAAGCAGTTGCAAAACCCCAGAGTGGTTACTTTACGTTTAAACCCCGGAGCGGTTAAAAAACCCCAGAGTGGTTACTTTACATTTAAACCCTGAAGCGGTTGAAAAACCCCAGAGTGGTTATTTTATTATTAAACCCCAGAGTGGTTGAAAACCCCAGAGCGGTTAATATATGTTACCGAAGTCGTTAATACATGTCGATGTGGTAATGCCTAAGTGATACAAAAACCCGTAATAGTCATTGATTTTGAAGTTAAAATGATTGTACTTATCTGACAAAGTTCATTTAAGGATAATATATAACTCCAGATGATAAAAGCAATTAAAAGTTACAAGGTATTATCATAAAGACAATATTGGCAGAAAAAGCTTAAACTCATTCACAGTGTCAAGCAATTACAAAAAAAGAGGGGGCACACCGACTAAGCAAAATTATAATAGTAAAAAAAAGGCAGAGCTCATCCCATCTATAGAGCGAAAAGAAATAAATTTAAGGGTCCTTCCTCCCTCTCCGATCTGGCATCATTCTCTCTAGCTCCCTCATCCCCATTCTAGTTTTCTTCTTGAGGGGTGTCATCTTCCCCCACGCCAAAGAAGAGAACTTGAAGGGCTCATCAGAAGGGATATAGGATTGACCGCCGACCTCGGTCACCAGCTCTCCATTACGGAAGATATTAAAAAAATCGATCCCGTTGAGGTTGAGTAAGGTACCTCGGTCCCGAAAGGCAACTTTGCAAATTGTATGGCTATGTTGGTGTATGCACTACGAGCTATTAATGTATCAATTTTATTATCAATAAAATTAGTACTTTCAGTTTTAAGATTGTTTTAAAACTATTTATCCTGGAATAATAGGTTGTATGAGAATTATTCCTAAAACGTCCCTAATCAAGTATTTACATGGGACATGTAAATACATTAAGATAAGTGTGTGAATGTACTGATAATTTGATCTCATAAATCATGGATATATGATATCAAGTCTTTCCACGGGTACATATTAAGAGTAATGTTGTACTGGACAGACCCACCATGAAAATGTTGCCTGGATCGTTACATGAGTGTCATAAACGGTTCTTAATGTGATAATGGTATATAGTCCTTCGACCTGAAGTCATACGATTCCTACATAAGGAGTTTGTTGTTTTAATACAATCAAACGTTATCTGTAATAAGATGACCATAAAGATTATGATTAGGCAATGGACAAATTATGCAGAGGGATGTGAGTGATGTAGATGGGATTTGTCTCTCCTATGTGACAGGAGTGATATCTATGGGCCACTTGATAGAGTGAGACTAACGACATGCATGGCCATACTAGGACAAATAAATATTAGATATTTATTCTGTAATATCTGCTCCGGTATCAAGTAAAATGAATTGGGCCATACAAGGATGACGACAACCATGCCATTGGGCCCAATTAGATATCATGACAAAAGGAATAAATATATAAAATAACTATCACTTATAGGTCATGTCGATGATAAATAATATTTAGACATAATGATGTATTGCTAGATTCTGCTCTTATTTTATATTAATAATAAAATAGTTTATTATTAATATAACCGAATATTTTACCTATAGGGTCACACACATAGAGTAAGCCCACCAAAGGATAGTTTTATTTTAGTTGGACTAAAAATAAAACTATTGGGCCTAACTCATTTAGAATGAGTCAGGAGCCCAATGTTTAATGAGAGCTCAGGTTAAGACCTAAGCCTATATATAGAGCATGAGATGCTCATAGGCTGCTGCTCAGAAATTAGGTTACTTTTGAATTTCCATACTAGCATTCGGAACTTTGATTTTCTGGTGGGAGTGCTCGTGTGGACTCCTAAAGGTAAAGCTACAATTGCTTCGATCGAGGAACTCGCTTTGCGTTTACAAGAGGTAAACCCTAAATCAAAAATTTTTAATTTTGCATAATGCCTTGAGACATTTGTTTTTGCAATCCTTTTTGGGAATCCGTTGTGTTTCCGCTGCCTGACCCTGATGGATTCCCTAACAGGCTAAAGGAATCCATAGCTACATGAGCAAACTTGACTATATCTTCTTTGTATTTGGTCTGCTCATCTGTAACCACTGTGGATAAATCCTCATTCTTTTTTTGAAGATCCGTCACAAGTTTCTGTTAGGAATCCCTAGTACATGAGTAGCGGAAATACAAGGATTCCCATAGGATTTACAAAGCGCTGTGTTTCAAAGCATAAAACAAACACACACAAAAATTTGTTTTTAGGATTACCTCTTGAAGAACACCGAAGCAATCATAGCCTCGTCCTTTAGGAGTCCACACGAGCACTCCCACCAGAATCGCAACACTTGCCAACTGCTAGTTTGACGGCGTGTAGCTCTTGCAACTTTTGTAAATTTGTGTCTCTTTTTTGTGAATGGCATATGAGAATCTTATGCTCTATTTATAGGGTTAGGTTTGACCTAATTTGTTCTCTCTAAAGAGTGGGCTCCTTACTCATTCTAAATGAGTTAGGCCCAATAGCTTTATTTTAGTCCAACTAGAATAAAACAAAACATTTTCTGATGGGCTTACTCTATGTGTGTGACCCTATAGGTAAAATACCCGGTCATAATAATAAGTTATTTTATTATTAATATAAAATAAGAGCAGCATCTAGCAATGCATCATTATGTCCGAATATTATTTAATATCAACATAACCTATAAGTGATAATTATTTTATATGTTTATTCCTTTTGTCACGATATCCTAATTGGGCCCAAGTCATGGTCGCGTCATCCTTGTACGACCCAATTTATTTTACTTGATACCGGAGTAGACTTGATTTGAATAAATATCTAATATTTATTCTTTCTAGCATAGTCATGCGTTTCCTTAGTCTCACTCTATCAAGTAGCTTACGGATATCACTCCTGTCACATAGGAGAGACAAATCTCATCTACATCACTCACATCCCTCTACATAATTTGTTCATTATCTAATCACAACCTTTATAGTCCTCTTGTTACAGAAGACATTTGATTATATTAAAATAACAAACTCCTCATGTAGGAATCGTAGTGACTTCAGGTCGAAGGACTACATATACCATTATCACATTGAGAATCGTTTATCACATTCATGTAACGATCCATGCAACGTTCTCATGATGGGTCTGTCCAGTACATCATTACTCTTAATGTGTATCCATGTGAAGACTTGATATCATCTATATCTATGACCTGTGAGATCAGGTTATCAGTACACTCACACACTAGTCCTAATGTATTTACATGTCCCCATGTAAATACTTGACTAGGGACATTTTAGGAATAACTTTCATATGACCTATTACTCCAAGGATAAATACGTTTTAAAATAATTTTAAACTGAAATACTTATTTTATTGATAAGCAGAAAAATAATACAAATGAAAAAGTATAAAAGTTCATAGTGCATACACTAACAGTTTCTCCAGGTCGCCTATCTTGCTGTGGAGTCCGTTCCTTTCCCTTTTTAAGTCTTCCTCAGACTTTTAAAGGTCTTGGTTTGTTTCATTGAGGCTCTTGATCCTCTGATGAGCCCGTCTGCAGTCCTTAGAGGGTGTTCTTCTCTTTCAACCACTCTATTTCTCGCTTAGGCCCATCTGTGGCAACAGAGTAAATGGTGGAGAGAGTCTGGATGTTGTACCACATTGCCGTCTCCAGGGTAAATTCGATGTCATTGGGGTTGAGGCCCTCCTTAAGATGGAATGGGAGAGAAAAACCAGTGTTGGGAGGTGAGGCCCAGACAAGAAGCTCTTCTAAAGCTTCCATGCCGGATACAGGAACTTAGGGTTCTTTTTCAACCACCTCCTCAGTGGCAACCCCTTTCCCCTTGTCCAGTACCTTTTGGTCGGGGTCAACTTTTTGCTGCTTGGAGGCACCCACATCTTGCTTCTTCCCCTTTTTCTTTCTAGGGGTATCCTCAACCGGGATCGTCCCTCCTGGGATGTATAGATGGGAGGCTTTCTTCAATTTCAGGGTGACGTTATTTTCCCCAACAACGTCGACCACCGAACCCTCCATGAGTTATCGAAGGACCTCCAAGGCGTTGGCACTCATGTTTCCTGAAAAAAGGCAAGTTGTTAGTAAAGTCGAAAGGTGAAAGTTTATTAAAGAAAAGTGAAAGAAAGGTTAAATACCCAAATGAGTAAGGTACCCATTTCGTGTCTCCGCGGTGCCCAAGAGAGAGCAGCATTTGAGGGGAGCACCTCGGGAGAGATTATGAAGGGCATCGACCATGGCCCTGAAGGGTTCGGAGAGATAACACTCGTCAATCACATATGCCGAGCTCTCTAAAAGAAAGTGCTTGTGAGTCCAGCTAGTGTGGATCAAAAAACCAGCCTTCCTCGTCCTTCCAAAAAGGGGGGGTCCGTCCGCTTAACAAAGAGTTTGATGAATGAATATTACGAGTCTCAGTTAACGCCTTAAAATTGATGATGTTGCTTTGACATCTCAAATTCACAAAGCCCATCCCTGAGCCACCTCAACACATCACTCATGCATACTGGAAGAAAATGACAACAATTGGGGTGAAGCCTAAATTCTTGCCAAGGATTTCAAGGGTAAGGATTAGGGCCCAACCGTTAGGATGAAGTTGACCGGGGGCGATGTCTAAAAAATGCAACACCCATATCTCAAACTTGCTCAGTGGGAACTGGACTCCCATCTTTATTAAGGTGTACTCATAAAAGAATAAAAAGCGGTCATTTGGAGTATGACAGATCTACTCTATAAACGTGGGGTGAAGAGGCTGAAGGAATTAGCATACTTCTTGGCACGCCAGAAGTGTTCAACTTCAACCTTTACAACGTCAGTAGGCTGGGAATGGCAGCTGTAAATGGCTAAACATCTTGGGCCACCCAGAAGTATGGATCTTCAGCTTTCCGAGCTAGCTAGTTTATCTTATCAGCAGGGTCATTCCTTAAAGCAGATGAGCTAGCGGCGTCTATAGTAATGTGTTCCAAAAATGGAACAGTTGAATAGAAGTCAGTATGGTTAGCATAGTAATGCACTACGCTGGAATCCGTCTCCCAATCCAGAGACGAGGGAAGTAAAGGTAATTTAGGTCCAGGGAATTTGAAGGAGGGTGATTTCAATTTTAAAAGGATAAAATAGATGAGGTTGACAAATCTCTAGCTTGGCCACCCTGTCTCTCCGTCCTCACCCTGACGGGGTACCTCGGGCGGCCAAGAGACATGAGGGTTTAAAATTATCTCAATAGAATTGTCTTGGTCTTGGTCGTTAGTAGTAGAAAAAGGAGACATGTTAAAAAAATGGTTAAAGGAAGAGGCTACTTGTGTGGAAGGTTCAAATGGTTCTTCTAATATAGGCCAGGACAGGGTCACGAAGAGTTGGAGACTACGAACGGACAGAGTTTCTGGATCCAACATGTAAAGTGAAAAGCTGGTGAAGTCCTCTTCCTTATATAAGCGTTGAAATCCCATGGGCCGAAGTTCAACCGTCGTGGCCCATGGACGAGATGGAAACTGAAACGGCACGGCCTATAAACAGTCGTCGCTCCACTTTTAGATGACGTTATCCGATAGCGTGTGAAAAATACGGACCACTCGAAGCATGCCACGTCAATAATCCCTACAAGGTGACAACTTTTTTAGGCGGTGCGTATTAAATGCCTACCTAACCCATTAAGCACAACGGTCTGGGCAAATTTACACATTGGTTATATCGTAATATCAGTCAGTAATCTTCCAAATCCCAGATCAGGAATTCTAAAATAGATTCTTTTTTAGCCATAGTCAAAATAGCTTATTGTTGTTGTTATTCAAGTGGCCTCAATACTCAAGAGGGGGGTGAATTGAGTTTTTAAAACTTTGCTTGGAATGCCTTTGAACTTGATTCTTTGATCACAAGTTTAAAGATTATGCAGGTGAAATCAAGTTTAATGCAAGAGACAATGCAAAACAAGAGGTGTATGTAGCTGAGACAATTTGTCAAACACTTGGTGTGCAATATTCAAGGTTAACTAATTCAAGCAAGCTTAAGTATGTAAATCACAATCAACCAACACATATTAATTGAGTGCAGTATATGAATATAAAAGAGTAAGGGAGAAAAGCTTGCAAACCAATTTAACGAGTTCCACCAATCCCGGTGTACGTCTCGCCTTCAAGCAACCCACTTGAAGGATTTCCACTATTGAAGTTTAGAGATTACAAGCTATGAGCAATTGCAGCTTCCTAGTGTCCTATACTCAAGAACTCAATCCTCACTAGCGCAAGGGTAACCCACCCAATCTCTCAAACTCTCAATACCCAAAGGTTGAACCCCAACCCTTGTGACCACTCAACCTAGAGTGAATAAGCCTTTATATTTGGTAGTGTTTACAAGATATGAACTCTCTAAATAGAGTAGATGTACAATTGAATGCTCACTCAAGTTTCTAGCTCTCGACAAGAGAGGATTTACAAATTAAAGCTCAACTTTCAGAGAATGCAAAGATATAAAACTCACTAAGCACAAGGAATGGATGAATAATTGATTACCTCTTGTCTTCTTTTGTTGTGCTTGTGTTTCCCTTACATTTATAGAGCCTTGGAGTAGCTTGAGAGACCTTCTAGCCGTTGCAATTTTTGGCTCTACGCATAGTAGGATTTGGGTTCTTGTTTCCCACTTAAATCTGTACTTTTAGTGGTGTTCCCCACTTGTTGAATCAATTCGTAAATCCTTGAATCGATTCAGAGCATTCTGGTTTGTGCATTTTGGGGTTCCAGAGTCGAATGAATCAATTCATGCCTTGTTGAATCGATTCAGGCATTTTTGTTTGGGGTTCCTGGGCTTGCATCTTCGTGTGAATCGATTCAGGGTCATAGTGAATCAATTCATGACATGCTGTTTCCAATTTTGGTGACTTCCAGGGCTGTGAATCTATTCAGGGTCATGGTGAATCGATTCAAGACATGTTGTTTCTAATTTTTGGTGACTTCTAGGGCTGTGAATCGATTTATTCGTGTGTGAATCAATTCAGGCATTGCATTTTGATGTTTTTCCATGCCTGATGGTCTTTCCTTGATGTGTTATGATCCATGGTTGCTTTCCTTTGTCTTTGTGCATTGGTTTCTTGATTTCTTGACCTTGTGGAAACGTTTTCTTCATGATTTCTTGAGTTTTTTGATTTTATATATCAAATTTTATTGTTTCATTTGTGTTTGATTCATGAAGATTTTGTAATGCTTGTGCATTTGTCATTATCAAAATCTGTTAACAACATGCAAATACATTCTCCCCCTTTTTGATGATGACAACCAATGGCCATCTCTTGGGGTGTTAATATCAATAATTTTAAAGAAGCAATGATAAAGAATCATTTGAAAATCAGAGTGAGTTTTTCTTTATTTATCAAGTCTTTCTTATCTCCCTTTTTTTTTCAATTAGATATTCAAAAAAAATGTATCTTGAATTTCTAAAATCTCTCTCCCTTTGTTTCTTTATCCCCCTTTGTTTTGTTTCTTTTAAGTATCTCTCCCCCTTTGTCATTATCAAAAACAAATTTAGAGAATATTTAACCAAGCGTGTAAATAGGATAATTAACTAAGCGAATAACGATCACACAGCGCATCAAAATAATCAAACAAATATGACATCAAAACAGATATAACATTTAAGCAAATAACCATCCAAACAAGCAATAGAATCAGTGTCAAGTGAAAAACCAAAATAAATGCCTCAGAAGGGCAACCAAGTCTGAACATAAAAAGCAATTAATTGTCAAGCAAACGCATAAAGTAAAATGCCAATCAAGGCTGAGGAAAGTAAATGCTGGAAATCTGAGTGGCAAACTCAGTATAGCGTTCTTCCATGTTGTCTTCAAGCTTGTCCAGGTGAGAGTTGAAGTTTGCTTCCATGATATCCAGGCGACAATCCATGTGGGCAGTGATCCTAGCAAACAAGTCATCAGTAGGAGCGGGTGGAGGCGGTGGAGGAGCAGCATCTTCAGCATCATTACGAGGGCGGCGGAGAAATTGCCATAGCCCGTGATACTCAATGATGTTCATCTTTGTGAGATGAGATTTTCCAATTGGTGCTTTGGGTCCTACAATTTCCTTCACTTCATTCTTCAAGTCCACCTTGTAGTGGCGTAGTAGCTTTGTGATTAGGACAGCATATGGGAGGCGAGCAAGATTCTAAGCTTCAATCATATGGTGCCTTACAACATCAATCCAATTAATTTCTTTTTGATTGATGATAGCCCACAACAGCAAGATTTGTGCCTCACTCAATCTTGCATAATTTCCACTGGAAGGAAGGAGGATTTTTACTAAGACATAGTGTAAAAGGCGGTGGTCAAGGCTTAGAGTGCCAATGGTGCTAGAGGGAGCGGCAAGGTTGAAGAAGGTTCTTACCTCCAAAGGATTGTAGTTCCATGAAGGAGAGAGTTCTTTTCCATGGAATTGAGCATTGTTAAGAGGGAGCTTTCCAACTTGGTTTAGCACTTCATTGTCAAGGAGAATGGTTTTGCCTTTCACTTTGGCATAATATCGAGCATCTTGAAGGCGCAATGTTGAATAGAAAACCCGAATCAATTCTAGATAGATTGCAACTTCCTCAAGAGCTATGAATTCTACTAGCTCTTGTTGGTGAAGGGTGTTGAGAAGAGAAAGACCGGAAGATTCAAAGAATGGAACATC
Organism: Clitoria ternatea; assembly: GCA_037962975.1. NCBI lineage: Eukaryota > Viridiplantae > Streptophyta > Magnoliopsida > Fabales > Fabaceae > Clitoria > Clitoria ternatea. Next base: position 146,094,379 of record CM075673.1, read on the forward strand.
AAGCCAATGAGGGGAGATGAGGTGTTTTTCAGAAAAGGAGGTTTGGTACCTTTCCAACTCCTTTTGGGTAGAGAAGAACCTTGAGAGATCAAAAAATTGAGGGTTGGTGGCACCGGCTATGTTGGCTCTTTGTTTCTTTCTTGGTTGAGAGGAGGAAGCCATTAATAATAGAGATTTGGAGAAGAAGTTTTTAGAGTGAGAGATAGATGGGTTTAGAGAGAAGGAGGAGAAAAAGTGTGAAGAGTGATGAAGAAATGATGAGAAACGGACTCAATCAGCGTTAAAATGCACAAGAACCGTCGTGTGAATCGATTCAGAGGAAGCTTGAATCGATTCAACCGTTACTGTTTAGGAATTTTAAGAGGCATCAGGGGTTTAAATCAATTCGAAGGGAGTGTGAATCGATTCGAACTTCTTTGTTTGTGGAAAATGTTGAGCAACGGTGCTGTGAATCGATTCGAAGGGGTCATGAATCGATTCAATCGATTCTGTTTTTAAAGAAATTTGGACAATCAGGTATTTTAATCGATTCAAAGGGAGTGTGAATCGATTCACTTGATTCTGTTTTACTTTGAATTGCATTTTTCCTTAGCTGAATCGATTCAAGGTATATTGTAACTCTTTTTAGATCATTAAAACTTCATTTTTATGAAAATCTTTGCCTCCTAATTCATCCAACCAATTGAGATCAACACAATACATAATTTTTAACCACTTTATGACATATCTAGGGATTCTCAATCATAAGATGAACACTAATCAATCAATATATTGAACATCAACTCATTGAAAATCAAGTATTTGTCAAAGATATTTAGCATTCAAATGCAATTGGATATGTCTAAAATTCCTAATTCTCTTCTAATATGAATGAATTGTTCTTTTGCTAATGGTTTGGTGAATATGTCTGCAAGTTGTTTAATACATGATCCCTAATGAAATGATGTCAAATTTCAATATGTTTGGTTCTTGAATGCATTATAGGATTCTTTGAAATGTTAATAGCACTTGTGTTATCATATTTAAGAGGCACATGGTCTAACATAACACCAAAGTCTAGGAGTTATTGTCTCATCCAAAGGATTTGAGCATAACAACTACTAGCTACAACATATTCTGCCTCAGCTGTAGATAGTGCAATACTTACTTGTTTCTTGCTATGCCAAGAAACAAGAGAACCACCAAGCAAGTGACATGTTCCACTAGTGCTTTTCCTATCAAGCTTACATCCTGCAAAATCTGAATCAGAATATCCAACTAAAGTGCATTCAACCCCTTTGGGGTACCATAACCCAACATTTTGAGTTCCAACGAGATATTTCATTATCCTTTTTACTGCAGTAAGGTGTGATTCTTTTGGACATGCTTGGTATCTTGCATATATACAGACAGCAAACATGATATCCGGTCTACTAGCGGTTAAGTAAAGTAAGGATCCAATCATACCTCTATATTTTGTGAGTTCAACATCCTTACCCTTCTCATCCTTGTCCAAATAACATGAAGTGCCCATAGGTATGGCAATGTCATTTGCCTTGTCCATGTTGAATTTCCTAAGCAATTCCTTGCAATACTTTGATTGACTAATAAAAGTGCCTTCATTAGTTTGCTTAATTTGCAGTCCAAGGAAGAAAGTAAGTTCCCCCATCATGGACATCTCAAATTCTTCCTGCATTAGCTTAGCAAACTCTTTGCACAACGATTCATTAGTAGCACCAAAGATTATATCATCAACATACACTTGAACCAATAGTATGTCATTTTTCTTATGCTTGATGAATAATGTTGTGTCAACCTTTCCTCTCTCAAAATTGTTTTCTAAAAGGAATTTAGTTAATCTTTCATACCAAGCTCTTGGAGCTTGTTTTAAACCATATAATGCTTTCTTTAGTTTGAAAACATGATTTGGAAATTGGTAGTTTTCAAAACCTGGAGGTTGATCAACATACACTTCCTCTTGAATGTATCCATTCAAGAAAGCACTCTTGACATCCATTTGGTACAATTTAAAATCCTTACAACATGCAAAGGCTAATAATAATCTAATAGCTTCAAGCCTAGCTATGGGAGCATATGTTTCTTCATAATCAATGCCTTCTTCTTGATTATAACCTTTAGCAACTAGCCTAGCTTTGTTCCTAGTAATTATACCATTTTCATCTAATTTATTCCTAAACACCCATTTTGCTCCTATTATTTGGTGGTCATTGGGTCTTGGCACTAGTTCCCAAACTTCATTTCTTTCAAATTGATTCAATTCCTCTTGCATGGCCAACATCTAATGTTCATCAATAATAGTTTCATCAATGTTTTTAGGTTCTATTTATGATACAAACGCTAAGTGATTACATGCATTCCTAATGGCGTTTCGAGTACTTACACCTTTTGTCATTTCACCTATGACTTTGTCTAAGGGATGGTCCTTCAAAGTGATCTATTGTTGTGGTTCTTCATGTTGCGTTGTTTCTCCTTTATTGTTGACTTCTTTTTCCTTCAAACTCATTTCTTGGAATGTTCCTGCAAGATCAACAACATCTTCCTTTCCCGGGGAGTTAAGGCTATTCTCATCAAATTTTACATGAATAGACTCCTCAATAGTGTTTGTTTGCTTGTTAAAGATTCGATAAGATTTACTAGATTGTGAATATCCTAGGAAGATTGCCTCATTAGATTTGGCATCAAACTTTCCTAGATTATCCTTTCCATTATTGAGCACAAAGCATTTACATTCAAAAATATGAAAGTAGGAAATGTTGGGTTTTCTTCCCTTGTAAAGTTCATAGGGGGTTTTCTTTAATATAGGCCTTATTAAACATCTATTCATAACATGACAAGCGGTGTTTACCGTATCGGTCTAAAAATGTTTCGCAATATTGTTTTCATTTAACATGGTTCTAGCAAGCTCCACTAAAGATCTATTTTTCCTTTCAACCACTCCATTTTGTTATGGAGTTCTAGGAGCTGAAAAATTATGATTTATACCATGTTTTTCGTAAAACTTTTCAAAGGATTGGTTTTCAAATTCTCCCCCATGATCATTTCTAATGGATGCTATCTTTGAATTTTGCTCATTTTGGATAATCTTAGCAAGTTTCTTGAATGCATGATATGCTTCATTCTTATGAGCAAGAAACAGGATCCATGTATATCTTGAATAATAATCTACAATCATTAGACCATAGTAATTACCACCAAAGCTTTTGATTTTGGAGGGTCCAAATAGATCCATGTGCAAAAGTTGTAAAGGTCTTTGTGTGGAAACAATGTTTTTAGTTTGAAAAGATGCCTTTACTTGTTTCCCCTTTTGACATGCATCACAAAATTTGTTTTCAAATTTAAGCTTTGGTAAACCAATTACTAATTCTTTAGAAACAAGTTTGTTTAAATGGTCTATGCGTATATGAGCTATCCTTCTATGCCATAGCCATGATTCATCCTCTCTAGTCATGAAGCATTGCACATCATTTGAGGACAAACTATCAATATCAATCATGTAAATGTTATCAATTCTTTGACCTACAAACTTAACCTCTTTGTTTAGCTTATTTTCAATTATGTAACAATTTGATTCAAATAGAACTCTATATCCTTTATCACACAATTGGCTTATGCTAAGCAATTTATGTTTGAGTCCTTCAACGTACAATACATCACTAATGGAGGTAGAAGCGTTTTCACCGATATTTCCGATACCAATTATTTTTCCTTTGGTATTATCTCCATAGGTAACACTTCCTTTCTTTTTTAGAATGAATGATGTGAACTTGCTTATATCTCCTATCATATGTTTTGAACACCCATTATCCAAATACCAATGGGTGTTGCTTGCCTTGAAGCATACCTACAAAACAAAATTAGTTTAGAGCACTAGGTACCCATTTTATGTTGGGTCTTTTTAGGTTAGCTTGTGGTAATGTTCCTTTGGGAACCCACATATTTCTTATGACCTTTGGCCTTAATTTTCTAACATTATAATTTGAAGAGGTATGTCCTTTAAAGCCATAATGATTGCATCTCATAAAAGGTGATGATGATCTCCTAGGTGGTACAAAGAAGTTTTTGTAGTGTTTTTCCTTTTTGGTGGAGTTGTATCCTAAACCGGTTTTATCAAACATACATCTTTGGTTTCCAAGTAATACATTCAAGTTATCTCTACCATTAGTGAACCTTTCTAATGTCCTATTTAAGTCTATGACCTTAGTTTCTAAGATATTACATTTCTTTGCAAAGTCACAAGGTTTATCATTAGAGCACATTTGAACATTTGCTAATTTTTCTTTTAGACAAGCATTTTCTTTGTCAAGTTCTACAAGGTGCGTTTCAAGAGTATCTATAGTTTTTCTTGACAATTTGTATTTACTAGAAAGCTTGATAAATTTATCATACAGTTCTTCAAATGCATTAAGCAATTCATTTTTATCTAAGTCAAGAAGACTAACCTTATTATCTTCATCTTGATGATTGGCCATCAAGCAAAGGTTTGCTTCTTCGTTTTCAGACTCATCAGAGCTACTTACATCGTTTTCGTCCCAAGCGATGTAAGCTCTTCTTCTTCCTCTTTTCTCCTTGTTCTTCTTCTTAAGATTTGGGCAATCTATCTTGAAGTGTCCTTCCTTGCCACATTCAAAACAATTTGGTGAGGAAGAGGTTTCATTAGACGTTAGTTTCTTACCTTGGGGTTTGAAGTTCTTTTAGAATCGTTTATTTTTCATGAACTTTCCAAATCTCTTTACAAACAATCCAAATTCTTCTTCTTCGTCAAGGTCACTACATGATTCTTCTTCACGTGTAGAAGTGGCCTTGAGAGTTAAGCCTTTCTTCTTAGAGGATTTTTCTTCTTCCTCCGCTTGCTTCAAATCTCTTAGTTCTTGCTCTTGCTCTTGAAGCTTTCCAAAGAGTGTGGCAAGAGACATCTCATTGATACTTGGGGATTGTTTGATGGCAGTAACAAGAGGTTGCCATTGTAACACCCTTGGTTAGATAAGACAAACCCTTCTATAGGATCATCCTATTTAACTAAGAGTGTTAACAGTTTTTAGAAAAAGTGAAATATTTTTTTTTTTAATGATATAATGGCAGATCAGTGGAAGCAAATAGTAGATAAATCACATAGTCATTCACAAACTGTAAGTAATTATACTCTTAACAGATTGGGGCACGCAGGCACCCTTAAATATTAATACAGTCATCCATAAATATTCAACTACATATATTCTATTTTTAAGGATCATTCTCAGTGGGTTCAGCATATTGCGGTTCTTCATACTCAGGTTCTTGATTTCCTAATTCCTCTAAAAATTGTCAACAGTAAGGGTGAGTATAACCCAAGACCCTGAAGGTTACCCGGTGCGGACATAATCCAGTTAACAGATAATATCACATAATCATACAATTAACATGTTCAAAATTATAACAATCAAATATGTTGTCATGGAATGCATGAGTTAAATTTATTATGATTTATCTTTGGTTAAGTCTCATGATGCATGTGGGCCCAATAAATCATTTCTTCTTCTCATTCTTTGGAATATCTCCATTCCATTTTCTAGAGCGATCAGGGTCCGCCCAAGCTCCCATAGGGTACGAATGAACTCATTGGTTCTCATTATTGATTTATATATTTTTGGAGCTTGGATCCCTACGATCATAGTTACACTCCGTCATTTAGTCAAAGTACACTAGAATTGCATCGTCTCACCCGGCTATCAGGCGCGACTCTGATGCCATTGGGTTGTCGTTCCAGTTGTACTCCCAAGATCTTCATGGAGATCGAACGTGAATGTCCTCCAGCGTACCAGGTGTATGCTCTAGATAATTTTTCTCCTTCAAAAATATTTTCATGATGCAAAGTGCATTATTTAAGTTTTATCATTACTTTGATCCCTAGGTATCTATGTGATTCCAGCCTCGTGATATTCATGTTGTTAGGTCCACCAGTTTTTAAGACGTTGTAAATTATTTTTATTATTTTATTTATTATTATTCAAGAAAATATATCAGTTATATCTTGGCTAAAATAATGTTTCGTTTAAAGAATAAGTAGTTTGTTCCTTATTTCATTATTCATAACTTAAACAATAATATTAGTTACAAGAATAATAATAATAATAATAATAATAATAATAATAATAATAATAATAAGGCATCGTCTGTTATAAAAAAATGAAATAAAAGGAAAAATAAATAGAGAGAATAAGGCGGCAGGGCCGTCTATTATAATATAGATAAGCGGAAATAAAAAGAAAGATAAATGCAAAGAATAAGGCGGCAGAGCCAGCCAATATATTCAATAAAATAAATGACATAAATTAAATAAAAATAAAATGTTAAGAATAAGGCGGCAGAGCCGTCCATTATAATATAGATAAGCGGAAATAAAAGGAAAGATAAATGCAGAGAATAAGGCGGCAGAGCCAGCCAATATATTCAATAAAATAAATGACATAAATTAAATAAAAATAAAATGTTAAGAATAAGGCGGCAGAGCCGTCCATTATAATATAGATAAGCGGAAATAAAAGGAAAGATAAATGCAGAGAATAAGGCGGCAGAGCCAGCCAATATATTCAATAAAATAAATGACATAAAAATAAAATGTTAAGAATAAGGCAGCAGAGCCGTCCATTAAGCTTAATAGTAAATAATAATAATAATAATAATAACAATAAATATAATAATAATAATAATAATAATAATAATAATCATAATGATCATAATAATAATAATAATAATCATATTCATAATCATAATTATAATCTTAATCATAATAATAGTAATAATGATATAAATGGTGATCATCCATCCTTATTTCCTTGTTTATCTTATCTTTCAAAACTTTTTTTACCGGAATCCACATAGGCACCCATGGTTCTTAATATTTTCACAATCCAATACAGATCATATATTTTCACAATTTAACACCGATCATATCATTCAATCATCATGATTAATAATAATTAACACAGACAATTAATCATATACATAAAATATATATAACAAATATATAACAATTAAGGCATTTAATTCACAATAAAACCGAATCTGTCCTGAAAAGGTGAGGACCCAAGGTACCTTAACACTTTCCTTTCACTCAGATTTCCCCAGAATACCCAAGAATATACCCCCCTTACCTCAGATGTTGTATTTTTTTGATACTAGATGAGAGGGAGAGAATCCAACTTTCAAACCGTAGCTCCAATCGATGATCTGTCTCCGTAGTTAGACTTTACGTGATTTTGGTGAAGAACAGAGGTGGTTTAGTGTCAATAGAGGAGAGAGAGGGAGAGAGAGAGAGAGAAGGGCTGCATGAAGTGGGAGAGAAAGAGTGGTGCAGCTTTTGAAGAGGGGTGATGCCATATTTATAGAAAAATCTGGCCACCGGGTCTAAATTTAATTGGTACCGGTTTTGAATAGTTAATTTTAAAAGAAAACAAAAAGTTACTTATAGTTGCGGTTAGAATCTGAAAAAATTTCCAACATGAAAGTTGTAGATCGGCTCTTTCTCTTCGAAACGATATATGGTATGCAAAAATCTGACACCCGGAGCAAAAGTTACGCCAAAAACAGAGAAAAATGGGAGTTGGTGTAATAGTTCTTTTTTGAAAGATAATTCTGCCGTGCAAAATCTGTTGGGAATTAGCCTTTAATTTCTTCACGAAAGTTGTAGGATTTTTCGATACGAAACCATGAAAAAAAGAACGAAGTCATTTCGACATCGTATGTGAGAGATATTCGCGTTTTTCTATAGAGGTTACTATTCTTGCGAAAATCATTATTTCTCTAAAAATTTTCGCTTTTCGGGGATGATCGAGCAAGAACTAGCTTTCAGGTTCTTCACGAGAATTGTAGAGGTATTTAATACAAGAACAGAAAAATTACAACGAACTGATTCTGAGCTCGTATGATTTTTCTAAGAATTTAACAAGATTAAATAACGGGTTTTTCAAGTTTGGTAATGATAGATCACGAAATAGAGTTTGAGGCTAGAAATAGAGTTTGTCAGGTTTTTCATAACAACGAAACCGAGATTAAAATTTCTTAATTTCGACCTCATATGAAAAAGTTATGCCCAAAACAGGAAAGATATTTTAGTTGAATTCAGAGGTTCCTATTTAACTAGATAAGTTTTTCCAAGAAACGAGGTTGATGAGGTCTGAATTAAAGTTTTGGCTCTTCAGGAAAAGTGTTTGATTTGTCAAAACAGTTCATTAGGGACTGTCCATACTGAAATCGGATATCCCCAAAGTGTAGAAATAGACAATTGTGGATCTCTTTTCGGTATGAATCGAATGTCTAGGAATTGACTTGATGAATGATGGTACAAGTCTAATTAGTTTACTAAATTAGTGTTAGATATAGGATTAGATCATCAATTCTTGACTATATGTAGAGTCCCTTATTTACTTATTATCACTTACAAAACTTTCATACTTCAAAAATTACAAGGGTAAAACTGTTTCTAAAAACAGGGATGTTACAGCCATTCCCTGCTAAGACTTTTCAAAACTTTATGCACAAGCTCTTTGTTAGTATATACTTTTCCAAGAGTAATAAGGTGATTTATTATAAGTGTAAATCTCTTTTGCATTTCTACAATGGTTTCTCCGGAGTTTATCCTAAAACTCTCATATTGGCTAGTTAAGGTACTAATCTTGGAGTCTTTTACATCACTAGTACCTTCATGGGTTACTTGTAAAGTATCCCACATTTCCTTAGCCGTTTGACAAGTCATTACTCTAAAGAATTCATCAGGTCTTAAAGCAAGAGTAATGAGGTTTTTAGCCTTATAGTTGTATTGAACTTTCTTTTCTTCATCATTAGTCCACTCATCTATGGGTTTCTCAACATTCTTGCCATTAATAGTATGCATGGGTATATATGGACCATTTTCAATGGCATTCCAAACTCTTAGATCAATGGATTGAATAAAAATTTTCATTCTTTCCTTCCAAAACTCATAACCTTCCCCATTGAAAGCGAGAGGTCTATTTGTGGCACCACCCTCAGGAAAAAGATTTAGAGAACTTGAGGCCATCTTATCTCTTGAAGCTGTTAAGCTTGATCTACCAAGAGTCAAGCTCTGATACCACTTGTTATTCAAGTAGCCTCAATACTCAAGAGGGGAGGTGAATTGAGTTTTAAAACTTTGCTTGGAATGCCTTTGAACTTGATTCTTTTATCACAAGTTTAAAGATTATGCAGGTGAAATCAAGTTTAATGCAAGAGACAATGCAAAACAAGAGGTGTATGTAGCTGAGACAATTTGTCAAACACTTAGTGTGCATATTCAAGGTTAACTAATTCAAGCAAGCTTAAGTATGTAAATCACAATCAACCAACACATATCAATTGAGTGCAGTATATGAATATAAAAGAGTAAGGGAGAAGAGCTTGCAAACCAATTTAATGAGTTCCACCAATCTCGGTGTATGTCTCACCTTCAAGCAACCCACTTGAAGGATTTCCACTATTAAAGTTTAGAGATTACAAGCTATGAGCAATTATAACTTCCTAGTGTCCCACACTCAAGAACTCAATCCTCACTAGCACAAGGGTAACCCACCCAATCTCTCAAACTCTCAATACCCAAAGGTTGAACCCCAACCCTTGTGACCACTCAACCTAAAGTGAATAAGCCTTTATGTTTGGTAGTGTTTACAAGATATAAACTATCTTAATAGAGTAGATGTACAATTGAATGCTCACTCAAGTTTTTAGCTCTCGACAAGAGAGGATTTACAAATTAAAGCTTAACTTTCAGAGAATGCAAAGATATAAAACTCACTAAGAACAAGGAATGGATGAATAATTGATTGTCTCTTATCTTCTTTTGTTGTGCTTGTGTTTCCCTTGCATTTATAGAGCCTTGGAGCAGCTTGAGAGACCTTCTAGCCGTTGCAATTTTTGGCTCTTTGCATAGTGGGATTTAGGTGCTTGTTTCCCACTTAAATCTGTCCTTTTAGTGGTGTTCCCCACTTGTTGAATCGATTCGTAGATCCTTGAATCGATTTAGAGCATTCTGGTTTATGCATTTTGGGGTTTCAGAGTCGAATGAATCGATTCATGCCTTGTTGAATCAATTCAGGCATTTCTGTTTGGGGTTCCTGGGCTTGCATCTTCGTGTGAATCGATTCAGGGTCATGGTGAATCAATTCATGACATGCTGTTTCCAATTTTGGTAACTTCCAGGGCTGTGAATCGATTCAGGGTCATGGTGAATCGATTCAAGACATGCTGTTTCTAATTTTTGGTGACTTCTAGGGCTGTGAATCGATTCATTCGTGTGTGAATCGATTCAGGCATTGCATTTTGATTTTTTCCATGCCTGATGGTCTTTCCTTGATGTGTTATGTTCCATGGTTGCTTTCCTTTGTCTTTGTGCATTGGTTTCTTGATTTCTTGACCTTGTGGAAATGTTTTCTTCATGATTTCTTGAGTTTCTTGATTTTATATATCAACTTTTATTGTTTCATTTGTTTTTGATTCATGAAGATTTTGTAATGCTTGTGCGTTTGTCATTATCAAAACCTGTTAACAACATGCAAATACAGTTGTGACATCATCACAACAACAATCTAAGGGGCAAATGATCCGGGGTGGAAACCGGACTCTAAGATCATGGTCGAGGTGCTACTAAAAGAAGTCTACGTCATCAAAATCACAGAATACATAACTAAGTGCCTCAACCGGAGTCAAGTATCAGAGTAACTATAGACCTATATTAAAGAACTCCGGTCATTCTCCTACCAATAAAGCATAGGTCAAAATTGGTATGAGCAACATGTCCCTATAAACACTGTTGCTATAGTAGGTTAGGAGAAGGGTTAAATCACTTCTCTTACTCAGGTAACTCCTATAAATACTAATCATTTATTATTCTAAAGGGATCTGGACTAATCAGAGAGTTACCCTCTGTAATACTAATATTTTTGTAATACCCGTACTGACTTAAGCATCGAAGAATCTTTTGTAGGTGCACCTTTGGTGTGTCCCACTGACTTTGGTACGGACTAGACATCAAACTCACCATAATGTGAAGAACCTAGGCTCCCCACTGGACCTAGGTATAGAATACCGTACTCCACTGAGACGATGTAAAACTGAGAGCTTGAGAGGTAACTCTAGACTCCGGTCAAGACAGTTAACTCTTGACCCCGATTCTAAGACAGAATAATCACCGTGACATATTTAGAGGTTAGAGCAGTTACAAGTCTCACATGCACTATAATATCCATAAAAATAATAAACACAATGCATAAGTGTGTTTTTGTAAATTTAGACATGGTACCACCCTAAATGTACCATAAGTTTTAACACTACAAGAGTGGAATCCGTAATATGTCCCCTAACCTCCATACTTTCAACATCCTGTAGTTGTAAATATTATGCAACCAGTGTACAATTATCCATTTCTCAAGAATTTAGGTGGGGTGTACCAAAGTATACTCTAAGTGTAGTATTAGCTTTGTTGTACAGAGCTTAGCTTCCGGTTATGTATGCGTATGTGTCTTACACCTATTAGTTAGTTTGGTTACACCTACACCCATCAATTATCCTCATTGGATGAATATGTGTAAGATGAGGGATTAATAAGTGGGTGGATTCATACACTTAATGCCTTAAGGTTCTAGGTTGTATTGTTGTGTCCTATATTTGTGCGCCTGCTTGCTTGGTCCATGTTATCAGTGTGTAATGGTGATCTCCCTTATGTTGTGGCTCCTATCTTTTTGACCCAACAATGGTATTAGAGTCGAGGTCGATTAGGTGATCAACTTAGATATGTACGCTCCTTCCTATAGTGATGTGAAGGTGTTTCATGGAGAGAACAATAACATAAGATGAAGCCATAGAAAATAGTCGTGGCACCCACATATGAAGGGTTTGAGCCCACAAAGTGGCTGTTGGTGCATGATAGCCCATGTGTAAGAGAGTGAAGGAGATGCTTTGGTGTAGACCATAGGTACTCATGGATAAAGAAGAGACTTCCGTAGAGGGGAACATTTAATTTGAAATAAAGTCACATTTAAGGGGGGTGCTAGAAATCAAATGTGAATGGAAGTATGACATTGGATGGATATATGCGGCTTGAAGGGTTTATAAGTGGATGGACTCATACACCTAATACTTTAAGATTTTTAGTTGTATCGTGGTGTCCTACACTTATGTGCCCTCTGCTGAGATTGTATTCTCGAAGTGTGGTGGTGATCTCCCTGATGTCATGACTTTTCTTTTTTTGCCCCAACAATTATCAATTATCATTTGTTTATGATGATGATTATTATTATTGTTTAATAAAAACCATTCAGAAGACTTTTCATTTAATAATTTGTATTTTTTAAAAGGTAACATCCTTTTATTTTTTACTTTTCTTTCACTTATGCAATTGCACAAGTGTATAAGGAATCATGAGAGATTTGTGTTAACAAAAAAGATAATTGGTGTAATATTTTAATATGGATTAAAACATGTTCGCATGGTCTTGGCGTCTATGTTAGATTTGCACGAACTTGTTATTGCACCCTACATGATGGCACCTTTAATTCTAAAATTCTATCAAGTATGGTGATAATGATATTTTTGAGTTGCTAGTAGCGACCCACCTAGAGGATTACTATAAGTCTAAATCATAAGTAGCTTTTTTCTTTTTGAGGAGGGATGTCTACTAGGGATTAATTGAATGGTGTTAAGGAAATTTAAACCTGTATACAAGTGATGGAGTGAGTTTTCATCCAGGTCCTGTAATTTGTGTCAATCCCTATTAACATCAAATGGATTATATTACTACAAGTGATATATATATTGTAATTTTGCATATTTAAAGTGGTAGGTATGGCATCCCAGACGCAATTCTTAGAATTAAACCCAAGATTCAACAAAATTTAGAATTTTATTTTATTTTTCTACACGGATGGGGAGCTTTTTATAAAACCCAAACAACAAGGGACTTAATTTTTAATAGTTATGCAGCAACAACAATGGCAATAATCAAAATTATGCAGAAACCAGCAACAGCAAAACAGTTGTAACAACAATCATATTTATATAGCAAACAGTGATAGATCTAGTCATATTTCTACAACAAATTGCAACAGGCTTGGCCATATTTATACAATAAACAACAACAGACTTAGCCATATTTATACAACAAATAACAATAGACTTATTACAAAAACAGAAACAACAGACTTTGTTGCTACCCAATTTTGTCTGGGCCCATTTGAATTTTTTTAAAAAATAAAAAATCAATCCAATATAGGATTTAATTTTTAAGAAAAAAATTGAACCTATGGGCTTGTTTGAATTTTGAATTGTTGATCCAGGCTTTGATCTTTAAAATTTTTAAATCATTGTCAAAACCATAAATTTTGAATTTTTTTTAAGTTTGGAATCTAATTTCTGATAAATTTTAAAAGTCAAATAGGAGTTTGTATATATATTACAAAACTGAATTGATATAACAAAGAGGGGAAAGTTTAAATTTTGAATTGAAAATAAAACAGATTTTTCCAAATAAAAGGAATCAAATTTCTTTTTTTTGAAAAATGATTCACGGATTCAACTTTTAAAAAATATATATATTATAATAAAGAGGAATCAGTTTTGTTAAAATATATATTATATACAAAAACGAAAAGGATATTATATATATAATACGCTGATCAAGGATTATACTTATATATATATGCTAATAAAAAAAGGAGGATCATTTTTTTAGATATATATTGAGGGAGGATTTCACGTGAAAAAAAAGGAATCAAGGGCTGACGCTAATAGATGGAGGGAATCAGTTTTTGATAAATATATATATATATATATATATATATATATATATATATATATATATATATATATAAAGAAAAGAGAAGGACGCGGATAAAAAAAACTAGGAGGGTTATGCGTATATTTTATTATATAAAGAAAGGAGGGGGAGTTCACGTAAAAAAGAAGGAGGGGAGGATCAGATTTTATATGATTTGGCTAATAGAAGAGAAAGAAAAGACATGGTTCAGGCGGCTGAAAAGAAGAAAAAACGCACGCCGTACGGAAACAAGGGGCTAATTGTTATACATAAAATGTGAATCAAAGAAGGAGGCATCAGGACGTAAGCTCACGCTGAGGAAAAAGAGGGAGCAGGATTATTACCTCATATATATATATACATATGATACGCTATTAGAAAAGAAGGACAGATAAGCACTAGCAGCCAAGGATACGAAATATACCCTGTTGTTGTTTTGTACGTCATTATAACACGAGGTAAGTTTTTAAGAGATTTTTATTTTTCTTCTATCTCTTAATGTGATTATCTTGATTCTTGTTCCCTAACAAATTGTAACAAGATAATATACATGGTTAAATATATGGAGTCCTTTCTTATCTAGGAAAATCTAATAATTAGTAGAATAGAATACCTTTTGATATTCGTTACTTACCAAGTTAGAGTATCGTGTTCATAAAATTAAAAAATAAAATTGATATTGGCACGCAACGAAAGTTAAAATCTTTATGCTAGAGATTAATTTGGATGAGACGTCTTGTTAATCTATGTTTTAGACGAGACGTCTTGTTGATCTAGGCCTTTAAATAATATAAATTTTTATTTTAAAATTGATTTAGACCATTAAGTTTTTTCTAAAAAAATAATAAAATAAATAAACCTAAGGTTCTCTTTTTCTTTAAGAAAAAAATATATACAATATTTGAGATCAATTTGGATGAGATGTCCTGTTGATTTATGTTTCCTAAATCTCAATATATTATACTTCTGTTACATTTTTTCAATAATAAAGAAAGAACTATGTAACCTTAATTTTCCCTCACGCTTAGGGAATACGTAGGAGCAGGAGTTATCTCTGTCGAAATAAATATAGCCGATTAACTCGTAAAAATAAAATCATAACATTTTTAAATGACGGCCCGATTAATTTGGAAGAGACGTCCTGTTAATCACCAAAAATATAACTTTAATTATTATGTTGACAATGAATCCACAAAACATCTCTAGAGGTTTAAATTTTGAACTATTAGGATTATTCAAAACTTAAACAATTTAGGGTAACCGTTTAAAACGAACAGTGTGGGGTGCTAATATATTCCCCACCTGTAATCAGACTCCCGAACTTAAAATCTCAATTTAGGAATAGTAACCTTTAGGTTAGGGTTTATCTAATGTTTTACCTTAAAAACATTTATGGCGACTCACGGTTTCCAGAAAGAATCCAGGAAGTTAATTTTCTTTTCACGGTCGGTCTCCCGCTGCGATCCCCGTTGTGACAAACGTAAATATAGAAGCACTAGTAAACTTAAAACAAAAACAATAACAACAGAATTAAATACATAAATAACTTTAAGCTCAAAACAAAACAGTAATAGCAGAGTTAATACAAAAACAGTAATAGCAAAATTAAATACATAAATAACAATAAACTCAAAACAGAAATAGTAACAGCAAACTTAATATATAAACAACAATAACAAACTTGTAGAAACAAAAACAATTCACACTTAAATGCAAAAGCAACAATAGACTCAAAACAGAAAAAACATAATTAAATTAAAAACATTAACAAATTTAAAATAAAAACAACAACAAACCTAAAATAAAACAACAATAGACTTTTAAAAAAGCACAATAACAACAGACTCAAATATATAAAACAAAAACAACAAACTTATATTTTACAGAGTACAACAACTAGTTATGCATATTTTTTTCCATTGGAATGAACTTCTACATGCCTTAAACATATCCAAATGGTCTCTGAATGCCACCAAATTTTACAGGCAGCTACTACATAGTTGTGCATATGAGTCATTTTCATGCTATTTGGACATTCAAAACCATCCTAACCATATTCAATTTGGTTCAAGGCAATGCAAGCACATTATAATATATGGTACATGAACTACACAACCTATTCAAAGGTTCCAAATCCTCCCGAATCAAAATCTAACCTATCCAGTTCCTTAATTTTCACATTTTAATTCACAAAATCTTAAGCCTTATCAAATTTAGCATAGTTATAATCACAATTTAATAGTATAAAACCAATCTAACAAAATGACATAAAACATACTCTGCCCAATAGCATTACACACCAATTTAAAACAACCATTCAACCTTTAATACACACCTATATACCAAATTAAGCCTTACAAGGCTAGAGAAATAGCAAATTCATCATAATCATTGCAACGTATTTATTGCATTGTATCTTCCTTTGTATAAAACACCACACATATAATACTTGCATTATAATCTCAATCCAAAATGAAAATTACTAACTAAGCTACCAGCCAATTATCAAAAAACATGATCCAAACGCTACTAACAACATAACATGCTCCCAAACTTAGCTATATACATGGTTTTATTAAAGTAAACATTATCCACACTTGACATTCAATGTCCCATGTTCTCATTTAATTCTAGCCTCGCCTGCATCATCCTAGTTCCTATCATCAGTCACTAAATATTCCACAAGAAAAAAAGGGGGTAAGTTATGACATCCCGGATAATTATAGAAAATTTTGTGTAGTGAGAAAATATTAAAAATTGTTTTTAGGAATTTATTTGATATTTTTATGAATTATTAGTTAATTATAAAGGGTGTGATTAGAAGAAGAAAGGTTTAATTAAATCTTTAAAGAAATTGTAAAGGGATTGGAGAAATGACCGGTTAAAGAGGTTACCGGTTGGAAGTGACCGGTTGAAAAGGTAACCGGTTGCCATGAGTTTAAATAATGGTTTTCTTCTCTTTCTTCAATCATTTGTACAATCATTCACTCTTTTTCACGAGAAGAACATCTGCTACTTTTCTTCTTCTTCTTCCTCCATTGATTGAGAGCTATAAGCTTCGAAGGAAGGTTCATTTTACATCAACACCTTGAAATAATTACAAAGCTGTGACAGTGGTTTCAAGGTAAGTCCTTTGAACCGTTTAAAAATTATTACCTCACCTCTTTCACTTCTTTTCTAGACCGATGGTCATGTGTATGGAGGGGGGGTACTGTTCCGATCCCCACTCCTCTTGGCTGTGAGCCTGAAAATGGCCCTTAATTGTGTGGATGGTGGTGTGATGGTAACATATTTCACGTTCCAAACTGTAGGTGGTGGAACGAGTAAGGAAGCTGGTGCTGGAACGGAGGAGCTGTGAACCCAGAAACTGTTGAAGCGTGGAATGGAGGTAAGGGGGGTGTTCGGGTTATAATTAATTAGAATAGGACATACTGTCCGAGTCATTATAATGACTGTAAACCGAGTGAGAGTTGATGCTGAATGAAATCTGTGTGAATATGTATATGAATGTACGTATGAATGTACACACCGATCGGTTTAGGATCGTGTGTGTGTGACTTAAGGAAATATCTGATGTTGACGTTGTGATAAAGTTGAATGTATGTATATGCATGTATGTGGACACCGATCGGTTTTCGATCGTGTGCGTGGCATAATCCGATTGAAATATTTGATTGTGATGTGTGTGGACACCGATCGGTTAAGGATCGTGTGTGTGTATGTGTAAATCCGATTGAAATTAAAATGATGCTGTGATGAAATGATGATATGACAATCGGTGTTTTGTGGCAATGTGGAGTCGGGTTTGACAAGCAGGTCACCCGAGTGATGTTGTTAATGGCCACTTATGTATGTGAAATGTGAATATATGATGATGTGGTATAGGACGACCGACGGTATATGTTACCCTCATTTTTGGCTTCAGTGGTCAAGCAGGACGCAGTTGAGCTACCCAGAGGTCTATGACCCAGTGGTTGAGGGGGAGTCAAGCAGGACTCGGTGAACCAAGCAGGGTTCATGGGGTGTCGAGTAGGACCCCCAGCTAAAGGTCGATCCTTTGAGTATCTGGATACTGTGTCAATTTTCTGAGTCAGTTGTGAAAGTTGATTTGATAATTTTGCTGAGTGCAATTGGTTTTAATTGCCGAATGAAGATTGAAATAATTGCTGAGTGATGTTATATTTACTGAGTGGTAAATTGGTTATAATTGCTAAATGAGAATTGAAATATTTGCTGAGTATTTGATGTATTTGCCGAGTGTAATTTCATATAATTGCCGAGTGGTGGTTATATTTTCCGAGTGGAAAATTGTTATATTTATCGAGCGGAAGTTATTGCTGAATGTTATTAAAATTGTCGAATGAGTTGAGTGATTTGTTAAAATGGTTGTGTTGATAGCTATGAATGTTGAGTGTGAGTTAATTGCCGAGTGAAAGGTGTAAATTGAGGAGAAAGGAATCGGACAGAGTTTATACTCGTATTTTATTTAAATTCTGTTCTAGATTAATTATGATGCTAAACACTCACCCTTGCTGTGGTTTATATTTTTAGTAACCAGTGACAGGGAAGAGGTCGGAGCCATGGAGGTACGCCAAGCGGAGGATTGATGCCAAGGCACCGAGTGAATTTGAATGAATTGTGTAATATATATATATATATTGAGTTTTCTGAGTGTTTGATGCTACAATGTGTTCTGTTTTGAATTAAAATTGAATCGGTGTTTATTTCATGAGTGTATTTGTATTGCTGTAGCATGGTTGATTACCGGGCAAAATTGACCAAGTGGAATTATTCTTGTCCGAGCAAGGGTCCATTGATTTGGTGCCTGAGTATCCTTCATTTCTTTCTGAGTGAAGGATAATCGAGAGACCACTTCCGAGTGGAAAGGTTAGAGTGTCTTCGAGTAAGCTATGGCTGAGACTTTGAGTAAAGAAAGATAAAAGTGTTTAGGATATGAGTGAACCTTTCTGAGTGAAAGTTAAGCTGCTACTGAGTGAGAAATGACCGAGTGGGCTCCTTTTTCCAAGTGAAACCCGACTTGTTAATTTTCTTCGTAAGTCTTATCCGCCCAGGTTTAAAGAGTAGCATTCGCTCAAGCGAGTCAGATCTCACCCAAGCGAATCAGAGTCTTGCTCAGGCGATTTAACCCTAACTCTGATTTCTTCCTTCTGCTGATTCTAAATCCTATTTTATGTTGAAATATTACCGATCATTTTCAGTCGGTTATTACTAATTTAAATACGATTTTATTATTTTAAATGTATTTAATAAAAGTAAATATTATTTTCTGATAAGACCGAGTGGATTTTTATTAAAAGCGAAAAATCCATTGTGAAAAATGAGAAAAATTTACGAGGGTCGTCACATAAGTGGCTAAATTTTCGAGTATAAAAGAAAAATAAACAATAGGAAAGCATAATCTAGCAACTAATAATTTAAACATCATAATCACTCTTTTCAAACTAGGCATATCATTTTCACAACATCATTCTCAAGATTATAATTTCATAGGTTTAATTGCCAGAGGTTTAGGTTCCATGTCATCATCAATACATGTAATAGTGCATAACTGACTCTCAACAAATGAGTTTATCACTAGGCGTTGTATCCGGATACTTTAAGGATTAACTATCAGCTAGGAGTCCTCTCACATCCTGTGGACCCTCTAGTCCATCGAGCCCTCCGGCTCTCTACCTTAACCACTGGGTCCCTTCAAACCATTGGGTAGCTCTATCGGATCCCTTCAGACCACTAAAGCCAAAAACAAGAGGAAAAACATATTGAATAACCATCCTGTTGTTCAAGTGGCCTCAATACTCAAGAGGGGGGGTGAATTGAGTTTTAAAACTTTTGATTGGAATACCTTTGAAATTGATTTTTATAACCAAGATCGTGAGATTATGCAAGTGAAATATAGTGGAGGATAACAAGCAATGCACTACAATGAGAAATATTGCTGAAACAATTTATCAAACACTTGGTGTGCAATATTAGAGATATAACAAATTAAGCAAGTTCAAGTATGCTCTTCTCAACCAATCAATACCAATCAACAAATATGCAGTAAATGAAAGTAAAAGAGTAAGGAAGAGAAGCTTGCAAACTGATATAACGAGTTCCACCCAATCCGGTGTACGTCTCGCCTCTAAGCAACCCACTTAGAGGATTTTCCACTATTGTAGACTAGAGATACAACTTTGAGCAATTGCGGCTTCCTAGTGTCCCACACTCAAGAACCCAATCCTCACAAGTATAAGGGCAACCCACCCAATCTCTCAATCTCACAATATCCCAAAGATTGAATCCTCAACCTTTATAACCACTCAACCTAGAGTGAACAACCACTCAACCTAGAGTGAATATCTTGTGTTTGGAGTTTGTGTTTACAATCAATATACTCTCTTAATAGAGCAGATATACAAATGAAAAGCTCTCCCAAATTCTAATCTCTCAAGATGAGAGGATATACAAGTGAAAGTACAATATGCAAGAAATAGGCTTACAAAGCACAAAATAGAGCTATGAATTGTTGCTTCTTAGTTGTTTTTGTTGTGCTTGTCTTCCTCTTCAATTTATAGAGCCAAGATAGCTGTTGAGGAGTGCCCTAGTCCATCATAGCCATTGCAGTTAGTGGAAATTTGAAGAATGGTGGAGACATGACCTGGTTTCCCACTTAAATCTGTTTTTCCACTAGCGTAATCGATTACACCCTCGCGTTGTAATCGATTAGCTTCAAGTCAGAGAGTCACTAATCGATTATTTCACTTCCTGTAATCGATTAGCATCTGTACCTGATGCATTTAATTTGTTTTCGCAGCATCCTAATCGATTAGCATGTCTTGCAATCGATTACCTTAAATCCAGTGACTCACTAATCGATTATATGGTTCCCTTAATCGATTAGCTTTCATACCTGATGCAATTTCTTCCAAAATAGAAAGCTCCTAATCGATTAGCATCTATGGCATAATCGATTAGCTTCGCTGTTACTTCAATTCTGATTTCATGTCTTTGTTTTTGCATCGGTTTCTTCAAGAGTGTTTGTCATTATCAAAATCTTTGCACATCTTTGGACCTGTTAACATATTCAAACACATTCTCCCCCTTTTTGATGATGACAACTATGCTCATCTCTTGAGGGTTGTTAGTTTAAATAATATAGACTTATCTTTTATCTTTTTGCAAAAACAACTTTGCTACATTATCTCTTTTTCAAATAGCAGATGACCAATTTCAAAAAAAAATCAGAGTAATCACATTCAGCAACCAATGTCTTATCTCATTTTATCTATTGTCTATTATCTCTTATCTATAACTCTCCCCCTATCAAAAGGAATTTAATAACCAGATAAAATTATTCAAATTTTAAACAAGAGATAAGCAAGATGTGAACACATATCAGATCATATATCAGAGCATCTAACACATTTAAGCAAGATATGAACACATGATATTTTTCTCCCCCTTTGTAATCATCAAAAATAATTAGAGCAGTGAAGAGAAATAATATAAACTGAAATAAGATACTTTTATTGAATTGAAAAAAATGGGAAATACAAGAAGTAAAATTATTCAAAATTCAGAAAACAACAAAAAGAAACCAACAGCTAAACAAAACATAACTAAAAATCTAATTATCCGGGTTGAAGAAGCGGATTTCTGCAATTTGGTGAGCCAGCTCTTCATAACGCTGCTGCATCATCTCAAAATGTTGCTGCTCGGTCATTGAAAACTCTTGAAGGGAGTTTTCAAGGCGATCGAAGCGGCGGTCAAGATGGGCGTAGAGAGATGCAAATGGGTCAGCTTGTGGTGCAGATGAAGAGGCTGATGGTGCAGCTTGTGGTTGAGGTGGAGGAGGAGGAGGAGCAACAGGTTCAGCAAAGGGGTTGGCACCATGTTCTCGGTCACTCCTTAGAATCCACATTCCAGCAATGTTGACCATGCCCATTTTATTGAGGTGGGAAGTGCCAATGCAAGCTCTTGGGGGCACTTTCTCAGATAGTTCCCCTGCCAAGTCAACACCACAGAATTTAAAAATTTTGGTGAGGAGGATACCATAAGGGAGCTTTTACTGGTCCTTGGCATGGCGCATGTGGAATTTGATCAACTGAACCCAGTTGATCTCTTTGTGGTTCAGCATGGCCCACATTAAGAGGACATCATCCTCTTCAACCAGAGCATAGTTCCCACCACGGGGAACGATCATCTTGACCAAGAAAAAGTGGAGCAGGCGGTTGTTCATGGTCAAATGACCAACCAGCTTGTGGTTGCTCATAGGAGGAGCCGGTTTCCATAAAGATCGGCGGGCAGTGATGGGATTGAAGCCCCATTCATCCTCGGGTTCGCCTCTATCAAAGTCAGCATTGTTGAGGGGCAGTTTGGAAATTTCTGCAAATTGGGCATTGGACAGCTTGATGGTGGTGTTTTCACCTTGGATTCAACCATCCCATTGACAAGGCGGAGGTTGCAGTAGAATACTCTCATAAGCTCAGGATAGTATTTTTCTTCTTTGAGGGATAAGAAGGGGAAGAGGTTGTAGTGGTTGAGGCTTTGGGTGAAGGTAAGGCTTGGGTTGTCAAAAGTGTCAGCAACGGTGTAATGAGGGGTCATAATCTCCCTTTCAGAAAAATTCTTCATAAAATTTTGAAGTTCTCTGGGAGAAGAGAAGAACCTTGAGAAGTCAAGGGGGTTATGGGCTTGAGCTGCAGAGGACCTAGCTCTCTTGACAGTTCTAGAAGTAGACATGGTGGAAAATGCAAAAGAAGGAGATGAAGAGAGATGAGTGCTAGAGAGTTTTAGAGAGGTTTGGGAGGAAGGAGGTGGTGTGAGATGAGAAGGTGAAGGGAGAGGTATTTATAGGTGAGAATTAGGTTTGGGAAGGAGGAAAGAGAGTTTAGAAAAGAGTGAAGTGAGTTAAGAGAGGGAGAGTTTCGAGTGAGCCTAGGAAGTTGCATTTGACTCTTCAGAACGCATACTAATCGATTACGAGGCAGGTGGTAATCGATTAAATCACTGTTTCTGGGGAATTTCAAACGTTTCATACAGAGGGTAATCGATTATAGGCTTAGGGTAATCGATTAGTTTAGAAACAGAATCGTCCTAATCGATTGGAGCAATGTGGTAATCGATTATGAAGAAGAGGAAACGTTTTGAACTTGAAACAGAAGCTTCGTAATCGATTATGGATCTTGGATAATCGATTATCTTAGAAACAGAATGATTGTAATCGATTATGGGTGAGTTCTAATCGATTATCTTAGAAACAGAAGCTTAGTAATCGATTGGGATTAACAATGTAATCGATTATGGAGTCAAAAACTTCAAACATATCAAACAGCAAGGTTCCAAACATGAAATGTGATATATACCATGCATTATGCCATTCAACAAGGTTCTTATCAAAAGATTCAAACACAACTGGACATGTCAAGAATGCCTAACTCTCTTCTTATGTGAATGAATTGCTCTCTAGCCAAGGGTTTTGTGAAAATATCAGCTAGTTGCCTAGAAGTTTCTACATGTTCAAGTACACAATCCCCTTTTAACACATGATCTCTAATAAAGTGATGCCTAATCTCAATGTGCTTGGTTCTAGAGTGCATTACTGGATTTTTCGAGATATTAATGGCACTAGTGTTATCACATTTAATGGGGACTTTATTCAAGGTAATACCAAAATTAAGAAGTTGTTGTCTCATCCAAAGAATTTAAGCACAACAACTACCAGCTGCTACATATTCTGCCTCAGCCGTTGACAATGCAACACTTGCTTGTTTCTTGCTATGCCAAGAAACAAGGGAACTACCAAGCAAATGGCATGTACCACTAGTACTTTTTCTATCAAGCTTACACCCCGCAAAGTCGGAATCAGAATATCCTAAAAGATTACATTCAACGCCTTTGGGATACCATAAACCAACATTTTGAGTACCCACAAGATATTTCAAAATTCTTTTTACAGGCAGTCAAATGTGATTCTTTAGGACATGCTTGATATCTAGCACACATGCATACCGCAAACATAATATCAGGTCTACTCGCAGTTAAATACAGTAAGGATCCAATCATACCTCGATATTTGGTGATTTCAATGTCCTTACCCTTTTCGTCTTTGTCTAGATAGCAGGATGTGCTCATGGGTGTAGCTATCTCGTTTGCCTTGTCCATTCCAAACCTTTTAAGTAGTTCCTTACAGTATTTAGTTTGGCTAATGAATGTTCCATCAATGGCTTGTTTTATTTGTAGTCCAAGGAAGAAGGTGAGTTCTCCCATCAAGGACATTTCAAACTCATTCTGCATAATCTTGGCAAATTCTTGACAAAGATTTTCATTAGTAGCACTAAATATTATGTCATCTACATAAATCTGTACCAAGAGGATGTCATTATGTTTGCGTTTTATAAACAATGTAGTATCAACCTTTCCTCTTTCAAAGTTGTGTTCTAAAAGGAATTTGCTTAATCTTTCATACCAAGCTCTTGGAGCTTGCTTCAAACCATATAAAGCTTTTCTCAATTTGAAGACATGGTTTGGAAATTTATGATTTTCAAAACCGGGAGGTTGATCTACATAAACTTCTTCTTGAATGTAGCCGTTTAAGAACGCACTTTTGATATCCATTTGATACAGTTTGAAATCCATACAACATGCAAAAGCTAGCAATAATCTAATGGCTTCTAACCTAGCTACGGGAGCATATGTTTCTTCATAGTCTATTCCTTCTTCTTGGTTGTATCCCTTTGCAACTAGTCTAGCTTTGTTTCTAGTTATTATACCATTTTCATCTAGCTTATTTCTAAGAACCCATTTGGTGCCTATTATTAGATGATCATTGGGTCTTGGCACAAGTTCCCAAACTTCATTTCTTTCAAATTGATTTAGCTCTTCTTGCATGGCCAACATCCAATGTTCATCAATAATAGCCTCATCTATGTTCTTGGGTTCTATTTGTGATACAAATGCTAGGTGATTACAAGTATTTCTAATAGCATTTCTAGTACTTACACCTTGAGTCATTTCACCTATGACTTTGTCTAAGGGATGATCCTTCAAAGTTACCCATTCTTGTTGTCTCTCAATTTGTGCTGCACCTCCATCATTGTTGACTTCTTCTTCTTTGTCTTGCAAGTTCATTTCTTGAAAAGTACCTACAAGATCATCAACATCTTCCTTTCTCAGAGGGTTATGGCTATTTTCATTAAACTTAACATGAATAGACTCTTCAATAGTATTTGTTTGTTTGTTGAAAATTCTATAAGATTTACTTGATTGAGAATATCCTAGGAATATTGCCTCATCAGATTTTGCATCAAACTTTCCTAGATTATCCTTTCCATTGTTGAGCATAAAACATTTACATCCAAAAATATGAAAATATGCAATGTTGGGTTTTCTACCCTTGTAAAGCTCATAGGGGGTTTTCTTTAAAATAGGCCTTATCAAACATCTATTCATAACATAACACGCGGTGTTTACCGCATCGGCCCAAAAATGTTTTGCAATATTGTTTTCATTTAGCATGGTTCTAGCAAGCTCCACTAAAGATCTATTCTTTCTTTCAACTACTCCATTTTGTTGCGGAGTTCTAGGAGCTAAAAAGTTGTGATTAATACCATGTTTTTCGCAAAACTTTTCAAAAGATTGATTTTCAAATTCTCCCCCATGATCGGTTCTAATGGATGCAATTTTTGAATTTTGCTCATTTTGGATAATCTTTGCAAGTTTCTTGAATGCATGATATGCTTCATTTTTATGAGCAAGAAATAATGTCCATGTATATCTTGAATAGTCATCTACTATAACTAGACCATAGTAATTACCTCCAAAGCTTTTGATTTTGGATGGTCCAAATAAGTCCATGTGCAAAAGTTGTAAAGGCCTTTGAGTAGAAACAATGTTTTTGGATTGAAAAGATGCCTTTACTTGTTTTCCTTTTTGACATGCATCACAAAATCTATTTTCAAATTTAAGCTTTGGTAGACCAATTACTAAATCTTTAGAAACAAGTTTGTTCAAGTGGTCTACATGTATATGAGCTATTCTTCTATGCCATAGCCATGTTTCATCCTCTTTAGAAATGAAGCATTGTTCATCATTTGTAGACAAGCTATCCACATCAATCATGTAAATGTTATCAATTCTTTTTCCAACAAATTTGACCTCTTTGTTTAGCTTATTTTCAATTATACAACAATTGGATTCAAATAAAACTCTATATCCTTTGTCACATAATTGACTTATGCTAAGTAGATTATGCTTGAGGCCTTCAACATACAATACGTCATTTATGGATATGGAAGAATTCTTACCAATATTTCCAATGCCTAGGATTCTTCCTTTAGTGTTGTCTCCATAGGTGACGCTTCCTTTTCGTTTGGGAGTGAATGATGTAAATTTGCTTATGTCTCCCGTCATATGCTTTGAACACCCACTATCCAAGTACCAATGGGTGTTGCTTGCCTTGAAGCATACCTACAAAACAAAATCAGTTTAGAGAACTAGGTACCCATTTTATGTTGGGTCCTTTAAGGTTAGTTTGTGGTAATGTCCATTTGGGAATCCACACCTTTCTTAAGACCTTTGGTCCTAGTTTCCTAACACTACACTTATAAGCACTATGTCCTTTGGAACCACAATGATTGCATTTCATAAAAGGTGAGGAGGATTTGCTTGGTGGTGCAAAAAAGTTTTTATAGTGCTTCTCCATTTTATGATTATTATGTTCTTGGTCATATCCTAAACCGGTTTTACTAAACATGCATTTTTGTTGCCCAAGTAGGATATTCAAATTATCTCTTCCATTAGTGAATTTCTCTAAGGTTTTGTTTAGATCTAGGACTTTATTTTCTAGATCAACACATTTCTTAGCAAAATCACAAGGTTTACTAATGGAACATATTTGAATGTTTTTCAATTCTTCTTTTAAACATTCATTCTCTTTGCAAACCTCCATAAGGTGCATCTCTAGAGTGTCACTAGTTTTTCTAGACACCTTAAGTCTATTGGAAACTTTTGTAAATTTATCATATAGTTCCTCTAGAGCATCAAGTAATTCATCTTTATCTAAGTCATGGAAGTTTACCTCATCCTCTTCTTCTTGGTGATTGGCCATGAGGCAGAGGTTTGCTTCTTCGTTTTCTGAGTCATCCGAGCTGCTTATCTCATTTTCATCCCATGCTATATATGCTCTCCTTCTTCCTCTTTTCTCTTTTCCCTTTTTCTTAAGATTTGGGCAATCTGCTTTGAAGTGCCCTTCCTTGCCACATTCAAAACAATTGGGTGAGGAAGAATTTTCTTTAGTGATAGGTTTCTTACTTGAGTTTTTGAAGCTTCTTTGAAAGCGTTTGCCTTTCATGAATTTCCCGAAGCGTTTCACAAATAGTCCAAATTCTTCTTCTTCATCAGGTTCACTTCCGGATTCTTCTTCTTTATTTGTGGAAGTAGCCTTGAGAGCAAGACCCTTTTTCTTGGAAGATTTTTCTTCCTCTTCCGCCATCTTTAATTCTTTCAGCTCTTGTTCCTATTCCTGCAACTTACCAAATAGAGTGGCAAGAGACATTTCGTTTATGCTAGGAGATTGTTTGATGGCGGTGACTAGCGGTTGCCATTCTCTGTTAAGACTTTTCAACACTTTATGAATGAGCTCTTTGTTAGTGTAAGTCTTTCCAAGTGTAATGAGTTGATTAATGATGAGAGTAAACCTTTTTTACATATCAACAATCGATTCATGAGAGTTTAATCTAAAGCATTCATATTGACTAGTAAGAGTACTAATCTTTGAGTCCTTTACATCATTAGTGCCTTCATGGGTTACTTGAAGAGTATCCCACATTTCTTTAGCAGTTTGGCATGTCATTATTCTGAAAAATTCATCTTGTCCTAAAGACATAGTAATGAGATTTTTGGCCTTGTAGCCATATTGGACTTTCTTTTCTTCCTCGCTTGTCCATTCATCTATAGGTTTTTCAACATTCTTGCTGTCTATAGTATGCATCGGTATATAAGGACCATTTTCAATGGTATTCCAAATTCTCAAGTCAATTGATTGAATGAAGATTTTCATTCTTTCTTTCCAAAACGCATACCCTTTCCCATTGAAAGCGGGAGGTCTATTTATAGCACCACCCTCGGGAAAAACATTTTGAGAACTTGAGGCCATTTAATCTCTTGAAGCTGTTAAGCTTGATTTACCAAGAGTCAAGCTCTGATACCACTTGTTGTTCAAGTGGCCTCAATACTCAAGAGGGGGGGTGAATTGAGTTTTAAAACTTTTGATTGGAATACCTTTGAAATTGATTTTTATAACCAAGATCGTGAGATTATGCAAGTGAAATATAGTGGAGGATAACAAGCAATGCACTACAATGAGAAATATTGCTGAAGCAATTTATCAAACACTTGGTGTGCAATATTAGAGATATAACAAATTAAGCAAGTTCAAGTATGCTCTTCTCAACCAATCAATACCAATCAACAAATATGCAGTAAATGAAAGTAAAAGAGTAAGGAAGAGAAGCTTGCAAACCGATATAACGAGTTCCACCCAATCCGGTGTACGTCTCACCTCTAAGCAACCCACTTAAAGGATTTTCCACTATTGTAGACTAGAGATACAACTTTGAGCAATTGCGGCTTCCTAGTGTCCCACACTCAAGAACCCAATCCTTACAAGTATAAGGGCAACCCACCCAATCTCTCAATCTCACAATATCCCAAAGATTGAATCCTCAACCTTTGTAACCACTCAACCTAGAGTGAACAACCACTCAACCTAGAGTGAATATCTTGTGTTTGGAGTTTGTGTTTACAATCAATATACTCTCTTAATAGAGCAGATATACAAATAAAAAGCTCTCCCAAATTCTAATCTCTCAAGATGAGAGGATATACAAGTGAAAGTACAATATGCAAGAAATAGGCTTACAAAGCACAAAATAGAGCTATGAATTGTTGCTTCTTAGTTGTTTTTGTTGTGCTTGTCTTCCTCTTCAATTTATAGAGCCAAGATAGCTGTTGAGGAGTTCCCTAGTCCATCATAGCCGTTGCAGTTAGTGGAAATTTGAAGAATGGTGGAGACATGACCTGGTTTCT
The DNA here is from genome assembly GCA_037962975.1 of Clitoria ternatea. Classification (NCBI taxonomy): domain Eukaryota; kingdom Viridiplantae; phylum Streptophyta; class Magnoliopsida; order Fabales; family Fabaceae; genus Clitoria; species Clitoria ternatea. The sequence goes on from CM075673.1 coordinate 146,123,267, forward strand.
CACTTAAATCTGTTTTTCCACTAGCGTAATCGATTACACCCTCGCGTTGTAATCGATTAGCTTCAAGTCAGAGAGTCACTAATCGATTATTTCACTTCCTGTAATCGATTAGCATCTGTACCTGATGCATTTAATTTGTTTTCGTAGCATCCTAATCGATTAGCATGTCTTGCAATCGATTACCTTAAATCCAGTGACTCACTAATCGATTATATGGTTCCCTTAATCGATTAGCTTTCATACCTGATGCAATTTCTTCCAAAACAGAAAGCTCCTAATCGATTAGCATCTATGGCCTAATCGATTAGCTTCGCTGTTACTTCAATTCTGATTTCATGTCTTTGTTTTTGCATCGGTTTCTTCAAGAGTGTTTGTCATTATCAAAATCTTTGCACATCTTTGGACCTGTTAACATATTCAAACACACATCCCACAACTACCTAATGCATATATAGCATATATAATTAATTCTAATTCCATTTTCACTTGGTTACGACAGTTTGTCCAAAAAGGAACCCTCAAAGTGTATAATTAAATTCACAATTCACCCAACACTCCAACCACTAAAAGACATCCTCGATCTCTTTTTTTCCACATACAAAATTTAATAACCATTAATTCTTAATTAATTCCATCACAATACCAACATATACTAACGCATAATTTAATTCTCAACATCAATCATTATTTGAATAAATAATATCATCAAGTATCATCACCTATAAATATTTTATCACCATCATAACAATTGCTTTAATAATTTTCAGCATCAATATATAGTTAAAATACCATTGGTCTCAAATCACCAATATATAAACCATATATAATCAACTAATCTATTCAAAGAATTATTTAAATAATTTCAGCTCACCAAATATTTATTTCCAAGAAATAATAAATTTATATAACTTGAATTATCAACATATAATTTGATTTTATTTAATTTAGGTGCTAGAACTACTCTTCCTTATACGCCAATTGCATAAAACAATTTTTTAAAATACTCTAGACCCAGACACCACCTTACCTCGTTTCCACGCCTCAAAACGTCAGCCTCATGACGATCAGAATTGGTCCTACAAAACCCAACATCCGATAATTAATTCCAAGTGCCAAAACATAAAACTCATTACGAAACAACACTGAAATTGAGTTTGAGGCATCAAAGCTTACCCTTATCATTTCTCACTCAAGACGCGAGCTTCGGCGTTGAGGTTCCTTATCCGATTACCGGTCTAACCTTACAATAGTTGAAACACTAAAAAATTAGTATCACCATGATCCTTGCGATATCGGGAATCCATCAACCAATTTAATTTCTTGAAATTCAACCAAACTTAGAAATCTAGTGAGAGAAAGAGATGATACAATCTGAAATTAAGAGCACCTAGAGCTTCCTCTCACCTTCAATTGCAGGAATATAGTTAGAATTGAAAAACAGCGAGAAATCAAGGGGTGATCAAGGGTAAATGCTACACAGCCATGATGGTTCTTGTTCTCTCTTAATGCACGAAGGAAAAGTAAGGAAAAGATGAAGACCATGGTGGTTTCTAACCACTTTTACTCATTTGGCATTTTCTCCTTTTTTCTTTCTTTCATTTTTTAATCCAACATTTACTTTAACTTGTTAACTTAAGTGACTTTACTTTTTACTAACCATATTTCACCACCAGCTTTTATTAAATTTAAAATATCAAACTTTAATCATTCTAATTTAATTATTTAAGCATCTTTGATCCTTAAAAAAGAAAATTTAATAACTTCATCAATAATTATAATTATTTCCATTCAATTAACTTTAGCCTCAATAAATCCTAGCTTAATTAAATTAATCCTAATTTAAAATTTTAGGGATGTTACACCAAACACCCCTTATAGAAATTTTACTTTCAAAATTTACATACCTGAGGAAATAGCTCTAGATATTGTTTCCTCATCCCAGACTTCAGCTCCTATATACATTCGACCCCATTGAAGGTATTCCACTGAACTTTAACTAATGGAACCTCCTTGCTACACATACGATTGGTCTAACGAGCCTCAATATAGATGGAAGTAACTGGAACAGTCAGATTTTCTTTAAGCTTAACAGAGTCCTCAGGTACAATTATACCATCGTAAGGAATGTATTCTCGAAGCTAAGAAACATGAAACATATCATGTAGATTGGATAAAGCTAGATTGAGCTCAAGCCTATAAGTAATGTCACCAATCTACTCCAGAATCTAATATAGACCAATATACTTTGGGTTTAACTTCCTGCTCTTGATAGCCTGACCGACACCTTTCATCAGTAAAACCCTCAGGAATACCTCTGCACCAACCAAAAACTCCAATGGCCGATGCTTGTTGTCATGATGACTTTTTTGCCTATCCTGAGAAACTTTCATTTTTTCATGAATCATGACCACCTGATCATTCATCTCTTGTACCATTTCAGGTCCCAAGGCTAGAGTATCACCACTCTTAGCCCAACATAATGGGGTACGACACTTCCTATTGTATAGAGCCTCATAAGGTGCCTGTCGATAACACTATGGAAATTGTTGTTATATGTAAACTCAACTCAGTACCAAGCTTTTTATGCAAACTTCCCCAGAATCTAGATGTGAAACAGGGATCCTAATCATATATAATGCTCAAAGGAACACTGTATAGTCATATAATCTTTTTCACATATAAGCTCACCAGCTTCTCCAAAGACCATTTCATGTTCACGACAAGGAAGTGAATGCATTTTGTCAATCAGTCAACAATAACCCAGATGGCATTACTTTTAACACGGGTTCAAGGTAACCCGGATACGAAATCCATGGATATGTTATCCCATTTCCACACAGGAATCTCAAGTGCTTGTAGTGTCCAAGAAGGTTTTCGGTGCTTAACTTTAGACTGAACACATACAACACAAGAAGCAACAAAATTAACCACAAGTTTCTTCATTCCCGGCCACCAATACTATTTCCTAAAGTCATTATACATTTTAGTCAACCCGAGATGAATACTCAATGAACTCCTGTGAGCTTCAGATAGAATCTGCTTCCTAAACTCACCACCAGAAGGTACAATTATGTGATCCTTAAATCGCCAACCATCAAAACCTCTAATCAAAGGTATTGGCTTGTCCCTAGATCGGGCATTAATCAACTTCTTCAGTTCATCATCAGTTTCCTGAGCCACAACTAAAGAACTCATTGGTGACTTTCAACAGTCCAATCATCATTTGTTTGGGATTACGAACAACCACACTGAGATTCATGTCCCAGAAAGTCTCCAACAACTAATACTCCTTCAACATCAAAGAAGCCATATGCACAGATTTCCGACTCAATGCATTAGCAACAACATTGACCTTGCCTGGATGGTACTATAAATCAAAGTTATAATCCTTCAAGTATTACATCCAACATTTCTATCTCATGTTTAGTTCCTTCTGGTCGAACAAGTATTTCAAACTCTTGTGGTCACTGTACATAATGAATCATGAACCATACAGATAATGTCGTCATATCTTCAGTGCAAACACGACAGATACCAGCTCCAAATCGTGTGTGGGTAGTTTTGCTCATGTGGCCTCAACTGCCAAGAAACATAAACAATAACACATTTATCCTGCATTAGGATACATCCCAAACTAGCCTTCAAAGCATCATAATAAACATGAAATTCCTTTGCCACATCCAGTAAAACAAGCACAGGTGTCGTAGTCAATTGCCTTTTCAGTTCATGAAAACTCTTCTTACATGCCTCGTTCCATACAAACGAGCAATCCTTCCTAGTTAACTTGGTCAGAGGGAGCGTAAGGCATGAGAAACCCTAAATGAATTACTAGTAATACCCAGCCAAACCAAGAAAACTCTAGTTCTCTGTCACAAAAGTTGACCTCTCCCAAGCTAACATAGCTTCAATCTTAAAGGGATAAATAAAAATACTCTCTCTAGAAATCATGTACCCTAAAAATTAGACACTTTCTAGAATTCATATTTAGACATCTAGAAATCATGTGCCCTAAAAATTAGACACTTTCCAGAAATCATATTTAGACAACTTTGCATATAATTATTTCTCCTTCAACACTTGCAATACCACTCGAAGGTGATAGACGTGGTCTTCCCGAGACTTTGAATAGATTAGGATGTCATCAATAAAGACCACCACAAAAGTGTCTAGAAATAGATGAAAAATTTGATCCATATAATCCATAAAAATAGCAGGGGCATTAGTAACCCCAAAAGGCATCACGACATATTCAAAATGCCCATATCTCATTCTAAACACCGTCTTCAGGACATCCCTAGGCTTTAGTCAAATTCAATGATATCCTAACCTCAAGTCGATCTTAGAAAACACATTTGTACCTTTCAATTGGTCTAACAAATCTTCGATCCTCAGTAATGGATATTTATTTTTTATGGTCAACTTGTTCAGTTAACAATAATCGATGCACATTCACATAGAACCATCTTTCTTTTTCACTAGTAATAACGGTGCACCCCAAGACTAAGTATTCGGCCTCACAAAGCCCTTTCTCTTGTAACTCTTTAACTTACTTTTTCACCTCTGCCAACTTAACAGATGACATATGATAAGGTGCCCTTGAAATAGGTTCTACACCTGGAACAAGATCAATGAAGAAGTCTAATTCCCGACTCAGAGGTAATTCCAAAATGTCATCAGGGAACACATCAGGGAATTCACACACAACAAGGATGTCTAATAGTTTGGAACCCATTTTGCCTTTAGCATCATACAAAATAAGAGACAACTTATCAATGTTGTTTACTGAAATTTTGGGAACATGTTCATCTGGAAATATAACTGGCTTTCAGAAACAATCCATCATCACGTGGTTGCTAGCTAACCAATCCATGCCCAAGATAATGTCTAGGTTCTTAAATAGTAAACAAATCGAATTCATAATAAACTGTCAGTTTTCAATCACCACAACCAGTTTCTTATATATAGTGGTAGCTCAGATTGAAGACTTGGTCAGCGTGGATACAATGAGAGCATTCTCCATCAGAGTAACAGGTAAAAATAATCGTCGAACACATTCTTCGGTGATAAAAGAGTGGGTTGCCCCAGAATCATAAATCATATTTAGAGTGGCATCAAAAGCAAAAACTCTACCAACAGCATTTTGACCAACACTACTCTATCCCTTTGTCCTCCGCAATGACCACCACATTGCTTGCCACCACCATAGGCAACAGAAGTATTCGCATGACTGCCTTGTGTACTTTGTTGATGCCTTTACGAATAATCGAGCCTAAGGTGACCCTGTTGCCCACATTGGAAATAAGTTGGTTGCCCTACTATATAATCTTTTACAAAGTGTCCTTCTTTACCATAATTAAAACAAGTCTTGCTACTAGAACTGTAACACCCTCTGTTACACCTTAATAAATTCTAGAAAAATTCATAATAATTTTTTTTTACTTAAGATATGTTTGTTAAAAAGAAACTATCAGAATAAATTATATACATTATTTCTGAAATACCTCAATATTATTAAAACTTTATAAAGTATTTGTACATTCATCCGAAGAAAATAAACATTAAACATTATAAGAAAGAGAGGAAACTCCATGGCCCAAGAGCAGTTGCTTAGTGACATTATTTATTCATTGGACCATGGTATTCATACCGAGCTCCCTTTCTAGAACGTGCTATATATACTGTCAATGTTCTTTGATCCTTCCCTCTGTACGAACCATTAATTTAAAACATATGAAACAAAAACATAGAGAAAGGAGTGAGAAACAGAATATAATATTCCCAAATGGGACATAAGCAATAAAGGGTTTTCACAAACTAGTATAATAATATCAATCACAATCACAAACACAATCAATTTATGAATGTATGAATGATATGCCATATCTTCATCATAACTTATCTATATATATGGGCCCCTTAAATTTTAATTTGCACTGGGCCAACCAGGAGTTTACACTGTTCCATAATTCCGGATAATAATAACACGAACAGCTCAACTGGCATGGAAACACTTAGAGACTAGTAAGATTAAAAAGGTTTTTATTGTGAAAGTACCCGACACTAGGGAGCTACCCCAGGTCCCCTGAAGCACCCTTTCACACCCTCTCATCCCAAGGCTCACAATTAAGCCTCCTCTAATGTATCCTCGGTTTCTATAATCCGTCCCCAGACAATATCATTTTGTTTCTCTTTGATGATTCATGATGCATGAACTACTCGCGTATTTAGTTGGTTAAGGCTTTTAGAAACTCAATTATATTATCAGGGCCTATGGATCACGACATAGCCACCCCAGTAAACTGTACTTTTTCAACTTCTCAAATACGCATATAAAATTTTAGTACAGTTCCTTTTCAAATCACAAATCAAATCTCTTTATAAATTTGAGTTTCAAAGCCTTAAGTATATTTCATAACCTGTCAATTCAAAATTAATTTCTAAAAACTTAAATTTAGAATTATCAATATTTAAAACCTTAGTACTTGAAAGTTTTGTATAATATTTTTATATATTTAAATAATACGTATATATATATATTAAAAAAAATTTATTTTTATAAAATAAATTCTCTTTCTTTTTCTTTCTGATAAACTAACTAAAAATCTAAATTTTAGTAAAGATATATACATATATATTAAAAGATAAAAAGAGATTTCTAAAAACTTATGTAGTTTTCTAAGAAATTTCTTAAAAGTAATTTGAATAAATATAAAAAAGTAAATAAAGAAGTAGGAGATAAGTAATTTCTTACTGAATTTTAGTTTTCCGCCATGCTTGCTATATGCTCAAACTCCACAATACAAGATTATCAATCATAATCAAACATTGTCAATCACAATCAAAACATCATAAAGCATAAATAAATATTAACAATCATAATCAAATCAAATAATTAAACATTAGTTATAAATATGATAATTTAAAATTCAATAATTATTTAAATTAATAAATTTTGTTTTAAGTTCTATAGTCAATTCCTCGCACAGGTCTATGTAAATCCAAGATAGTCCAGTCCTTGCATAGGTCTAGTTCAGTCCATATAGGTCATAAATAATCCAAGTCTTTGCATAGGTTCAGTCAAGTTCGTAATAGTTCAAGTCCTTGCATAGGTTCAATCCAGTCCGCATAGGTCATAATAGTTCAAGTTCTTAAATATTTTAGATATTAAGTTACACAAGATGCTTAATTTATTAATAACAATTATTATAAATTTTAAGTTAAAAGTTATTATTTTAAAATAATAATATTGTTATATTTAAAAGGAGTAGAGGACTCCTCCCAATATTCTTATGTAATTTCATATTATATCCTTAATCTCACCCCCCTTACCTTGATTTGCTACCAAAAGTGAATTCGCTCTGCGCCTCCAAGTTCTAACAAAATATTAATACTAACTTATTTCAGTATAAGCTTAAGATGAAAATTAAGATTGCTATCAGAATGATAAATAGTAAATGTACATAGTAATAATAAATAGTAACGGTAAATGGTAAGTCATTAATAGTAACGGTAAATAGTAATTTTTGAATAGTAATAGTAAATAGTAAATTGTGAATAGTAACTTTTTGAATAGTAGTGGTAAACGGTAAATCATGAACAATAACAGTGAATAGTAAATTTTGAATAGTAACGGTAAATAGTAAATTTTGAATAGTAACAGTAAATAGTAAATTGTGTATAGTAACTTTTTGAATAGTAGTGGTAAATGGTAAATCATGAACAATAACAGTGAATAGTAAATTTTGAATAGTAACGATAAATAGTAAATTTTGAATAGTAACAGTAAATAGTAAAAATAACACAGTGATAATTTATTTTTACTATAGTAACTTATTCATAATAGTACTAGTATATCAATGGTTTAAGAGTGCTAAAAAAATAAACTAAAATTATAAAAATAATATAGAAGAAAGTTATTACCTTACACCTCCGGCAGAACTTCTTTTTACCAAAAGAATTTACTCTCCACTAATTTCTTACGCACTATCTCTCTAGATTCTCTCTCTAATTTTTGTGTGGAAATGTTGTAAATGAGCCATCTATTTATAGGAAGAAAATTTCACTATTTAAGATTATTTAATTATTTATTTTACTATTCATGATGTAAGCGATGATGTAAGCGATGATGATGTAAGCGATGATGTCGGTAATGGCATTTTGGTTATTAGATGAAAGGTTAAGGGTATTTTTGTCATTCTTAAAAAAATAAATAATAATAATAAAATAATAATAATAATAAAAATAAGAAAATTCTAAAAAATTATAAATTATATAACAATCAAAAAGTTCTAAAGAACTATAATCAAATTCCTTTGAAATTTTATTTTAAATAAGAAATAACGAAATTAGGGGTGTTACAAGAACGGCCACCCTTACGATATCTAGAAGATGTAGAAGATGTAGCAAAATACCTGCCACGACTAGAATTACCATGCTTCTTGAAATTTGCCCTCTTTGCTTTTAGGGACTTATCCTTTTTCATAGCCACACGTTACAGTTGCACTTCTTTAGTTAATTATGCTTTGTTCACTAATGTAGCATAATCCTGAATTCCTATCGGAACAATCATACTTTTCAATTCAACTTTTAAGTCCGCCTTATACTTGACACATTTATTTCCTTTTGTATCTTCCAATGTGAATGAATGATAAAAATCACATAATTCATCAAACTTAGCTGTGTACTTTGCCACAGATAGCTCGCCTTGCTTCAATTTCAAGAACTTCATTTCTTTAGTTATTTTATAATTGTCAGGAAACTATCTAGCCAGAAACCTCTTCTTAAAATTTTTCCAAACCAAGGCCTCCAACACGGCAACCATTTGGACTTTAGTTCGAGTCCACCGGATTCTCGCTTCCTCCTTCAGTTGATAAGTAGCAAACACCACTTTCTGGTCATCCAAACACTCAAAGTAATCAAACATTTGTTCCATCTTGCATATCCAAGCATGTGCACCATCATAGTCATGCCCACCCTTGTACGTTGATGGAAAACATTTCAAAAATTTGTCCAATGAGGGACCAGATTCAGAACGACCCATCATTTTAGCCAATTGTTGCATTAAATTATCACTGGTGTGAGAATTAGACTCCCCAACTATACCTAGGCTTCTACAGTAGGGGGATTTCACAATTAGAAATTAGTGAAGGTTCATGGAAACAAAGGTTTATCACAGATTAGGAACAACATAGTCAGAGAAGCCACTAAATGAGTTTCAATGCCAAGGAACTTGTGTAAAACACCACGGTATAATGCACAATATGCCAAACAATTCACTTTGCATACATAGTTAATCACAACATTTAATAACTACTCCAAAACTTTTCAAAAATTTAACAATCCTGATCGGAACCGCTCTAACACCACTTATGGCATCCTAGGCTTAATTCTCAGAATTAAACCCAAGATTCAATGAAATTTATAATTTTATTTTATTTTTCTACATGAATGAAGAGATTTTTATAAAACCCAAATAATAAGGGACTTAATTTTTAACAGTTATGCAACAACAATTGTGACAATCAAAGTTATGTAGAAACTAGCAATAACAAAACAGTAATAGCAGAGATCATATTTATACAACAAACAGCAACAGACTCACATTACAACAAAATTGACCTTTCTTAGCGACCTTTTCTTTGCGGTAATTAAGACACCCATTAAGCATTAGCCTTTGTTAGAGGTTAACAAAAACACCACTAAGAAAGGTACACTTTTCTTAGCGGTTTGAAAATAACCACTAAGACAGGATACTAATTAACTCTTTCTTAGCGGTTCTGTACATAGACCGTTAATAAACCGCTAAGAAAAGGTTTTAAAATTAATTAAAAAGGCTGAAAAAGTAATTAATTTTTTCTTTAAAAATATTAACTGTGTCTTAGGGGTGGGTCACAAAACCACTAAGAAAGGATATATCTTAGTGGTTGGTTGTGAAATCGCTAAGAAATTAATTTTTCTCTTTTAGAAAATATTAATTGTGTCTTAGCGATGGGGTATATAACCGCTAAGAAAAGGGGTATCTTAGGAGTTGGTTATTAAACAGCTAGAAAAGGGATTTTTTCTTTTAAAAAAATATTAATTGGGTCTTAGCGGTTGGTTAAGTAACCGCTAAGAAAGGGGTTATCTTAGCAATAGGTTATGAAACCGTTAAGAAAGGCCTTTAAATATTTTTAATAATCTAAAACCTAGAACGCTTCACACGTCTGTTTGTCTCATTTTTGTCCGTATTATCGCGTTACAGTGCTACATTGTCGGCGTCGTTTCGTCTTTCACAGCTGTTATCTAAAACCCAGAACCTTTCATCTGTTTGTCTCCTTTTTTGTCTTCTATTTTCCCCATCTCACGTTACATACATTCTTGGTTCCCTATGTCTCACATTACAATCATGGTCCCCCTGTCCACATTATCACGTTACGGTGATTTGGCCCCTTGGCTGCGTATCGCGTTACGGTGCTACATTGTCAGCGTCATTTCTTCTCTCACAACTAGGGATGGGAATAAGTTGGGCCGACCGACAAGGGTCTATGGCCTGACCTATTTAAGCCTAGCCTGACCTATTTAATGAAAAGGACGGGTTTAAACTTTTTAAAAAGCTTTTTTAATTTAAAAGGTCAGACTTAGGCTTTTAAAAAAACCTTTTAGGCCTGTCAGGCTGGCCTATTTATACACTCTTATATAAAATTTATATAATTAGCTTATATATATTAGTTTTATAAAATAAAATCAGACTTATAAATCATATTACTAAATTAAAATATTTATATTTTATAATTTTAATATTTTATTTTATTAACTTTAAATTATTATAATAGTAAAAGATAACTATTTAAAAAAGGGCCTATTGGCCTATTTAAAACATATAGGTCTGCCGACCTATTTTAAATTTTTTTATCAAAGATAAGTTTATATTAGCCTATTTCAATCAAGCTCGTGAGCTTATTTATTGGCCTTTATAAAATCAGGCCTTTATATAGGCTATTAGGCCTAAGTAGGCCTTTAAATAGTTTTGGCCTATGTAAGGTAAAAGGCCAGACTCAAGCCATACAATTATAAACCAAGCCAGGCTCAGGCCTTACAAAATCCAGCCTGGCCTGGCCTATTCTCATCCCTACTCACAGTTATTATCAGTGCCATTCTTTTTTTTTACTTTATAGTGCAAGGAGTTTCCTTGTAAGAAATTTAAGTACTAGGGTTTTGTTTTAGTTCCTTTTTCTATTTTAAAGATTTATACAGAAAATCATTTTACTAGAATTTGTAATTTGTCAATTAACACTTAAATAGCTCCATAGCAGATTAATACCATAACAGAATAGAAAGAATTCCTAATATAGATTTATTAATCAAGCGTTGTATTTTTGTCCCATTTCCTTTTGTTTATTAATTCCTCTTGTATTTTATTCGTCGTTATTATGACTATCAGGACATGTCCTTATTTTCATCTAAGGATTGATTTGTTTTTTATGTAAAAAATTAAGTAAACAAACATGCTCTAGACCTTAACAAGGACCATTAATTACACAGATGCATTTGAAGATTTTTGTTGGCACATATGTACATGATTCACCAATTGTTAATTGAGTGTATAAATGGTGCACTAGGTTTAAAAATGACTTGTACTATTTTTGTGGCTCTTGTATTTCATATTTTCAAGTTGAATGGATGATAGAGCTTGTCTTATTTTCAAGTTTCTTTTGCCCTATAACATGGAAATATTCTCTTATCAAAATCGTAATGAATAATTAACATCTATGAGACTAAAACCATCAAGTGGATGATAGGTGATATATAATTTTTTTTTTAAAGATGAGTGATATTTGATGTTTATGGTCATTATTTCTTTAATCTTTTCTTGAAATTTTCATCTTTCTTCTCCCCACTTTCCTCATCCTTAGTGGATTGTTAAAAATATAAGGGTTATAATTACATACCATACCTTACATGGTTTTTCTTCTTTTTCTTTCTGTTAAAAGTTGTTCTCATTATCACATGGCTTTGGGTTTGGAATTGGATGCTAAGATAATACATATGTACATCAATGTCCTTTGGTGGATCCTAACATTAACTATATGTTAGTTGGCCCACTAATCCATCATTTTTGAATCTTTATAAAATTCTGTTTATTAGGGTACTAGTTTGGTAGTTAATAATTTTTTCTCTTGTAATTTTTTTCTATTTTCAGTTGATTGAATCTTAACTATGGATTGTTGAATTGGTGTATATTTGTCAACCTGTGAGATCTAGCATTTTGGTAGTTTAATTGGAAAAAAACAATGAGATAGAATCAATAATTACTATGTACGCATTTATTAACTAGCTAAAAAGGAAATATAAAAGGTTAAGGGTTGCCATTACCCATTATGGATTTGTCATCTATGATCTACTATGTGGAGAAGATTTTTTATTCTCTACATCTATGATTTAGTCATTAACCAACAAGAGAAAGAGAAATTGCTTTTCCCTCTTAAACACTGGGTATGTATATGCTTAATAATAATGTTCAAAATTAATATTATTACTAAATTCTACATGACATCTTGGATACACTGATTTAATTACAAATATTATCGTGCACTGAACATTGAGTTTTACTTGTTGTTCATATTTGTGGGAGTAAAACAGTTGTGTATTGCATAGATCCACTATAGGGTGATCCAAATAATTACAAAGATTTGAAGAGAGTTATTGATCGGTAAGAATATATATTTATTGTTAATTTGTTTAGTTTGTGTATGTTTATTTAAATCAAATAACAAGTTTATATATTTAGGGGATTAGCATTTTATTATACAATGATTGAAGATTCAATACCAAAGTCCAAATTTAACAACTACAAATGGATTAAAATTAAGGTAAACTAAACTATCAATAACATGTATAAAATTAACTATATATCTAAGTTTTTATTTACATATGAATGATATTAAATTTAACTGTGTAGGGTCCTTGTCAAGTCAGGTTAATTGATTGTGGGTATTATGTCCTTTGTTATGTAAAGGAAATACTCACTGTTGGACAATGTACAATTCCCGAAAATGTATGTCAATGATTCCTTGTAATTAACATTTTCTTATCTAAGCATATGTTAATTATGTTATTGACCAAATAATTAGTTCAATGAATTAATATCCTTTATTTAATATATGTAGTATCTTCCATAATTTTAGAAGTAAAACTACACTCTAGATGATTTGCTTGAGTGAAGGATGAATGAGCAAAATATGTTTATGAGAATTGTTTAGAATAGGATGTCGTTTCAGTAGAATAGTTTAGCACTATATTCAGATATATAGAATTATTTTACATTTTGTATATACATTCATTTATATTTAGTAATGAAATTATTTTACATATTTGATAGTCGTTGAATATAACAAAATATATTTGTATGAGTTTTATTTGTTTCTATTATATAATAATTATATAAAACAAGAAAATAAATGAAGAGTATATATAATAATAAAAAAATAGAGTAAGCCTTTCTTAGCGATTTTCAGATAATAACCATTAAGAAATAGCTATTGCATCAACTATTTCTTAGCGGTTTTTGTTAGGAAACCACTAAGATACAGAGATTTCTTAGCAGTTATGTTAGATAAACCGCTAAGATAGAGCTATAAATAAAATATTTTTTAGCGGTTTTGTAAGTAAACTGCTAAGATAGGGTCCTGTCTTAGTGGTTTTTTAGTTAAAATTGCTAAGAAAAATTCACCTTTATTAGCGGTTTTAAAAGTTCCTAAACTGCTAAGAAAAGCTTTCTTTACGGGGGCTAACTTAGCGCTTAGAAACTGCTAATAAATGCCAAAAATAACCGCTAAGAAAGGTTGTTTTTGTTGTAGTGTCAGCCATATTTATACAGCAAACAAAACATACTCGGTCATATTTATACAACAAACAACAATAGACTTAACCATATTTATATAACAAATAACAACATACTTAATTTAGAAACAAAAATAGCAAACATTAAATACAGAAGCAGCAATAGACTCCAAATAGAAATAGTAATAGTAGAATTAAATAAAAAAACACCAACAGCCTTCAAATAAAAACAATAACAACAGACTTAATACAGAATCAATAGTAAAAGACTTACAGAAACAAAAATAACACACTTAAATGTAGAAACAACAGCAGACCCAAAACAAAAACAACAATAGAATTAAATTAAAAATAGTAACAGACTTAAAATAAAAGCAACAACAAACCTAAAATAAATAAACAACACACTTTAAAAAACACAGTAACAACATACCTAAATATATATAAAAGAAACAAAAGACATATATTATGCAGAATACAACAACTAGTTATGCAAAAAAAAATTCAAGTGGAATGAACTTCTAGATGCCTTAAACAATCCAAATGGTCTCCAAATGCCGCTAAATTTTACGGGCAGCTACTACATATCAATTATGATCTGTTGAACTTGGCCACACTCAAAAATTCCCAAAAACAAGAAAATTATACAGAGATATGCATATGATTTTCTGCTATTTGGACATTCAAAACCATCCTAACCATATTCAATTTGGTTCAAGGCAATGCAAACACACTATAAATATGGTACATGAACTACATGACCTATTCCAGTTCCTTAATTTTCACATATTAATTCACAAAATCTTAAGCCTTATCAAATTTACCATAGTTCTAATCAATATTTAATAATATAAAACCAATCCAATAAAATGACATGAAATATACCTTGCCTAATAGCATTACACACTAATTTAAAACAACCATTCAACATTTAATACACATATATACCAAATTAAGCCTTACAGGGCTAGCAAAATAGCAAATTCATCATAACCATTGCAATGTATATTGCATTGTATCTTTCTTTGTATAGAACACCATGCATATAATACTTGCATCATAATCTCAATCCAAAATGAAAATTACTAATTAAGCTACCAGCTAGTTATCAAAAAGCATGATCTAAATGCTACTAACATCATAACATGCTACCAAACTTAGTTATATACATGGTTTTATTAAAATAACCACAACATTATCCATACTTGACATTCATATAATTTGTAGAGAATTGTTAAGCTGAATCATGCTTGTGTTATTGATGTTTTGGGTGTGTCTCGTTAAAACCTCCCGAGAGGAAAACCTAGTGGGAACAACCTCCCGGGTAGGAATCTGAAGTTGAGAGCACCCATAGCTTCCTCTCACTTCCAATTGCATGAATATGAAGTTAGAATTGAAAAAACGATGAGAAACCAAGGGGTGATCAAGGCTAAGTGCTACATGACAATGGCGGTTCTTGTTCTCTTTCAATGCACAAAGGAAAAGTGAGGTGAAGATGAAGAACATGGTGGTTTCTAACCACTTTTACTCATTTAACATCTTTTCCTTTTTTCTTTCTTTCTTTCTTTTAATCCAACATTTACTTTAACTTATTGACTTTACTTTTTACCAACTAGAATTCACCCGCTTTTATTAAATTTAAAATATCAAACTTTAATCACTCCAATTTAATTATTTAAGCATCTTTGATCCTTAAAAAAAGAAAATTTAATAACTTCATCAATAATTTTAATTAATTCCATTCAATTAACTTCAACCTCGATAACTCCCAATTTAATTAAATTAATCCTAATTTAAAATTTTAGGGATGTTACAATTGATAATTTAGATAAATTAGGATATAAGAAGAGAATAGAATAAAAGAGAAGGATTACATGAATTATTTAAAACAAAAGCCTTAAATTGATAAAAAAAGTTATTAAAGTAACGTAACACTACCTATGTCCTTACATATAAAACTGTTTTACCTAATTCACGTTTATTAAAAAATTGGTTTTTAGTTAAAATTATTATATTTAGTTAAAATTTATTGTAGTTTTTCAAAATTATTCTTAAGGTGATTATGACTTATCATTCAAATTTTCTCTATTTATTCTCTCAACTTGCTACCTAAATATAAAGATAAATAATATAATTGATGTATCTCATTTATTGTTATATTGATTTGAAGAAAAATTATACATTAATAAAGATATTTTAATAAAAAATAATTAATGAAAAAAAATTTTAAAAAAATTTTATATCAAAAAATAATTATTTTAAAAACGAATAGTATATTTAGAGACAGCCTTTTTCAAGATACTAACGTGAGTCATTATTAAAAGAAACTAAAAGCAAAGCAACACAAATTTAGGAGGCACATAATTTAAATCCAAAGGGACAACAATATATGCAATTAAGAATTCGCTCAATCCAGCATTTTTACGATTGGTTCTCTGTTGGCACGTGCATCGTCCCAAGTGTCACGTGACATAAACGTATGTATATGTCCGAGTGCGTCACGCTCTCCTCTCCACCGTTCTGAACCAAACTGCTCCGAGACCAAAACGCAGAGTAGCGACCCTCATTTCCCCATTTCCCAACCAACAATGGCGAAACCCTAACCCTAGAATCCTTTCCACCGAATTCTCCGCCACCGTCCCGACTTCAATCATGGACTTCGACGATCATCTCACGGAACTTTCCGCTTCCTCGCCATGCATTCCCTCCGGCGAGGATTTCCACTTCTACTACAACTTCACCGAGTTCCGAAGGCCAATCCAAGAAATCGCCAGGACCACGCAGTCCATGCTTCACACAATCGGCTCCGCTGACAACATCTGGGGCCCGGGCGCCGCATTCCCCGACGAAATCGACGACGCGTACGAGTGGCTCGTGAAGGCGAACGACGACGTTTTGGAGCTGGTTGAGGAGTTGGTGGATGAGTTGCGGAGGGTTGCGAAGGAAGAGGGAGAGGAGTGTGAGAACGGTTTCTGGTCGGGTGATGAGAAGATGATTGGGCCTAAGCCCAAAGTTTCATTTCATATACCGACGATTACGAAGCCCCAATATGCGTACAACATTGTGGTTGATAATAGCAAGCAACCTTTTGAGCATGTTTTGTTAGAGAAGACTCAGAGTGATGATGGTCAGAGGTTTATTCATCCACTGGTTTGTTCACTGTACTGAATTTCTTCAACTGTTACTTCTGTGTTCTAGCTAGGATTTAATGCTTTTTCTTTTTTACTTGCTTCTGTTGTTTTTTTCCTTTCCTTTTTCTGTTTTTAAGAATAAATGATATTTTCAATTTAATTTAATTAGGGAAATTGCTTTATTATTAATGAATTTCAAGAGAATTCTGTGTTCTTTGATTGATAATACAGTGCCAATATATACAGACAGATTTACACGGATTACTCCTAAAACAGCTCCTATCAAATTACTAAAAATAACTCAAATCAACACCTACCAGAAATAGACAGATTAGCTTCCTAATCAAATCCTGATAGAATCTGTTGCAGATATAGTTGTACAAATTACCATCATATATTTATTCTTTATCACCCCCCCTCAAGTTGGTGCATGCAGATTATGTATGCCCAACTTGTCAACTAGAACATGAAACTTAGAGTTGCTAAGAGCTTTAGTAAATATGTCAGCCAGTTGTGCATGAGTGGAGACATATGTTGGTTGAATATTTCCACTAGTAATTTCTTCTCGTACAAAGTGACAATCGACTTCAATGGCTTTGTACGCTCATGAAAGACGGGGTTCTTAGCAATATGAAGATGTGCTTGACTATCACAACAAATATGCATGGGCGGAGGATGAGCTACACCAAGGCAAGATAAAACACCTTTCAGCCATTTGAGTTCTCAAGTAGTTGTTGCCAATAAACGGTATTCGGCCTTTGCAGATGAGCGAGAAACAATATGTTGTTTTTTGGTTTTCCAAGATATTGGTGATTGCCCCAAAAGGATAAACCACCTTGTGAGAGATCGGCGTGTGAAGGGGCAACTTGCCCAATCGGAGTCACACCAACCATACAAATTTAAATCACTCTCTCTATGCAAAAGTATACCTTGCGCAGGATTGCCTTTCAAATATCGAACAATTCGCAATGCTGCCTCCCAATGTTCTTGTCTTGGTTGTTGCATGAATTATGAAAGAGTGTGCACACAGTATGAGAGCTTTGGTCTGGTAAAGCAAAGATAGATAAGTCGGTCCACCAATCTTCTATATTGTTCAGCATTGTCAAGCAGCGGACCAGTAGCAAGAGCCAAGTGATGATTCTGTTCTAGAGGTGTGCTTGTTGGCTTAGCTCCAAGAAGGCCAGCTTCAGTAATTATGTCGAGAGTATATTTTCGCTGACAAAGAAAAATACCAACTAGGGAACGGGCTACTTCAACTACAAGAAAATACTTTAGAGTTCCTAGGTCCTTCATATGAAAACAAGTATGCAAATAAGTCTTAAATTTATCAATTGCTTCATGATTGTTTCCACAAATGATAAGGTCATCCACATAGATCAAAACAACAAGATGCAAGTCTGACTTTTGCAGCACAAAGAGAGAGTAATCATAGAGCGATTGTGTGAATCCATAGCTCTTGAGAGCGGTGGACAACTTGGCAAACCAGCACCTAGGAGCTTGTTTCAATCCATAAAGAGATTTATTAAGCTTGCACACCATTCCAGGCCGCTGAACAAAAAAACCCAGGTGGTAGTTTCATGAATAATTCCTCCTGAAGTTCCCCATGCAAGAACACATTATGCACATCCATCTGCTGCAACTCCCAATTTCATTCTGCTGCTACTACCAACACTAATCGCACTGTCACCATTTTTGCAACAGAGGCAAAGGTTTCTGTATAATCCACCCCTTCTACTTGATGATTCCCAAGAATGACTAATTGAGCTTCAAACCTCTCCATTGTGCCATCGGATCTATGCTTTATCCTATACACCCATTTGCAACTGAGTGCCTTTTTTTTTTTTCTGGGGGCAAGGACATTACAGTCCATGTACTGTTGTTTTCAAGAGCTTCAATCTCACTTTGCATGGCCTCCCTCCATTTTCTATTTTTAACAGCCTCTTTATAAGTAACAGGTTCATGATCTTGTGTGATAGCTGCAAGTAAAGCACGACGTGCCAAAGAAAATTTATCACAGTTTACATAATGCGCTAAAGGATAGGTCATACCTGAGGAATGTGTTGGAGAGGGTGAACTTGGGTACGGGCTTAATCGTTGAATTGTATTGGTTACGTAGTCACGCAATCGGATAGAGGATTGCTTTATTCTATGCCCTCTTCCAAGTGGACCAGTCTCAGTTAAAGCAAAATCAATCTCGTCAGGCGTAGATGCTGATGGAAGTTCTGCTACCTCTTCATCAACTCCCCCCCCTCTGACTCCCAGATCTGGTGTGGCACTATCTTGAGGAAGCATTCCAGATTCACAATTTGGAACACTGTCCAGAATCTTGATGTCATCTTCAAAATTTTCAACAATTATTTCATTGTGTATGGACTCTTTTGTGGGACATCACAGGCAAAAGGAAATTCTGACTCAATAAACTCAACATCTTGAGAAACAAAGTACTCTTTCCTTTCCAAGTCAAACAATTTCCACCCTTTCTTACCATATGGGTAGCCAACAAAAACATATTTTCTGCTCCTACTGGTAAATTTATCTCCTTTCTGTTCTTGGTTATGAGCATAACATAATGACCCAAATATTCTCTAGTGCTCAAGTGAGGGTGCTTGTTTGTGCAACATTTCATATGGACTCCTGCCATTCAACACATTAGATGGTGTACAATTTATCAAATAACCTGTAGTCAAAATACACTCACCCTAAAATACAATAGGGAGATTTCCTTGAAACCGTAAGGCTCGTGCCACATTCAAAATATGGCGGTGTTTTCTTTCGACCCATCCATTTTGTTGTGGTGTTCCTACACAAGATGTCTGAAACATAATCTCATGATCAAGAAAATAATTTTTCATACAACTAAATTTTGTCCCATTATCACTTCTAAAAATCTTCACTTGTTTATTATATTGCCTTTCAACCATAGCAAATAAATTAAGCAATGTTCGAGTCACTTCCTTTCTCTCAATAAGTAAATAAATCCAAACAGTATGTGAAAAATCATCTACTATTCTCAAGAAATAAAATGCACCATAAGAAGGATTTCTATATGGCCCCATAAATCACAATGAAATAGTTCAAATGAGCTACTCGCTTTATGATCATTTGATGGAAATTTGTCCGAGTTTGCTTGGCTCTATGACGCACATCACAGACTTTATTTGGAAAATTAGAATTTTTACTAACAGTGGGTAACAATTGTGTAATTTTCCAAGAAGGATGCCCCAAGCGCCTATGCCAAGGCTCCGGTTGGTTTACTCCAACTTTAAACACTATTGCTTCTTCAATTCCACAGAAAAAATAGAGCCATTCCTTCGTTCACCCACTCCAATCAGCATCCTCGAAGTGCGTCTTTGTAAACTGTAAAATAGAATCTGATTCATCTATTAGTTGTGAAACTGATATTAGATTGCAGTTCAATTTGGGAACATAGAGAACATTTGAGAGCTTTAGACTCCCTTTTAACATCCCAGTTCCTTCTTTGGCTGTGACAACATGCTGTCCATCGGGGAGCCTTACAGGGCAGTCTTGAATATTATGCAAGTCACTCAAGCTCTTCAAGCATCCTGTTATATGGTTAGATGCTCCAGAATCAATTATCCACATAATGGTATTATGCTTACCCGTCATCTTTTCATTTGTCCTCTGAGTGTTCAACATTTCCACCAATACTTGCCATTCAGTAACCCCAATTTTTTCTGCTTTGAGACATACGAGTTTGTGCTCCCTATCGTTTTAGTTTGTGCAGCGTTAGTGCGGACTGTTCCTCCTCTTCCACGTCCTGTTCCAACCCGTTGCTTGCTTTTTGCTTCACTTCTAGGTTTGTCTCCTCACCAACAGCATACCCGATCAGTTGAAAGCAACCTCCTATCTCATGACCTACTTTATTGCAATGTTTATCTTAAATTTGGGTATTGGGCCTAACTCAAACCTAAAAGCTAGCTCATGGGATGAGAATTACCCTCCACCTTATATACTTTTGATTGACCATATCTCATCAATGTGGGACTTTTTAACACACCTCCTCATGCGTGGGAATGAAGTGTGGATGAATACGGGTAGCCCACGGGACTTATTAACATACCCCTTCATACTCAGGAATGAAACGCGGATGAATACGGGTGGCCAATGGGACTTATTAACACACCCTTTCGCGCTCAGGAATGGAGTGTGAATGAATACGGGTGGCCCGTGGGACTTATAGAACACCCCCACACTCAGGAATGATGCGTAGACAACATGGGTGTCCCAACAACGGATCTAGAATAGGCTCCGATACCATCTTAAATTTGGGTATTGGGCCTAACCCAATCCTAAAAGTTAGCTCATAGGATGAGAATTACCCTTCACCTTATATACTTTTGATTGGCCATATCTCTAGTCAGTGTGAGACTTTTTAAACCATACGAAATATTATGAGGCAGCCCCTCCAACGAAGCCTGCCGGACCAGGCAAGGGGTAACTTTTGACCCACAACGAAAGGGCAACTCTTGGGCTATAAGAACCGGAAAGAACGGCAAGGGGTAACTTTTGACCCATAACGAAAGGGCAATTCTTGGCCCATAAGAACCGGAAAGAATGTTCTGGCTCTGATTCCATGTTAAATTTGAGTATTGGGCCTAACTCAATCCTAAAAGCTAGCTCATAAGATCAAGGTAGTTAAAATCTAGATCCTATCTAGGATCGGAAAGCCTACGAAAACACGTAAATTGTGTAATCGTAAGACGAATCGTAAGATCCTACCTAAACATATAAAATAATATTTAAATGCATATATATGCAGAAAAATTGATAAATAAGCCAAAATAATTTCAATTTCATTCATAATAGCTACAAACATGTTTTGTCAAGGCAAATACAAGGATTGTCAACTCAAAAACCGTAAGGCCATATGTCCATGTAGCAAAAGGCAGTATATATGCTGTGAAGGCAAACAAAAAAATATAAGAGACAACATATGTAGTGACAACTATCAAGTCCTAGCCCTACTACCAAAAGATAATATGTACTATCAAGTGTTGTCAACTTGCTAAATAGTCTAACAGTCATATTTTCTCTATCTATTCTAGCAAACAATTCAAGTTATAGTCATAATAATCATCTTCTATTGGATCCTCTTCTCCTTCTACTGCAATATCATCTAAGTTAGGAATCTCCAAGCCATCTAGATTGATAGGACTAGTTGGAGCACCACCACCACTAGCATCCTCTTCCTCTCTAACTTGATCCAAGTTGACTTCATCCAATTCCACCTCTTCCACATTAGATGAACTTTCATTAACATCCATAATCCATTCATCACTAGAATCTAGATCATCAAGATCATAGTTCATAGCTTTCCTAACTTGCTTCTTCTTGGCCAATTTTGAGTTAGCCATCACAGAAACAACATCATTCATTGTTTGTTGTTTCAAACGATTGCGTTGCTTTGTGTGGACCTAGAGCAGAAAAATACAAATGCAACAAATTATAAACAATTACAATTTGCAAGTAGTATTGTCTACTAGTAGGTAATACTAATAGCTTAAATATAAAAAACTTACCAACTCAAAGGCACTCCAATTATGTTCACATTCTGAGGAGCTACAAGTTAAGCTCAATACACGGATAGCAAATTTTTGGAGCTCGGGATGTTCATCTCCAAAAGACTCCCACCATTGTGGTGGAGTTTTATTTGCAAGTGAAAGCATTGCCATTTTGCTACCAAAGTTCCCTTTTTTTGCTTTGAAATCTTCAAGTTGAAGATCAACCTTAGCCATTTCTGCATCCGTCTCTAGCATCCTTTCAATGCAATCATACAGCCCCCTTTTAACTTCAAGATCAGCCGAAATGAAGAGCTATAATGCAGTTGAGGGTTCAAGTAGTAGCCTGCAGCATGCAATGGCCTATGTAGTTGTTTATCCCACCTTTCATCAATGATGTCCCATATAGGCAAATAACTTTACATGAGAAAAAACTGAATTAGTTTTCAAATAGGTGCAAATGAATTTTTAATTTTAGATTCAGGTAATGACAATAGTTTACCTTCTTATATTGCCATTGAAAGCCTTTGATATCTTCTCTTTAGCTTGGTCCATTTCCTCATAAATAAAGCCCATAGCTGGCTTTTGATCCGAATCAACCAATCGGAGAACTTTAATGAGAGGGTAAGCACCCCTTAAGCAATTCACAACGCCCTTCCAAAAAGTGTTATCCATTACCACATCTTCAACAAACTTTCCATCAGTTGTCTTTGAAAACCGGCTGTCCTTCCATTGGTTAGAAGTAAACATCCTAACCAATGCTCCCTTGTTCTCTTCAAGGCACCCCAAAAGTGAGATAAGAAGTGGCAAATCGTGTCATGGCTGGTCTCACCAAATCTTTACCTTTGGTGAAGAATTGTAACAAAGTAATAAGATAAGTCTTTGTATAGATGTAAGTAGTGATTTTTTTACCCTTGGAGATTGTCTCTTGATGAATGGGCTGCTTCTTCTCAAAATCCTCTAACATTAAGTCAATGCAATGGGCAGCACATGGTGTCCAATAAATCCTTTTCCTTTTCTTCATCAACAAATCTCCTGCAACCTTGTAGTTAGCTGCATTATCTGTCACAATTTGGATGACATTTTCTTCACCAACCTCCTCCACAATATCATCTATCATCTTGAACAATTTGTCAGCTGTTTTTGATATATGAGATGCATCTATTGACTTCAAAAACACAGTACCTATGGGACTGTTCACTAGGAAGTTTATTATGGTCCTCCTCCTTTTGTCGGTCCATCCATCTGTCATTATTGTGCATCCTACTTTCTTCCATTCTTCCTTGTGTGTTTCAATAGCCTTCTTGGTTAAAGACACATGATGTTTCAAATACTTGACTCTAATTTCATGGTAGGATGGTGGCTTGAATCCATTTCCATGCTTTGCCACTGATTCTAACATTTTATGAAACTCTTCACTCCTAGCCACATTGAAAGGAATAGCATTGTTGTAGAAAAAAGATGCTATATCTTGACAAGCTTCCTCCCCTAAATTCTTGTTGAATATGTTGTTGAGAGTAGTTTGACTACTTACTCCCCTTTTTTTGAAAATGTTTTCAGTACTCTTCTCAACTTCTTTCTCCTTTCTTTTTTCACCAACACCCACTTCTACATCGTAGCTATTTGTCTTCTTTATTAATTTCTCTTGCAGAGAGGACACCACTCCCCACATCTCTTTCTTCACTTCATCACTAAAAGAAGTGCAAGCAGCCACATCTTTTTGTGTTCCTACCAAATGGTGCTTTAACCGATAAACCCCACCTGTTATAGTCTTCTTACAGTGCTTGCATTGTATCTTGCGTGCATCTCCCCCTACTGGTATACCATGCTTCCATGCTATATCACTTCTGTTCCCTTGAGCGTTCTTCCGCTGTGTTGAACCACTGGCAGCAACATTAGGTTGATTACTGTCACCTCTTACTTCAGTTCTTTCTGGTCTTTGCCCACTAGAAGACATGATAAAAGTAGGACAAAAAATCAGAAAATAAAAGCATAAATGAGAGTGGAAAATGCTGTTTGCAGAACCTCTGTTTTTAGAACAAAAAACAAGGGCAAACAGAGGAGAATGAATGGAGAGGAGCAAAAATAATGAGGAAAGTTGAGCTGAGAAGAGGGGACGAAAGCTTCAATCACCCATGGTGTAGAGAAGAAAAGATGAAGGCTTAGAGAAGCAAGAAAAACGCTGTTTACAGATGCTCTGTTTGTTGAACAGAAAACAGGGGTAAACAGAGGACAACAAAAAAGATGAGCAGACACAAATGGAGCTGAACTGAGAAGAAAGGATGAAAGCTTCAATCAC
The DNA here is from genome assembly GCA_037962975.1 of Clitoria ternatea. Lineage (NCBI taxonomy): Eukaryota > Viridiplantae > Streptophyta > Magnoliopsida > Fabales > Fabaceae > Clitoria > Clitoria ternatea. Next base: position 146,148,034 of record CM075673.1, read on the forward strand.
CCATGGTGCATAGAAGGAGAAACTGCAGGTTTAGAGAAACTAGAATGAGCAGAAATGGTTTCCTGAAACTTAGGAAATGCGTTGGAAGAAGAAGAAATCGTGTTTAAGAAGTTGGGTCATGAACCGGGTCAAACAAAAATGGGTCAAATAGCATTTTTTTATTATTTTTCTGCTTGCTTTCAAACTCGGGAAGGATCGTTCGATCCCACGATTTCACACGAAAGATCGTTCGATCCCAACGATTTCAACGTGTCGAGTCAGAAACGTGGATCGAGCTCGCTGCCCCTTGCACAGATCGTAGGATGTACGATCCTACGAGTTAACTCGCGATTTTGACTACAATGCATAAGATGACTGACGTCATTGGAGTCACTGTACGAAGACAACCAACAAGAAACATTCATCGAAGTGCCACTTATGCCGCATCCTATCCTCATCTTATGAGCTAGCTTTTAGGATTGAGTTAGGCCCAATACTCAAATTTAACATGGAATCAGAGCCAGAACATTCTTTCCGGTTCTTATGGGCCAAAAATTGCCCTTTCGTTGTGGGTCAAAAGTTATCCCTTTCCTGGTCCGGCAGGCTTCATTGGAGGGGCTGCCTCATAATATTTTGCATGGTTTAAATACTTGTTAGGCCATTCCAACTATTGCCAATTGGTTTTGGGATGGAACCTTTAACAGTTTACAAATCACGTTCTTGGTGTCGCTCTAGCATTAGTTTGAACAACCAATCCCATCACTTCACTTCTTTCTTCCTTTCCTCTAGCAATCATTTTCATCCTTTCTTCTTGTATTAAAGTAGAGTACACCCTGTTTAAAGAGGGTAATGGATCTGTTGCCAAAAAGTTGGAACATACAGTCCCAAGGCCACATCATCTAGATCCATAAGAAATTGATGTACCTTCTCTTCTTCCCTTCGTTTCTCTAACTTAGATGCAAAATGTCACATTTGCATCCTCCACAGGTACAGGTGGGTATTTGCTCGTAATTAGTGAGTTCATCCCATAACATTTTTAACTTCCCATAGTAGTTCACCATAGTCAGTCCACCTTGTTTGCAATTGGCCAAGTCAGACTTTAGTTGCTGTATTCTTGGCCCGTTTATGATTGAGAACCGCTCCTTGATGTCTGTCCACAGGTCCTTGGCGTTATCCATGTAGGATATAGTAGAACGCAAACTTGGTTCGGTAGTGTTCAAGATCCAGGACACCAACATGGACTGCACTGTCCACCAGTCCTCCATCTCTAACGATCCTTCCTTTGGTTGGGTAATTGTTCCTTCAACGAATCCCCATTTTCTTTGAGCACACAATGATGTTCTCATAGCACGCGCCCTTTCTTCATAATTTTCGCCTCAAAGCTGTACCTGGCTAATGACATTCCCTGGGTTATTACTTGAGTTAAGATCATATGGTGAGGGAATTCTCTTCCCTTGGTTCTGCTCTTTTGTTTTCTTTCCATCAGGCCCTGATTCTTTGTGCTCTGATGCCATAATGAATTTCAAGAGAATTCTGTGTTCTTTGATTGATAATACAGTGCCAATATATACAGAAAGATTTACACGGATTACTCCTAAAACAGCTCCTATAAAATTACTAAAAATAACTCAAATCAACACCAACCAGAAATAGACAGATTAGCTTCCTAATCAAATCCTGATAGAATCTGTTGCAGATATAGTTGTACAAATTACAATCCTATATTTATTCTTATCAATTATTTCCTATTCAAACTTTCAATTTTTGACTACTTGGCTATTGATTAGTATTGAACTAGGAATGAAAACTAGGTTAAAATTAGGTATAGGTTTTTCATTCTCCTTCTCTTAAAAATACTAGTCCCTAAAAGAATCAATTAATTTCGTGGTACAAGAATTAAGACGTGCAATTAGTTGCCTTTTCTTTGTTGGAAAATGCTAACGAGTGTTGAAGCAAAAGTATAAAGTTTTTATTCAAAAACATCGTTAAAAACCACCCACACTTATTTGGAAACAGTTCTTACACAATTTTCAATAAAAATAATTCTACTTTTCCCTCCTTAATTAGGACATTAGTTAACATGATCCTTTAATAAAAAGTATTACTCTCCTTTTTTCATTTGTCTTTTAAAGTTTTTACATATGAAGAAATGCAATTAATATGTCTTTTTACTCGTTTTTTCTTCTTATGTCATTTCTCTTTGAATGCTCAACACTACTTCCTTCTTACGTAACGCCCTCTTCCTTTAAACAAAAGATAATGGCATAATTGAAAAATGAGCATTTAATTTTGTTGTGAAAGGACCATGATTTTTAAAACCGGATCGGTTATTGAATCGATCGAAATATTGGTTCTAGGTTCAATAGTTCAATTGTGGTTTAACTGTGATCGAACTGGTACTAATATACTATTATTTTTTAAATAATTTTTATAGCATATAGTGAACAATTTTTTCTTAAAAAACATAATTCATTAAACTCACCATAGAAAAATCTAGAGTTTGGGAAGTTCTAACATCCCATCACACATGACATACATACCACTTAAGTTCAAAAAAATAGACAAAAGACAATCCATCATCCACAATTACTACATCCAGAATGTAAAATAAATCTAAATTAATTGTCAACAAAACAAATCTAGTAAACATCAATAATCATCACCTTAATATTCATTAAGGTTGATTCCTTCTAATGCCAATGTGTTAGCATCTATGTTGCCTCCGCTTCCACCCAAGGTTATCAAATTGGGATACTAGTTGTGAATCGGAAGGGTTATTTTCCGAATCTTGAATTGTATCGTATCGTGAATCGTAAGATTCATGAACAATAATTTAAATAGCATATAAAGCTAATATAACCATATAAAAACACAAGTTCATGATTTAAATTTACAAGCATTTTACCATAACCAAACATATAATACTAACCATTTTAGAGTCAAATAAGAGGGACTAAACATGTACTAAATAACAGCAACAACATGGACTAAACAGCAACACAATAAAAATCTAATGGGGCCTAAACAACAACCTAAATATTCAGCATCAGCTAGCAGAAAAAACACCCAAAAGTCACTAACTCACTCACTCATGATAAAAGAGGGACTTCAAAGTCATTAACCCACTCTTGTCAATAATAGAATAAGGGAAGTGGATGAACAAACAATAAAAGTGAAGTAAAGATACAGTGAAGACAAAGCTTAGAAGGAAGTGATGGCAGATCATCCAAGGATGAAGACACGTATGCGAAATAAGGTTTCTCACGAACTTTTCATGTGGGGTACTTTGTGGACATAAGGATCGGCCTATCCTTGAGTGTTTAAACGTTTTTTTTTTTGGAAAAAAAATGTTCTTTTTAGGATTTTCAGAACTAGGTCGCGCTTTTCTCAACCTTGTGTAGGAATCGTGGGATATACTACACAGAATCCTGATTCGAGTGATTCTGTGGTGATACACACAATACATGTGTGATTCTATTCCGAAAAGGATACATCAAGCAATTTGTATTAGTGAGGCTTTGACTTGTATCATCGTATGAATCGGATTGAGATTCATGTGATATTGACCACCGTGCTTCCGCCGACATAATCATCTCCAAATTGAAGATCATTTGAATCTAATTTAGGTTGCTCTAGAATTTCAGCTCTTTCACCAGCTAAATAAATAACAAGGAGAATTCACTGCATTAAATGGAATACAGGCATCATATAACCATCTAGAGATGCCATTTTAGCTTTGTGCACTGCTTCTTTGCTAGATGACACACCTTTGAGTGTTGGTTAAGAGCCTGGAGTGGTCCTTGGAGCAAAATAGCTACCGATTCCTACATTCGTTTTCTTTATGCTCTCTTTGGATCAATTTCTTGCGCCATGGGTGGACAAGTTTCGCTCACTGTATCATAAGTTGGATCATCAGATGCTACATTCAAATCATCACATTGCTTCTTTTCTTTGATGTTCTTCAATAATTGTTGCATTTGGTGACGAACATCACGAGTAACTTTTTTACAAGGTGATATCTGGCTTGGTATATACCTGCGGGAACTTTTTTACAAGGTGATATCTGGCCTGGTATATACCTGTGAGATGATGCTTCATCCTATTGATTCCTCCACCCGTAAATGATGATGCACAATGAAGGCATGTATAAACAGATGTTTTTCCCTCTTTTCTGTGAGCAACATGCTTCCAAGCAGGATCAGTTTTGCCACAACATGAGCCTTCTGAGTTCTGAGGATTGGTTTTCAGTTGATGGCAAGGATTTGGTGTATCTTGAGCATTGTCATTAGGAACACCCACATCTCCTTGTTGCTACAATATAACTGAACTAACATAATGAAAAAAGGAAAACCAAAACAAATATAGTGAAATAAAATCACAGCCAATATGACAGCAAGTTTACCTGATCATTTTGAGACATTTGTATGATAAACTTGAAAACCAGACCACAATGAAAAGGTGTAGAAGTAGAACTGCATAATTACATGAAACAAATTTTGAAGAAGTTGCAAAATTGGAAACTGCTGAACAGATTTAAAAACTGTCATGACAGGGATTTACAAGGCTACCTGATACTTGTGCATATTTAGTTATTTACCAAAAAATGGACACATTACATATAAATGGATTTGGACACAACAATAGGAGAAATAGAAATAAAATAATAGTAGATAATATGCCATATATAGGTGATGCATTGTACCTTGAATCAATTAAGCAACCCAAACTTAAGACTACTAAAGTAATCCCAAGTAGAACAATAAAATGCTATATTCCAACTAGGAATAGATGTGTAATTAAAAACAATCAAACACAAATTAAAACAGAAAGCACCAAAGCTGGATCATAAGGAATATATTTATTTTAAAGAATAACACATAATATCCAATTGCCAGTGTGTAGTAAAGTAGCCTTAGTTGATAACTAATTTTCCAATGATGTTATTTACCTGATTAACGGATCCAGGGAAGCTATGTATATGACATTAATGGGAATAAGTATCTCGACTCACTTTCTGGTTTATGGTGCACTGCCCTAGGTGTATATGATATCTAGATTCCAAATATTTATGGGATAAATGGTTAAAGACTAGAAGTAGAACTGCAGAAGTAGGATTTGTATCAATTATCGTGAAATGCAAGGTAGTTAAAATCGGGATTCTAGGTTGAATCGTTGAGGGTCCAAAAAATCATAAATCGTATCGTAAGATTTTGAAAATTCCTATATATAAATAAAAAATCATAGATATTCATATATATGCATAAAAATTCCCACAAATGCAAGTGAATTCATAATTTATATTGTCAATAAACATCCATTAAACATAAAAACATCCATAAAACACAAACATCCATAAAATACAAACATGAACATCCATGAAATTAAACATAAAATATTCAAAATTGAAGAATTCAGCTCTAATAATCTAATCCAACAAATTCAGAACAAAATCATCATGATCAAGAAGAGGATCCATAAATGCATCCATAAATGCATCCTCATCTTCAGGTCCATCAACTTCATCTTCCAAATTCTCTCCAAGTTGGTCTTGGTTCTCTTCAACCAAGTTTTCTTCTTCATCGGGCAGCTCTAAATCATCTACATCCACCATTGGTCTCTCATCATCTTCCATAATCCACTCATCATCTGACGAAACTTCATGTATATTTAATGATGTGGATGCATTCCTAGGTTTCTTCCTTTTGGCTAATTTTGAATTGACCATGACAAAAACAAGATCATTTATTGTTTTTTGAGCCAATTGGTTTCTCCTCTTTGTGTGGACCTAAACACAAGCAAATAAATTCTTATAAGCTACTCGTTAATTATCAAAGACATGTAGTATGTTTAGAAAGATTACCATCTCGAAAGCACTCCAGTTACGCCCACATCCTGAAGAACTACATGTCAGGCTTAATACGCGAATGGCAAACTGCATCAACTCTGGATACTCATCTCCATAAGTATTCCACCAATCTGTTGGAGTCTTCTTCAACAAATTTATTCTGGCTAAAGAACAACCAAGTCTGCCTTCCTTTTTCCTAAAGGAATCAATCTGAAGATCAATTTTGGCTTGTTCTTCAATATTTGGCACCATCCTTGCCAAGCAATCAAACAAGCCACGTTTCACTTCTAAATTAGCCTTAAATCCATCACTATATTGCATTTGAGGGTTAAGAAAATAGCCAGCGGCATGCAAAGGTCTATGAAGTTGTTTATCCCACCTCTCATCAATGATATCCCACAAAGGTTGATAACTAAAAAAAAATAATTCATTGAATTAGTTTTCATATATAGCTATATATACAATTTAAATGAAAGTTGAATTTACTTACTTCTTCTGAACACCCTTGAAAGCTTCTTGAATCCTCTCTTTAATTTGGTCCATCGCTTCATAAATGAATCCTATCGCCGGCTTTTCATCAGAATCAACCAAGTGAAGAACCTTCACTAAGGGATATGCACCCTTCAAACAAGTTGCGACATCCTTCCAAAATGAACTATCCAACACAGTTTCTTCCACAAGATGACCATCTCTTGTTTTGGCAAACTTGCTATCCTTCCATTCTTGTGATGTGAACATTCTCATCAAATCACCCTTACGCTCAAGAAGACACCCTAAAGTTAAATAGGATGTAACAAATCTAGTTAAACCAGGTCTCACCAGTTCTCGACCTTTCGTGAAGGTTTGCAACAAGGAAATGAGAGAACTTCTTGAATAGATAAAGGTTGTGATCTTTCTCCCCCTTGGAATTGTCTCTGAATGCAACTGTATCTTCTTCTCAAAGTCCTCCAACATTAAATCAATGCAATGCGTGGCACACGGAGTCCAATATAACTTCTTCCTTTTCTCCATCAGATATGCTCCAGCAGCTTTGTAGTTTGCTGCATTATCAGTCACAACTTGAATCACATTGTCCTCACCAACCTCCTCCACCACCTCATCAATCATCTCAAATATGGCTTCAGCTGTCTTGGTCAAGTGAGAAGCATCAATGGACTTTAAAAACACAATTCCCTTGGGGCTGTTTACCAAAAAATTCAGCAATGTTCTCCTTCGTTTATCTGTCCACCCATCAGTCATTATTGTGCACCCAACTTCCTTCCAAACATGTCTATGTTGTTCAATAACATCCATTGTCGCCTTCACTTCTTTTTTCAAATACTTAACTCTAATATCATGATAGGAAGGGGCGGTGAAGTTCTTCCCTTGTTGTGCAATTAGCGTACACATATTAGTAAATTCTTCACTTCTCACCACATTGAACGGAATTGCATTATTGTAGAAAAATTGGGCAATCGCCTGGTGCGTATCTTCTTTCAAACTCTTCTTAAAAATTGCATTGATTGTTGTTTGGGCTGCCCCTCTCTTGAAAAGCACCTTGTTGTCTTCCACTTCCTCATTGATCTTTCTTTTGCCGGTGGCTAGTTCAATGATGTCATCGTCAACATCCATGACCATTGCGGTCTTTTTCAGCAACCTTGCTTGAGATGCACTCACAAGCTGCAACATGTCCATTTTCACATCATCAGGCACAACTCTGCAAGGCTCAACATTTTGTCTCGTTTGAGCCAAGTGATGCTTCATCCGAAAAACTCCCCCCGAGTAATCCTTCTCACAGTATTTGCACTTAATCTTTGTGCTGCCCGGAATTGCAACAGCGTGCTTCCAAGCTGGATCCGTCCTTGCTCCTCGGGTTTTCGCAGAAGCCAAAGTTGTAGAGGCAGCAGGAGCACCACTGCCTGAACCACCACCAGTGCCGCTGCCACTGCCTGCATTACCACCACCAGTGCCACCAGAGCTGCTGCCACCCACCATTGTTCAACAAACAACTAAACCAGAGCTGCTGCCTGAACCACCACACACTGAAAACAAAACTGAAAAAACAGAGGAACCAATGAAAAACAGAGCACGAAATCAGGCCTGCTATGGAGTGCGAAAAACTGAAGCCTACCTACCACACGCGAAAACAGAGCACAAAATGGAGTGGGAAGGAAGAGAGCACGAAATGGAAACAGAAACAGATGCCTAACGCGAAAACAGGGACGAATCGCGTGGCCTCAGAGTTCGACGGAGAAGACGACGTCACACGGCAAGGGAAGACGGCGACGACGGTGGCTGCTCGACGGAGAAGACGATGCACGGCCAGGGAAGGGATCTGCGTGGCCTGAGAAGGTGAAGGCAATGGCGTTTTTCATCAGAAGCTGCACGGGTCAGACAATTTTACGCGGGTCAGACCTGGTTCTTAAAACTGGGTTAGGGCAAATTTGGGTCTCCTTCAAAATCGCAAGTCGCGATTTTTCACGACTTTTGGGCCCAGAATCGCGATTCAAGAGCGATTCAGATCCATTTCCGATTCTAGCTGCGACTCGAATCGTTTTCCATCAAAAAAATTGTAGAATCGTGACTTGGATGATCAAAATCGCGACTTTAACTACACTAAATGTGACCATGGCTTTGAGACAAAGAAAAATGAAAGAGGAAGAAACTAACCACAGAATGAGGCTACCACTGTCCCCTGCAAGAAGCCGGCCAGAATGCGATGGTGGAGCAGAGCAGAATGAGTCAGAAGAAAAAGGGAACGGCGCCTGAGATGCAGAGCAAATAAAGAGAGGGTTTTTTTTCTTTTTGGCTAGGGCAAACAAACTGATTCGAATGAGAAAGAAGAAAACCTGATCCAAAACATTTTTCTTTGTTTTTTTAAAAAAGGGATACAAAACGATGTCGTTTTAGATGTTTTTAAGTCAAAACTGCTCTGTTTTCAAAGTGCATATCTGACCCGGTAAAAACCGCCTGATCACTGTTTTGTCCGGTTTTTCTGGTGTTACTATTAGACTAATTTCCAAGTAAACAAATATTCTACTACCATACTTATACTCTTGTATTAATAAATGAATGAGGATAGAGAAAAGAAGAAGGGTACTATATGAAATTTAATAAATATTTTGATGTGTGTTCTTGTCTCAACTCAAGTACAGATAAAAAGGAACTGAATAATATTAATTGGCAGGAAAATAAAAGCTTGAGTATCTAATGAGTCCAGCTTACTGTTTAGCCGTGGAATTATTTGATATTTTTAAACCCCCCCCCCCCCCCCCCCCCCCAAGCCAAATCCCCAATGGAATAACAGTAAATTTTTATCTTTTCTGGTAACAAATCAATTTTTTATCTAAACAGCAGGATTGAATTGGAAAATTAAAAAAATGTGATGATCACATGCATATTTCCAACAAACCGATGTTAGCTTATGTTTTCTTGTCTTGTTCTAGTTGAGATGTTCTAATTCCAAATTAACGCTCTTTTACATAAACCAATTCATAAAATGTGCAAGGGTTTGGACCATTTTATGATATCCACCTCTTGCGCTTTTTAGCCACCTGTGATTTCTGATTCTTTCTCTTCTTTAATTTTACTAGTTCCACTAGATTTGTGCCCAATTTGTGGGACATAAACTTCGTCATATATTGTTTAGTTCTTAATCTTTTGTTTATTTATTGTATTGTATAATAATTAATGTATTTTTCAGGAGAAACTCTCTGTTTTGGATTTTGTTGATAGAGAAAATGTTGAGAATCTTGTGCCAGAAAAGCCTCCCTCAATAGAATGCACCCCTTTCAAGCTTGTGGAGGAGGTCAAAGGATTGAAGGAGGTGGCTGCTAAGCTGTCATCTGTTAATGAATTTGCGGTATAAATACTATTCATTATGTTGTAAGTTTAACAAAGGCTTTGTTAATTTATACCACTTGTACCTTGTTTCATTGGTCTGATTCTGCATTTAATTTTGTGCTTGTTTTCACATTAGTAATTAGTGGTCATAACACTATATTATTGTCTCTGATATGTGCGACTGCATTACTGCAATGTTTCATAATATAAAACCAAAATTTGTACAATCATTAAAATCTTGTTTTTGAGCTGCACAAATCATGATGCATTGCTTGATATTCAGACATCTACCTCTGTTTTGTTTCTTTAGATTAAAGAAAAGATACCCAATGAATATAATATCAATCCTGTTGTCTGTTGCAGCTGTTGACAGGCAATGACAAACTCAATATTCCTCAAGTTTTGGATATCTAAATGTATTAGATTGGACTGTATGTGCAGTAATACTGCATGTCAGCTTGATTAATTATTTACTTTGTGCATCTGCCCTTCATTTTTACTCAGATCGTGTATTTAATCCTGGAAATTGATTAAGAATAATATTTCAAAATTAACTTTATGTCCTTACCTTCAACTGCTATTGAAATGTTTGATATTGTGTTTAGTGGGATTTGAAATGAAAAAAAATGTATTTTTTCATTTCTATTTGTGATTTCTATTCACTATTATATATATATATATATTAAATAAATGATAAATAATAAAAAGTTAGAATATTTATTTAGTATTTATTTTGTTCCATTTTTAGTTTTTTTATACATCCAGTACAGTACAGTAGTGGGCATTCCATGTGAGAATGTGTGCAGACTTACGCCACAAGTATCAAACTTCTTGGCAGCACATGAAAATAATATTATGGTTTTTCCTTTTTCTGTTGTTTTGCTCTTGGCAGATGACTTGTTGAGGTTAAGATAGTGTATGCTCAACTTGTATGATACGCTTGCTTCATCTTTTTGTTTGGATTTATGTTTCTCTTCTCCTGGTTAAATCTGTGTCAGTTAAGCTGTTTTTTGCTGGCTGTGAAGTTTTCTTTCTGAATATCATGGTTTGATCTTGTTTTCTATTTTTGTGTTCTTTTGCTTTTTCATTGTTGTCCTCTGAATGCTTTTTGTTTTCAATGCATTTCATTATATTATTGCTCCAGTATTCTCCCCATTTAGTTACATCTCCTGTCCCTCTCTTTCATTTGACATTATCTTGACTTGGAATGTTTAGGTGGATTTGGAACATAATCAATATCGGTCTTTCCAAGGTTTGACTTGCTTGATGCAAATTTCAACCAGGACAGAAGATTTTGTTATAGATACTCTGAAGCTCCATGCTCATGTTGGGCCATACCTGAGGGAAGTCTTCAAGGATCCTACCAAGAAGAAGGTTAGATGCTGCATTTGGTTGATGTTTCAATAATTCAATAGATGGGCTTCTCTTTGTTGACTGCTTTTATGGTTAATTAGGTCATGCATGGAGCAAATCGAGACATTATATGGTTGCAACGGGATTTTGGCATTTATGTTTGTAATATGTTCGATACTGGTCAGGTTTGTTTGAAAGGCTTGGGATGTTCACTGTTGGTATTGATATTAGTTACATTTTCACTTGTCAAAAAAATAAAATTGTATGAGTAATGTAATTGTTTCTTTATTTCTTATGTAAAATAGTTTTAAGTTGTGGATAGTCTCTGCATGTAGAGAGAAACTAAAAATATTTGCCAAACTAATTTCTGTATTACTCGGCCTGTAAATTTTTATTGTCATGAGCAAACTATCCAAAAGCCAAAGCTGTTGGATGAAAGTACATGAATTGTGTTATATATACCAGGTATCTATGGTTGTTGCAGTTTATCACTTGAAGTAGTGTTCCAAGAATACTTGTGTGTTGTGTTTAATGTTGGACGGGTTTGCTTCTTTTAAAGTAATAAGATATGATTGTCACCTTTTGAGAAAAATGTGGGAAATAAACCCTGTTGTGAGATATATGTCAGCTTTGCTTTTGTTTGAGCCTTTACTGCTTGTCTGATCTAGTAACCATGAGTGTCTGCACCTGGTTATACATTTATTTTTGAAATGGTCTTTTACATGAATATTCTGAGTGTATGTTTCCAAGATTATGCAATACTCCAGTGCCACCTTCATATATTTTCAAGATTGAATAAGAACTATCTTTTCATTTGGCACAAGCCAAAAACATTTCAGTTTTCAGCTTTTGATGCATCCAAATGTATTCATTTGATTGATGGAATTGTGAAATGATGAAACGGGCTTATCTTTGTCATAATTCATGTTCCTTGATCGCATGTTAGGAATATGTTCTATAATCTCCTATGTCTAACATGACTCATTAATACTTTGATTTTATTGCCTAGGCTTCAAGAGTGTTAAAATTGGAGAGATTCAGTCTGCAATATCTTTTGCAACATTTTTGTGGGGTTACTGCAAACAAAGAGTATGCTCTCTTTATTTTTTGGAATTACCCCCTCCTTCCATTGTCTTAATAGAGAGGCTTTATCATTTTCTATGGAATAACTGTTCCTTTTATTCTTATAACATTTTGGAAGGTTGACATGTCAAATCCTTGCAGATACCAAAATGCAGATTGGAGACAACGCCCTCTTCCCGATGTGATGTTAAGGTGCAACTGTGTTTTGAACTTATCACATTTGATCCATTCTTTGTTCTTCCTGTTGTTATCGTAGTTTCTTGCAACAATGTTTTGAACTTATAACATTTGATCTGTTGTTATTAAAGTTTCTTGCATGTTTTCTATTCTTTTTATTGTCCTGGCTTTTGTACGAGCATTATACTATTGTTCCTTGTACTCCAGGTTTCTAGGGATGGGTTTGATCAGTTGCCATATTTGTTATATTCCACTGGGCCTTATCTGCAGTCATCTTAGACTAAAAATTTATCCTTTATTTTAAGTAGATGCAGGCAGGTAGTTACCTCCCCATAACTCAAGGATTCAGTGTGCTAGTGATTTGGACTTGAGCATCAATGAGCTGACTGATGAAGGTGTCATTCATCTGGGGTTCATCTTTTGAAAAGTTCCAACTTGAGGTGTCATTTGGATTGGACTCATTTTGTAGAAAATTACTCTGAATTTTCCTTGCAATTTCTTGCCATGCGCTAAAATTGGAGACATCATGATGGACAAATGGAATGTGGGAAATGAATATTAGGATCATAATTATTGATGCAAGGTAATAGCAGAGATTGTGGGGTAGCAGAGCAGCCTACGGTGGTGAAAATTCTGCTGTTGCAGAGCATTTTGCCATCCTTGGTGTTATGCAATTGTGCCTGATTTCATGGCCCAAAAAGTGGAAGTTTGCAGCACAATAGAAAAATGGGCTGAAAAGTTTTTAGCTTCTTGAACTGTATCGTTTAATGGCTTTTTTTGAGGGAAAATTCTCCTTATCTCTCCATTTCTGAAATTAGAAAAAGTCTAACCCTTTTTTTCTCATGTTCTATCTTCTCCTCTCCTTTCTGTTTGATGATCCCCCCTTGTCATCTCTGTGCAACTGGACCGTCGGAGCCACCCATCTCTGGCAGCTTTCTTTGGCAATTTAATCTCTTTTATGGTTTTGCAATGTTGGCTCTTTTTTTCCTCTCTCTCTCTAATAGTGGACAGTAAGAAACGGCATCATAAAAATGACACACTCAAGAAAGACCTAGGGCTTTTTATTGATATATTGCATATGCTATGGATTATGAATTTATGAATATTTTTTAGCAGTGTATGCTTAACGTCATAAAATGCACACACTCAGAAGAAAGACCAAAGCTTTTTAGTGATAATATTGCATATGCTATGAATTATGAATTTATGAGTATTTTTTTAGCATTATATGCGTAACTATGTACATTTGTACTTTTTGCCAACCTGTCGGGACCCATGTACGACAGGTTGGTGGATGTACTGATGGTATATCTATATAAAAAACTGTAGTATAGTGGTCATCATCCTGCCGTCCACCATCCTGCTATAGTGTTTTGAGGTCTATCTTGGATTGATAACTATGATTAGGTTTATGGAAATAAATTATAAGTGCATGTATGAATATTATTAGTTTTATGTTTGGTGTTGTTTGGTAACCCAGTTGTAGAAACACAGTTCTCTTTAAGGCGTCATTTAGTGGTCAATGTTGATTCCTCATGTCGTTCAAGGCACGATCTAACTTTGTTTGGCTAACAGATTAACATGTTTGGTTTTGAATTGTGTTAACGCAACCAGGTTGAGCAGGTGCACGTTTTAATATCCATTGGCTCAACGACATGTTTAACTCGCCTCGAACGCCGTGTGAATTTTGTGGGCCATCAGATCTGGTTTTGGGTTAAGGAAACCTATGTTGATGGACGTCCCAAACAAGCAATAAAACCTTGCCTACGTTTGAGTAACCTCAATTGGAAACCAAACGGGTGTTGAGTTCTCTTTGGTAACTTGGTGTTTGCTTAGGGTTTTCTAGTAATTTAATTTAATAATTCTAATAAATGATAGTTTCTATTAGAAAACAGTAGAACAGTTGGGAATGGAATGTGGATGTGGATGAATACGGGTGGCCTGTAAGACTTATTAGCAATTGGTTTTGAGATGGAACCTGAACAGTTTCTATTTGAAATTAGGATTACTTGGATATCAAGTTGGCTATTTCTTCACTGCTTAAGTTGCTATGCACCTTGATTCTTAGTCTATGTTTTGCATTGAGAATACTAATTAGTTGTTTCTATTCTCCCTCCTTAATATCTTTAGTTTTTCCCTTAATCTTTATCCCAAATATATCTCTTTGTGGGTGTTTGGTAACAGTATTTGACAAGTCTAAGGTCGTAGACTCTTAGGTGATACTTTCTTGTATACTATCCCAGCAAGAGAATTACTACAATCTAATGAACTATTTTTCTGATGACAGATATGGCCAAGAAGATACACATTATCTGCTTTACATATACGATCTAATGAGGATCAAATTATGTATGTTGTCTAAGGAGACTGAAGGTTCTGATGATCTTCTACTAGAGGTAAGTTGAGATAAACTAGCTGAATGAGCATGCGATCTATCAATCATTTCCACTGGCCTTTGCGTGCTCTTTTCCTTTGTTCCCTCAGGGTGTGTTTGGGGTTTGGAGTTAGAGGGGAATTTGGGGGTGGGGGGGTAGGACATTTTAATTATATTTAGAAATATCATACATACAAATGCAGAGAAGGGGAATACCTTTTGTAAGCCTTCCCCTTCCTTCTCTCTTTTCCAACTCTGAACTTATACCCTTAGTGTATCTTGTCTTGTCTGTTTTAACTTTTTAAGGGTACTGCAAAGATGTCATGGTTGAGCAGGCCCGTCTGACATTTCCTTGTTTGCCAATATTTCAATTATAACTTACAAGTCCTTAACTAGAATTCTCACTGACAGGTTTACAAGCGCAGCTACGATGTTTGCATGCAGCTTTATGAGAAAGAGTTGTTGACAGAAGACTCCTACCTCCGCATATATGGGTGGGTTACTTGTTTTCTATTGTCAATCTTTCATACTTCAGTAGCAAGTTTTCCAAACTGCAAGTATTATTATTATTATTATTATTATTATTATTATTATTATTATTATTATTATTATTTTGTATCTGCCTCTGTATAGTTTGAGTGGGGTTGAAATTTCCATTCTGCATTTAATACCTGCCAGGTGCTGTAAACAAAAAATCGATTATGTTTTCTATGCAGATTGCGAGGGGCTGGTTTTAATGGTCAGCAGCTTGCTGTTGTTTCAGTAAGTTTTTCTTTTGACATTACAAGCATGGTTTTCTGTTGAATACCATTCTATGCGTATCTTATGGCTAGCCCTCAGAAAAAAATGGGCAAAATGATTTTGCATTAGTTTTGTTAATCCTGGACAACTGACCTCATAACCTAGAAGGAAGCTAGGGTTTTTTTCTTGCAATTGTGAAAAATGATCCTTCCCCCTAACCGCTGGATATGGATTATGTCAAACATTTTGAAGTATCCATGTTCATCTCTATATCACTTCTTCCCTGCCAAAATCTTTGTTGTGGCTAGCATTTTTGTCACCATTGTTACTTTGCACTAGTATCTTGTATAGTGCTGCTTGACATTTTTTTTCACTAACTGCTTTTATCTTGAAACTCATCCATCACTAGTACCTTGAATAGTTATCTTGCTGAAATATACAGGCTTTTATAATGAATCCGAGTTTTTGTTGGACAGCAGAAACTATTGGCCTTCCAAGCATATTGCATAATATAAGTTTCTTAGAAACACAGTCCGGTGTAGCTTTGAAAGCTGCAAGAACCAGCTAGTTTCAGGAAGTTATTATAAAAAATGTTTAGCTTCTAATATAATGATGGCATGCAATTACTTCTGCTTCGAATTTCTGTATGTTCTAGACCTGTTATAATTCTTGTACTCAATGTACATGGATGACAGGGGCTTTCTGAATGGCGTGACAATATTGCTCGTGCAGACGATGAGAGTCCTGGCTATGTATTACCAAATAAAATGATTCTTGAAATCGGTAAATGAAATTTATGTAGACTTCCTTATTTTATTGTCTTGTCCATGGCACTTTTGTACAGAAACGTCAATTTAGTTTTTGTTTACCCATTTCAAAGCTAGGCAGATGCCTGTCATTACAAGCAATCTACGACGATTGGTAGGGAGGGCAAAGCTCCCGTATGTTGAGCGCAGCCTTGATATCATTGTCAACATTGTCAGACATTCTATGCAAAATGCTGTTTCCTTCGAAGAAGTTGCACTACGTTTAAAAGAAGAACATGCAGCTAGGGTAAGTAAGATGTTTAACAGTAGATACCTTGCTAGAATGATGCGGTTTTGGTGGGTTGTCTGCTTGTTACTTTGCAGGAACTTGTGTTGTTTTGAACAAATTCAAAGTGTGTTTAAGATACGATTATTTTAGAGATTATTTCAATAATTAATTATATTCACAATTGTTTATTGTATATGTTTAGATGTGTTAGGTAAAAATTGTTTGGATTATTTAAAATAATGGTAAAGTGACAAAACAAGGGTATCAAAATTATTTGTAGTATGTGAATATGCATTTAAATTAATTAATTGATAAAAACAATCATAATCTGATAGCTTATACAATGGGAAGGAAGATAAAAAGACAACATTAAAGAATAAAAAATATCCTAATTAATCTGATCTAACTTATTAGGAATATGAAAAGATAGCTACTAAACAACCCAAAAGACTAATTATTTCAACACTCCCCCTTAAGCTGGAGCATACAGATCATACACTCTAAGCTTGTAACATATAGACTGAATTCTATGACCTCTTAAGGACTTCGTCAAAATATCCGTTGGCTGGTCATTAGAATTGATGAACTTGGTGTTGATCTCCTTGGTCAATAGCTTTTCCCGAATAAAATGGTAATCAATTTCAATGTTTAGTTCTCTCATGAAACACTGGATTGGAAGCAATATGAAGGGCTGCCTGATTATCACAGGATAACGTCATCTCTTTAACCTTACAAAATTTCAGCTCTTGAAGAAATTGTTTAATCCACATAAGTTCACATGTAACCATAACCATAGACCGAGCAACAACATTTTGTTTCTTGCTCTTCCAAGAAATGATATTCCCTCCAATGGAAACACAATACCCAGAGGTAGATCTCCTGTCATTAGGCCAACCAGCCCAATCAGCATCACAATATCCTGTAATCTAAGTGTTAACCATGTCTTCATACAACAATCCCTGTCCTAGAGCCTTTTTCAGATATCTAAGAATACATATGACAGCATTCTAATGATCAACATGGGGATTTTGCATAAATTGACTAACAACCCCAATAGCAAAGGAGATATCAGGTCTTGTAGTGGTAAGTTAAATGAGTTTTCTCACTAGTCTCCTATATCTCTCGGCATCGAGGTAGATTTCACCTTGATCCGCCATGAGCTTTTGATTTGGGTCCATAGGACTATCAACTGGTCTGCAGTTTTCCAAACCTGTCTCTCTTCGAATATCAAGAGCATACTTCCTTTGTGAGATGACAACACCATCTTCTGATTGAGCCACTTCAATACCGAGGAAATACTTCAAATAACCCAGATCTTTGGTTTGAAAATGACTGAATAGGTGTTGCTTTAATTGAGATATCTTGGCAACATCATTTCCTGTAATCACATCAACATAGACAATTAGGTACACACTTTTCAGGAGATGTATAACAATAAAAAATAGAGTGATCTGCTTGACTTCTTTTAAGTCCGAAAAGCTGCACAATATGACTAAATTTACCAAACCAAGCCCGAGGAGATTGTTTCAGCCTATAGAGAGATTGATTTAGCTTGCACACTAAGCCAGACTCCCCCTGAGCAACAAACCCAGGAGGTTGCTCCATATAAATTTCTTCCTCAAGGTCATCATGAAGAAAAACATTTTTAATGTCAACCTGATGAAGGGGCCAATGACGTATGGCAGCCATAGCAAGGAACAAACGAATTGTGGTGATTTTAGCTACGGGAGAGAACGTTTCACAATAATCAAGACCATAGATTTGAGTGTACCCTTTGGCAACTAATCAGGCTTTAAGGCGATCAACAATACCATTAGGTCCAACTTTAATAGCATAGATCCACCTACAACCAACAGCTTTCTTACCAAGTGGAAGAGGAACAAGCTCCCAAGTGCCATTGTGTTCAAGAGCGTGCATTTCATCAATCATGGCTTGTCGCCATCTAGGATGATCAAGTGCCTCATGAATAGTATTAGGAACAGTAAGAGAAGACAAAGAGAAAACACAAGAGAGGTATGAAGGAGACAACTGATGATAACTTAAGAAATTATAAATTGGGTGAGGATTACGAGTTGAACGAGTACCTTTTCTAAGAGCAATAGACCAGGCTGAAGTAGGGTCAGGAGGATCATTGGAAGAAGGATCCATGGTTTGAGGATCTGCTGGAGGAGCGACGGAATCACGAGAAGATGACTCCGGTAAAGTGGAACCAACTTGTTGAGTTCTTCGTTGATATGTAATGAGAGGTGGAGAAGCAACTTCAACAAAATTGGGTGGATTAGATGGATTTTCACTGACACTTTGGTGGGAACCACTTATCGGACCAAATGCTGGAACAGGAAGAACATGTTGAATGGAAGAAGACTGATCTATGGTAGGCTGAAAAAAGGGTGTGTCCTCAAAGAAGGAGACATCAATAAACATATAGTACCGTCTAGTAGCTGGAGAATAACACTTGTAACCTTTTTGAAGACGAGAATATCCTAAGAAGACACATTTAATAGCTCTAGCAGACAGTTTGTCCAAACCTGGACTAAGATTATGAACAAAACAAGTACAACCAAATACCTTGGGAGAAACATGAAATAGTGGATCATGAGGAAAAATAATGGAGTGAGGAATCTGATTTTCAAGAGAGGAAGAAGGCATCCTGTTTATCAAAAAACACACGGTGAGAATTGCATCTCCCCAATGATGAGCAGGGACATTTGTGTTTATCATTAGGGAGCGTGCAATATCAAGAAGATGACGATTCTTCCTCTCGGCTATGCCATTTTGTTGAGGAGTATGAGGACATGTGGACTGGTGTAAAATAACCTGTGAAGATAAAAATGAGGACAAATCATGGGAAAAGTATTCTTTAGCATTATCACTTCGGAAAATTTTAATTGTTTTCTCAAATTGGTTCTTAATCTCATTACAGAAGGACATAAAGATAGATAATAGTTCAAATCTGTCTTTCATTAAATAAACCCAAGTACATCGAGAAAATTCATCAATGAAAGTCACAAAATATCTAAAACCAAATGATGTGACACGACTCGGACTCCAAATATCGGAATGAATAATAGAAAAAGATGAGCTACATTTTCCTTTATTTTGTTGAGGAAATGTTGACCTAACATGTTTTCCTAATTGACATGACTCATATTCTAAGACTTGAAGATGCTTAAGACTAGGAACCATTATCTTTAATTTTGCAAGACTTGGGTGACCTAGACGATCATGCAAAAGTTTTGGTGTTGACAATGCAAAACAAGACCCAGGAGGACTGGATTTTAAGTAATAAAGACCTCGTGATTCACGTCCTTCTCCAATCAGACGACCCGTACCATGCTCTAGGTCACACAAAAATTTAACGAGCGAGTTAATTGACTCAAGGAGATTAAATTGTAGGGACAGTGAGGAATGAACAACACAAAATTTAATTTTAAAGAGGAAGACAAAGGAACTTGACCAATTCCTTGTGATGCAACTTGAGACCCGTTGGCTATAGTAACAAAATGAGGGATTTTGAAAGAAGAGATAAATAAGAATGATAATTTGTTACCAGAAATATGATCAGAGGCACCTGAGTCAAGTATCCAAGGATCACGATCCTCCTTGGTACTCCTCATTAGAAAATCTGGATCCTGTTTTCTCAGATACATGTGCCACTTTGTCAGGAAAGCCACGTAAGGAATAACAATTCTCTTGAGTATGACCCATCCTCTTGCAATAAGTGCATTGTGAACATCCACTCCTTCCACCACAACCTCCTCTATTGCTGCGACCTCCTCTATTACCGCATGGGACAGCCAAGGCTGAAACATCCATAACTTCAGCGAAGTTTTCATTTTTCAGCAAGTTAGGCATACAGAGAAGCCTAGTAACAAGAGTGTCCATTGATGGGACTTGATCACCAGCAAGGATTTGATCACGCACATGATCAAAATCTGAATGCAAACTTCTCAGGATAAGGACCATGTAAAGTTTATCCAACTTTTTATTAACTTCCTCCACTGAATCTACCACAAGGAATCGTTTCAGTTCTTTCAAAGCAGCTCGAGCTTTAGTTACATTTGCAATCATATCATGGTCAGTTTGTTTCAAGGCAGCCACCTTCTAAGTTGCATCAAAAAGACGTTGAATGTCATTGGCAAAAATTTCCTAAGCTTTCTTCCAAAATGAACAAGTTTTAAATGACCTGAGAATTTACATCTGGCTCAACTGATTGCCATAACACAATACATAATTGAAAGTCAAGCTTCTCCCATTTAGATTTTTTATCAGCCGGAACACTCATAGCTTCCTTCTCCAAGTGGTCATGATGCCCTTGGCCAAGAAACCACAACTCCACTGAGGCAGACCAAGATAAATAATTTTTCTAGTTGAGTTTTGCATTGGTAATGGTGGGGGTTCTAGAGAAAAAGGAAATAGGACCTGCAGAAGTCATTTTTCTTAAAGAAAATGCAAAGCCCTAGGTGAAGAGGAGAAGGAACAGCGGTAATAGGTTTCAAAAACTTGAAAATGAGACCAGGAATAGACTCGGGAGAGAAAACCGAGTCGACTGGGACAGGTCCGGTGATCTTCCGGTGACCGGAGGGCCGCGTGTGGACTTCACACGCCTAACAGGGCAGCGACAATGAATCGGCGCGTGGGGATTCTGATGATGACACGGCCACCAGGGATGGGCCGATCTCTTCAAGGCGCACCAAACCCTAGGTTCGCCGGAGATAGAGGCGGCGGACAGCGGACGACAGAGCTGGATTGAACCAGCTCTGATACCAACTTGAGATTAGAGATTATTTGAATGATTTTTTTGTGTATATTATTGATCACAATAGCAAATAAATATACAATGGGAAGGAAGATAAAAAGACAACATTAAAGAATAAAAAATATCTAATTAATTTGATCTAACCTATTAGGAATATGAAAAGATAGCTAGTAAATAACCCAAAAGACTAATTATTTCAACACATACCACATACTGACATTAAGTGATTTTTCCTCTGCACTTATTCTTAATTATTGAGTGATTAAGATGAACTGGATCAATGTGACTTGCCAGTTGCCACATCACTATTGAGTGAAGAGAATGCAAATCTTTAACCATAGTCTATTATGGACATTGCCTTTCTAAGTCTGACAACTATGGATGCTTAGTTTTGTTATTGTTTTAAAATGGATGAAGTTAGTCCATAAACTTCTAACAAATTTAATTTACTTGATCTGACTATGTGATATCATTGAATTGTGAATTTGCATTTAATTGAGCTAGCTTGGGTACAACCGGTATGTGTGCTTGGAATCTTTGGATTATGCCATTTTTGTGTGTTAAAAATAGCTTATAATCATAATTTTATTGAGATAGTTTTTGGAAAAAGAGAAGATCCTTTTAAAATTAAGCAAATCCAAACATAAACTGGCGTATATCTGCTTTTGGATTTGGAACATCTTAAGATTGTGCGCTCCTGATTTTCTGGACTTCTCTAATTAAAGGGTGCCCAACCTGCTCTGTAAGTAGATATCCAATGATTTTTGTTTGGTTATAATTTATGGTTTTTATTTGTTGATAATTGAATGTGATGATACAGCTGTTAAATGTACCACCCGACAAGGATGGAACTGAAGCTGCCATGACTCAGACGCCAAAGGATGGATGTGCTGCAGAAGGAAGCATTGAAATTGAAAACGCCCCCTTTGTTGATATTTTGGATAATGTTCTATTTTCTTCTGACCCGGAGGAGGAACCTTTTCAGGATGAAGATAAAGATGGGCAAGTAAAAGTTAAGTCCAATTTTCGCAGTTCAGGTCTCGCAAGTGTGTGTGTTACTACTCCAAAGAAGAATAGGGATGACAAGTCCAAACTAGTTGTAGAAATTCCATCTAAAACATCAGACCAGCAGAAACCTGTCTCAGGTTCAGTTTCCACCGCCACCCCTGTTGGGACTGTACTGGTAGGCTCTGATCCAAACTTGGATGATACGGTGCAGAATAAGCTAGAAGGTTCCACTTGAGGAAAGGTCTAGTTAGTGTGGCACTGAGAATTGTCATCAAGTCTTCAAAAATGATCAGTCAAACAATCAGACGAACAAAACCAGAGAGACACAGACCACCAGTGACTCATACCAGCTTTCTTTTCATTTTGAAGTGGCAAGGAAACAAGTTAGTTTTGGAAACCAAATGACAAAATGCATATTTCCAGAGGGGTCAAACAAGTGATTTGACAAATATATCAGCAGGGTAGAACTTGTTAGGTATTTTCAGCTTTTGTGCAACCTTTCGATGATTAAATGAAAATAGTCAAAGATTTTTGTGAAGAAAACAGATGTCCGTTTCTAGAAATGTCCAACAAAATGAAAATCATCTGTTCTTTTAGCTGTTCAAAATCTAACCCTTAATTTCATTAAAGTTTGATCTAGATATACGTTATTTTCATATACAAAAAACCAGTTTTTAAAATAACGACGTTTTGCATGCAATCTTTTAAACTTTTTTTAAAAAAAATTATATTAAAGATTAATACATGCTGTTATACAGGATTAAAAAAAATATTCAATAGAAATAAATTTCAGCTTTCAGCACCACCGTCAAATATTAATATTTTGATTATAGATGATTTTTAATGCAATCATTAATTCAAGTTAGGGGTTTTGTATACATGATAATCTATTAAAGATTTTACAAACACCGGATTCTAATTAAATTTAAATATTAATATTAAATTTTTTGGGTTTTTAAAGAACCAAAAATAAATGGTTAAATAATATTTTTAGTGAAAAATACAATTAAAAGAAGGATTTCACTTTTCTAAATGTACTCTTAGAAGAGTAGAATCGCTAAAATGGTATCCTAACGAGATTAATGCTATACTGAACAACTAATTTAAAAATAAAACTAGACGTATACTCGTAGAGTTCACAATATCATAATTTATCATTTGTTCTTTTAAAAATAATTAAAAAATTTATTTTGAAAAGAAATTTTAGCAGATGTGTCCTACTCCAAATAAAAAGAAAAAAAGAAAAAATAATGATGAGTTAAATGCATGTCTCAATGAGTATTTACATAGAGGTGAGTATTAGATTAATTGATTCAATAAATTCGACGGTCAAAATTAAATTAATTAGTTTGAATTTACATATATATTGAATATAGCTTGATCCAAATCAATCAAATTTGACTTTAATTTAGTAGGTTAGTAGATTCATGGTCTATAATACCAAATAAATTGTCCTAAAAGGTCAACACAGTTGATGTTTGTTATGAAAATAATATGAAAGGTTTAGAGTTTGAACTTTGGTTATGAATGACCTATGCTCACCCTTATACTTAGACACCCACCAACACCTTATT
Organism: Clitoria ternatea; assembly: GCA_037962975.1. Taxonomy (NCBI): domain Eukaryota; kingdom Viridiplantae; phylum Streptophyta; class Magnoliopsida; order Fabales; family Fabaceae; genus Clitoria; species Clitoria ternatea. The sequence goes on from CM075673.1 coordinate 146,171,784, forward strand.
CACATTGGTAGGATTTAAATTTGGATCTTAATACAATTTAATTTTTCTTTTGGTTACAATAGAAATGCTAAAAGGCAAACAATGAAACTAAGAAATTAAATCCTTCGCACAAGAAGGCTTGTACCACACACGACGAGATAAAACCGAAGACCAACCAAATTTCACTAGATGATTGATAGAGTATAATATCTATTAGTATGTTATCTGTTATAATATGATATATGTTATCTGTTAGTTTGTTAGATAACATATAATATTTGTTAACGTGTTATCTCTTAGCAAGTTAGTTTTACATCAGCTCTATAAATAGAGCCTTACTTTCTCATTATCAATATCAATAGTAATAACAAAACTCAGTTTTCTTATTCCTTTACTCTCTCTCTCTCTCTGGACTTAATCAAATTTGATATGGTAGTCAGACCTTGTTCTAGTTTAGCTATTTTCTTCTACGATGCCATGGCACAATTGCCACCATCGCTAGCGGTGCCATCCACCGCTCCCTCGCCTTCACCCAAACTATTTCGAAAAAGCTGGATGACAAAAACTACCTAATGTGGAAGCAACACATTAAACCTGTGCTTAAAGGTCATAAACACAACCATTACGTCATTTGCCCTAACATTTCACCCAAATTCCTTATAGAGCATGACAACAATGAAGGACGCATCAATGAAGCCTACACTATTTGGGAACAACAAGATCAACTTCTCTTGTCCTAGCTTCAATCTTCTATCCAATTCCTTTCAACAATGAGTCAAAGGTTGTGTTCACTCTTGGTAGCTTTGAGAAAAGGTGCATGCTTACTTTCATGCTTAAACTTGATCAAAGTCACAGTAGATGTGGCTTGAATTGAGGAACACAAAGAAAGAATCAAGAACCATCTGAGTATCTTCTTTTAATTAAGGCATTGGTGGATTCTTTGATTTTAATTGAAGATCCGGTTTTATTCACAGGCAAAGTAGGTGTCATTCTTAATGGTTTCCTTGACAAATATGATGTGTTGGTAATGATAAGCAATAATAAAGGTGACTACTATGATCGCATTGAAATTGGATCCCTTCTCCTTGCTCAAAAAGCAAGAATTGATAAAAATTATGTTGTTCTTGTTGAATCTACCTCTCTGAATCTTACTCATGCACCTAGCTCCTTGATTGCTTCTCCAAATGCTTCCACAGATTCAATTCGTCATTTAGTTCTCACTTTACTCCTTCATCATAGTTTTAGGCTAATAAAAGACCAATTGGACCTAGTTTAAATCATATTGCAACCCTTCCAATAGCTTATCTCACAGAAGCATCTACTTAGACTTAGTTTTGGGTTGTAAACTCGGGTGCTACTTATCACGTGACCTTTGATGCCCAACACCTTCTCAATGTAACTCTATTCACTGGTTAAGAGCAGCTTCACCTAGGCAATGACCAAGGTTTTATTAGCAAGCTTGCACAAGGTATACTAGGTACATCCTCTGAAAACACCTTAGGGAATTCACACATAACAAGTATTTCATCCACACTAAGTTGGCTCTTTACGTCAACCATATTTAACAACATAAATAGTTGAGATATACCTTGGACAGTGGAGTCTTCAGTATTCCTTGTTGGAAAGATCATTGTTCAGTTGTGATAGTCCACCATCATCTTATTGGTTGCAAGTCAATCCATACCCAGAATAATCTCCAGCTCTTTCAAAGGTAAACAAACCAAGGTAGCAACAAATTTCCTACCCTCAAGCAACATTTCAACATTAGTGCATCCGGTCATTATTCTCAAACAAGAGCTCGTAGGCTTATACACTTAAAGATCACGCTTCAACATAGAAATAGGTAGTTTCAAGCGCCTAACACACCCCTCAGAAATAAAAAAGTGAGTACCACCCGAGTCAAATATTACAGAAAGTTTAGAACCATTCACCATACACTTACTTTATACCAGATCTTTCGCGTGTGTGGCCTCTTCACCACTAATGGCAAAAACTCTTCCAACAGCTTATGGGTTTGCATTCCCACTTTGATTACCATTCCTTCCAGTATTTGGATTACCGTGGCTTCCATGATTAGCATTTCCATTACCACAGCTGAACTGGTCTGAACCGGGGTCTAGGATCTGGTGTGAGACCAGCCACAAGAGTTTAGGTGTTTTAGGGTTTAGACACCGGTACAGTGGGTATCCGGTGTTATAATTCGATCTCTCAATGGGAGAAACCGGCCTTGTTGTCCTGGAGATCCTTCACACCGACGTTTCACGTTGAGAGGGGGCGAAAGGTGGTGCCACCTGCGAAGATTCTCCGACGCTCAAGTTAGAAGAGTGAATGAACTCAATGAACACTCAAACAATGCAATAGTAAAAGAGTGAGTTAAGGCAACGTAACCTTGCATGTGTTTTAGATCATGCTATTTATAGTTGAACGTAGAAAATGAATCGTTGGATGTAAATGGGCCCATTAGCTCTGATAGCGTGTGAAGTGTGTCAATCAAAGTGGCTCAGTACTCAGAGTGTGTCAGGGGGGTAGGTCAATTATCAGAGTACGATCCTGTGCTAAAGGTGGAGGACAATCACCTTTCCGCATATTTCGCTGACACATGTACTTACTCTCTGAGGTAATTGACATTGACACATTCCGCTATGCTGGGTATCTTCGCTGATAAGCTATAAGGAACTTTTATCTCACGGTGACCCTGAAGTAAACGGTTATCGACGTGAAATGAGGACGAATGAAGCATCCGTTGTTGTGAGGATAAATAAAACGTCTGATGGAATGAGAATGGATGAAAGTACAACGGATATCCGGTGTGGCATCGTGTGAACTGTGACACCGGTTTCCCTCCTTAAAGGTCATTCTGATGTCATAACATTGGGGACCGGTATCTAGACCGGATCATTTGTCCCCTAGCTTATGTGAGGGACTGTTAGGTTGCTTACATGAGCTATACAGCCTTTGAGAAGTCTGGATGACGGTGGACCGTTCTAGAAATTCCTTCTGAAGACTCCTCAACATCCGCTCTGCCAACTATGTGACCGCTCTTCTTATATTATCCATAACGGATTCGGACAAAGATTCATATTGAGGGAAATCCCAAGAGTTTTTTGAAAATCAAAACTCTTGGTATTCGAGGAGTGGTTGGGATGCATTAAATGCGTCTGAAATGATTGGACATTAAATGTCCCTTTTTAACACGTGAACCATCATTACCCAAGAGTGTAACCGTCGATTGGGCTTATTGGGCCTGGATTGCAATTTATGCGAGCCCACTTCGTAAAAACATTTACCGAAACGTTACCATATTCGCGCTTTAATGAAACGACGAAGTCGTTTGAATCTTAAAGGTTGCGTTTTGAAACAAACGTTGCGACTCTTGGCTGTTCACTGTGTTTCTTCGTTACCTATAAAAGGGGTACTTAACGAGTTTCGGAATCCATTCCTGCCATCAAGCTTAGTGAACCTCTGCTGAAATTCCTGAAGATTACCTTGCTGCCTTTCATCCTCACAAAGTTCTTCCTTCTTTTAGGTAACCTCCCTAACCCTTACCTCCGTATTATCTTTAGTCATTTGCTTCAATCATGCGCCCTAGAACAAGCAGCGCTGGTACCTCAAACAGGGGGAATCTGAGCTCTCGTGCCCCCTCTAGCCGCCGTGGAGGAAGGATTCCAGTGAATCTTCCTGTGGCTGGACCTCGTCGCTCAGAGAGAGCTGAGACTTCGTCCTCACGAGCGCTAGTTGATCGGCGCCGCTCTGAGGATCCCCTTGACTCGAGGGCCACCAGCAGCTCTGAGAATGGGTCAAGTAATGAAGGCTATCTCTCTGACGATGTTGCCTTCTATCACAGCACATACGCGTTCCATCGTGCATCAGGTACCATGGAGATTCTGGGGTCTGGCAAGACGTTGATTCTGTGGACTACTGAAGGGTGTGTCAACGTCGTGGCACACCGGCTAAATTGGGAAAAGCTGAACAGGGAAAGGCAGTACTGCTGGGTCGAAGATGAATTCCTGGAGATTCTTTCTCATCACGCAAATGAAGAGGGTGGCTCGGTCACTCTCCGCTGCAAAATCTACTCTGAGAAGAAGTACAAGGGACGCTTCCTCGTCCTTGCCCCCTTCCAACTGAGAGGGTCTGCCACCGTGTTCCTGACGAGAGGTCGGTCTACATGTACGACTTCGTCTTCCAAAACTTGGGAGTTCGCTTCCCCCTGACGGAATTTCAAATGGCCGTCATGCGCTTCCTTGACTGCGCTCCTACTCAACTGCATCCCAACGGCTGGGGTTTGGTGCGGGCTCTCGAAGTCTTAGGAGAGCATTTCAACTTCACCGCCACTGTGGCCAAGCTATTTTATTACTGCCAAGTGGTCCGCCGTGTCAACAAGAAGGGCGGCCTTGGGTTCATAACACTCCGTTGTGACTCGAGGATGGTGAACTTTAAGTCCTACACCGAATCTGCGAAGGTGGACGGACGTTCTTTCAAACACTACTACACGCGGGTCCGAATTCAACCAAATAAGCCGGTCTTCTGGCTCAACAAAGAAGGATTCACTAAATTCCCTCTTAGTTGGTCGCACGAGCATTTTCTGTTGCTGAGCCGTGCTCACTATACTGAAGAGAGTGAGCTTTCCTCTCACTCCGTCGAGGTACTGAGTGCCATACAGACGGCCTCAAAGACCCTCAAGGGGTTTTCCTGCAGGCTCCTCCTGGGGGGTGACGATGTCCAAACTACCTACCTCCGTAATACCCACTCTTCACTGTGATTACGTTATGCATTTATTCCGCTCTAATTGTTTTTCTTCCCAAGTGCTAACTCAATTCTCCTTGTTTTGCAGAACAAATTGAAAAATCCTGTCCCGAAATATTATCCCTGAGGACTATGCTGCTGATGACGACTCTTCCTCCGAAGAGAATGAAATTCAAGCCAAGTGGAATTCCACCAAGGCTCCAACCATTCCTCTGACCTCCATAGTGGGAGACGAGGTCCCTCTCCTTGATGAGGAGGAGCCTGAAAAACAAATAGAGGTTACGGAGCAGAGTAATGAAGAGGACGTCCTAGAGAAAAAGAAGAAAAAGAGGCGTCTGGTCAAGACGTCGGGCATGGAGAAGCCTCCCTCTGGTGATCCCGCAAAGAAGCGTCAAAAAACCCTTGAGGAATATGGGTTAAAAAAGGACAAAGGGAAGAAGCCGGTCTCTGACTCAACTGCCCCTCCTTCACAGACCACATCTGGGCCGGACTCTGGGAGCGGTCCTTCCCCAGTATTTGATCCTCCAGGCGAATCCTTTCTCTCACCTTATCTCTGGTTCCAGGGGTTTGCGCCCCTCACTCTTCCAAAGGCAAGGTATTGTCTCCGCCCTTCCCTCGAAGCTGCTGAAGTTCGAGGTGCTTGCAAGGCCGGCCGTTGGCAACTGGATGAGCTATCTGGCCTCTTGGACTCCTTGAGCGAAAAGGCGGACTACATGGAGCAAGTTGAAAAACTTGAAGCTGACATCGCCAAGAAAGAGAACTGGGCAGCCAGGCAAGCTGAGATTCGCAGGGGTGTGGAGGCTGAGCTAGAGAAAGCCAAGGAAACACTTCAGAAAAAGACAGAAGAGACAAGTCAGCTTCACTTTGCCAATAAGGCTTTAGAGCGGCAGGTCACTGAACTTCAACAGCAAAATAAGTCCATCCCACTTCTTGAAGAAGAGCTACAATTAGAGAAAAAGAGATCGGCCAAGCTTGCTGACGATCTCAAAACAATGGAGGCCGGTCACAATAAAAGCCTAGGGGAGTGGGAGACCCTTCGGAAGGAAATACAGGCCCAGATCGAAGAGCTGAAGAAGGGGAGTATGAGCACTGGTCCATCGGAGGAGGATTTTGCCAAGCTTCAGAAGAAATTATCTGCTGCTAAGGCCAAGGCTGCCAAAGCCTTGGAAATATGCAAGAAGGTGGCTTATGAATCCTTCGGCCTGGCACTTCGTCAAGTATTTTACCGCAACCCTGATGTGAAGCTTAATCTGTACGGATTGGATCCGTTCTATGAGTTCCACGGAGGGAAACTTGTCGAAGTGAAGAAGGACGACTCGCACCAGGATCCTCACGAAGCTCTTTATGAACTGCCTCCTCTTCTGGAGGGTCAAAGCATGGAACCTGCACTGTCCAATCCTGGCCCCGAAGGTGAAACACAAGAAGGTGCTTAAACTGGGCCAGAGACTGGAGTGGATAAGGCTCAAACTGAGGGAGCTGAAGAGGAGAGAGCGGAAGTGCCCACCTTGGAGAATCAACCACCTGCTCCTTGATTTTATGCAGTCATTTATAGCTGTGTACTAGGATCAGCTCCAGTTTTAACACTTTGAGACACATAAAACTTTTCTTCATAAAAATAAGATTTATTTTTGCTTTTCTTCAATCATTTGTGTCAAATATACAGTTGCTGGATAACTTAGTCGTATGCACAATACTTTACCTTTTCAATATCTTACAAATCCGCTATGGTTAGCTATATTGCTGTTTAAAGCGTGTTTATCAACTCGAAGTAAGATAACAAAAATGGTAATCAAAGAAGCAACAAATAAGTTAAAGTGTGCCTGTCCCCAAGTATAAGTATTTTGGGAAAAGAGAGTTTGTTGCAAAACGTTACCTTTAACTTTCTGGAAATTAGAAAGGTTCATCCGATCTCGGAGGTATAGAACGACCATATTCGCGTTCAACCGCCCTATTCTGAGCGCTTCGAAAATGAGGACGGAACTTTTATTTGGAGTTCGGTACAACCCTTTCCTCCAAGCCTTCATGTGGGTTTCGGTATGATTTTGTAAAAGGTTAGTGAACTACACCTTTCTCTTGAGGTTCGGTCTTGTCTTACAACTCAAGTCTTCAATGGTGTCTGATTCGATCTTACTAGCCATACTTGGAGTTTGGTGCAATCCTACAATTCAAGTCTTCAGACGGTGTTCGGTTCGATCCTACTAACCATACCCAGAGTTTGGTTTAATTCCTACAATCCAGGCCTTCAACACAGGGTTCGGATCAGGGCTAATCCTGAACCTATTGCGCCCGTTACTCAGGGTTCAGCGTGGTTTCGAAGATGCACCAGCTTACTGCGCCTAAGCCTTCAGATGGTGTTCGGTTCAATCCTACTAACCATACTCGGAGTTCGGTGTAATCCTACAATCCAAGCCTTCAGACGGTGTTCGGTTCGATCCTACTAACCGTACCCAGAGTTCGGTGCAATCCTACAATCCGGGCCTTCAGATGGGGTTCGGTTCAATCCTACAACCCATTTCCCCCTCGAGGAGTTACATCGTCAATACACAGAATAGGTGATTGAGATCATCCGTCCTGAGGGTCTTCCAACGTCCCTCGAGGAGTTACATCGTCAACTACAGGATGGGTAGTTGAGATCATCTATCCTGAGGATCTTCACTTAAGAACGGCTTATAGCTATAAATCACATCATACAAATGAGAGAGTGAGATTGATAGAGTCGTAAATTGCACTTTCATTAAGTTGAATAGATATTACAAAGGGAGCATAGCTGGGGTCATGCCTCGTTAAAACCTTCTTGAGAAAACCCAATGGGAAAAAACTCAAGTAAGGAAAAAGAGTACATGCCGTCTTACCAACTAACTATAATAAATACGTAAGTTTTGAGCGTTGCACTTATTGCGAATTGGGGTTCCATCGAGCTCCTCGAGTCGGTATGATCCCTTTCCTGTTACCTCAACAACTCTATAAGGGCCTTCCCATATTGGTGCTAGTTTCCCTTGATGAGCAAATTTATTGCCCACACTTGCCTTCCTCAAAACAAGGTCTCTAGTGTTGAATGCTCTGTATTGGACACGCTTGTTATACCGGAGTGCTGCCTTAGCCTTTATCGCTTGGTCTCTGATAAATGCTCCCTCTCTTAACTCATGAAGAACGTCCAATTCTGATGCCAGATTGGCATCATTATCTTCTGCTGAAAAATATTCCACCCGGGCCGATCTGGTTTGTAACTCTACTGGTATCATCGCCTCGACCCCGTAGGTAAGTCGATATGGGGATTCATTAGTGGAGGAGTGTGGTGTAGTACGGTATGCCCACAAAACATGGCATAACTGATCAGTCCAACCCACCTTCGCTTCTCCAAGACGCTTCTTCAACCCCTTCAGCACCTCCCAATTAGCTACCTCAGCCTGGCCGTTGGTCTGGGGGTGCTCTACAGATGAAAATATTTGGACTATCCCCAGTCCTTCGAGCAAGTCAGTAAACTTTCTGTCTGTGAATTGGGTGCCGTTGTCAGTCACGATCCGTCCTGGAACACCAAATCGAGCTATGATATTTTCATACACAAAGCGCCTTGTCCGCGCAGATGTGATATGCACTACTGGCTCAGCCTCGATCCACTTGGTGAAGTAGTCTACCCCACAATCAAGTATTTGATACCTCCTAGAGCGGTGGGGAACGGACCCAAGATATCAAGGCCCCATTGGTAAAACGGCCAGGGCACAGCGGATGAAGAGAATTCTTGGGCCGGTGTGTGATGAAGATTGGAAAATCTTTGGCAAGCATCACACTTTTGCACAAAATCTGCTGAATCCTGCTTCACCGTGGGCCACCAATAACCAGCCCTGAGGATTTTTCTCATTAAGCTCCGACCTCTAGCATGGTGCCCACACTGCCCCTCGTGTACTTCCTCCAACACTGCTTGTACCTCGTCTTCTCTCAAACAAAGGAGGTACGGGACAGAGAATCCCCTTTTGTAAAGAACACCATCAACCATGGTGAAGTACGGCAGTTCTCTTTTCACTTGTCTCCTCTCCTTCTCATCAGTAGGGAGTTGTCCATCTGCCAGATAGCGGATGTAAGGGATGACCCAAGAATTCTCATAAGGATAATTGACCATTATGGCATTCAAAGAGGAAAACAGAGGGATGCTGGGTGTTGTCAATGTGCTCTGAACTATCGTCGTTGTACTGCCAGGCTGTTTTGTGCTTGCTAGCCTTGATAAGATATCCGCTCTGGTGTTCTCCTCTCTTGGCACATGCTTGAATTCTAGAACATCGAACCTCTGTAACATCCCAAATTTTAAAATGAGAGAATTAATTACTGGAATAAATATTAAAAATTGGTATATGGAGTATTTAACATCCCAAACTATTAAGAATAATTAAATTAAGATTTTGGGAATTTTTGGTAATTTTTAGAGACCGGTTGAGCTGAAATTAAGCCCGGTTGAGATATGAGTGTCGGACCAAGTATCTCGGAATGAGATGATATTGGTCAGGGCTGAAGAGAATATTATTGGGAATCCGAATATGTATTCAGAATAATTTTTAGATGATGTTTGAGCCCGAACGGAGAACCTGTTGGTTAAGAAACGATGAAGTTTTAATGAGTTGGATTAAAAATAAATTGGAAATTCCATTTTTCCCTTTCATATTCACGTGTGTTTGCTGATGGATGGAGCACTTACACTTCTTCTTCTTCTCTTCATCATCTTCTTCATTTTCCTTCCTTTTTCTTCCTTCCACAAACCCTAGTAAGTTTAACTTCATCTTCCACATCTCCTCCTCATTTTCGTTTGGAGAGAGCTTGAAGGAGGCTTGTGGAGCTGCTGTCTTCCTCCTTCTCTTCCTCATTTTCACAGCTTTCTCTCCCTCTAGTGAACCCATTTTCGTTTTTGGGTTTTGAGGTAAGTATACCCATATTTTTGCTAAGATTTTGGTTAAGAGTATATGGTATTATGTGTTTTGGGAGCTATGCATGTGAATGGATGTTCTTGAAGAGAGTAATTTATGAAGGTTGTTGGAAATTTTATGAAACCCTAACTTCATGAATTTGGGGGAAATGCATAATGGAGGTTGATGAACCTTAATTGTTGATGATAAAGGTGAGATATGATGTTTAAGGGTCATTGGTGATGATATTTTGTTGGTGGAAGATTGTAATGGAGAAACCCATGAAAGGGTTTAGTTGTTGAATGCATAATAATAAAGGGTAGCACCTAACCATGGTGGTTATGATGGATAAAATGAAATAAAAGAGTTTTGAGAGTTATAATAATAAAAACAGCAAGTATTTATTGATATATAAGTATTTAAATCTTAATGAGTAAGTAGAAAATTGATTGTATAATGTATTGTGATGTAGGAAGTAACCCTATTGACGAGGCGGGACCATCAAACCGCATTGATCACTACTTCACTTGAGGTAGGAGGGGGTAACTTTTCTAAATGCATGATTTCATCCATTGGTGATGTGAAAATATGTATATATATGAATATATTGATGATTGTTGAATGGATGATGTGATAATGTTATGATTTGAATGCATTTAGAATGATGATTGTTATGTGGCATTATGTTGGGATAATATTGTGATGTGAATATCCCAAATTGTGTGTATGATTTATTGAATGTGTATGCCACTGACTATTAATGTAAATGAGTTCGAAAGAGAATTGGGATTGGATGAGAATGATGAGAATATTGAAATCCACCAAGTGGTGGTGATGAATAATCAAATGTGGAGTGGCATCTAGGATGCATAGTGTGAGGATGCACTTGATTTGCATTTGCATTGCATCCATGACATATCATAGCTGTCTATGTGGAATATTAGGGGGTTCCACTAGGCGGGCCCAGTGGGAGGGCGGCTCAGTGCACGAGCGTATTGTGGTTTTCCCCTGTGACTCGGTGTATGAGTCACGAAGCTGTCCATAGTTTGGTGACAAGGCACCCTATGTGGCGGGCCCAGTGGGCGGGCGGCTCTATGGTGAGCGAGTTTACCTCGGTGTCCGACGGGACACGGCTCTCTCGATGTGTGTTCGGGAGGGGCCCGTAGCACTTGTGGTATTTGACGCCACGATGTCGATCCGCAAGTCACAGGGTGACTAGTGCTACAGATGGGCGAGAGCAGTTTGGTACCAGCAAAATTATGAAGATGTAAGCATGCTTGAATTGAGATATGTAACGTTCTAGACTATTTTTACATTTATTTTTATTCAAACTATTACATTTTACAATAAATTTTTCCTTTTCCGTGAAAATTAATCGATATTTAGAGAAAACACTTTAATTCGACACAGCGGATGAGAGAAAGGGAAATCAGGGCGTCTCGCTTGAGCGAGGCCCCTACTCGTCTAAGCGAGATTCCGGACTCTCACTTAGACGAGGTGCTATTCGTTGAACGAACACCTTTCTCACATCGGATTAAACGAACGTGCAACCGGACTCCCAAAACTTCGCTCTAACAAATGGTTTTGCGAACTCAAAGAATTACCATAAAAGCATATGCAAATAACAGTAATAGATTTTTGAAATATATTTTCATTCGATCCGGTCTTACTTAAATATCACTAATAATTTATAATACAAAGTTTTATACACACATAAGACTCTATAAAGAGTCACTCAATTTCGTTTGGACCCTGGCACCGTTCTCCCCCTTGGCTCTGCTCCACGGCTCCTTCCCCCTCCCTGTCTCTGGTTACTAAAAAAAAATAATGCAAGGGTGAGTGTTTGGCATGATAATTAATATAGAACGGAATTTAACACTATACATGCATATCAACCCATATGCCTCAAGCATCATCCATAAGTAAGCATACCACAGCATAACGAATTTCATGCAATAACTGTATTAGACCAGCTACACAATCTCCATCACATTTATCATATTCATCACATTCATCATATACCTCACATTCATCACATTCATTACATACATCACATTACATACATCATGATCACAACTGACTCTCATGCAATCTGACTCCTAGTATCCGGATACTAAAGGATTGGCCTTCAGCTGGGGGTTCTACTTGACACCCCGTGAACCCTGCTTGGTTCACTGAGTCCTGCTTGACTCTCCACCTCGACCACTGGGTCCTACTTGACCACTGGGTAGCTCAACTGGGCACGAAAACCACGGGAGCCGGAAATGAGGGGCTATCATATTCCGTTGGCCATCCCATACCACATAATCATTCAACAATTTACCTTTCATAATAATATCTATTTTCTCATCTCTCGGGTAGCCTGCTTGCTAACCCAAAGCCACATAACACTGATCAGTTCACATTAGATATCAATTTTCTCATCCATCGGGTAGCCTACTTGCTAATCCAGAGTCGCATAACACTGATTTTGTCAACATTAAATATATCAAGATCATGCATGATAACTCAACCACAAACACAATTCTCAACTCATCAATGTACACTATCACACATGCACAAGTATAAACACACATTTACGTTTAACAAAGTTTTCCTTTAGTCTGTTTACGTTACTTCAAAGATCTGAATAAGAAGTAAGTCCTATTCTAATTAATTATAACCCGAACACCCCCCTTACTCTGATTCCACGCTTTGATGATCTGTTCTTTGTGCCGATTTCTTCCTCTGAGCACCGGTACTGCAATCTCAACTCCTCCACTCAGTCTTCCGTTACTTAGTCTACTACCTACGGATCATGAAGTACAGCTTTATCACCTCAATGTCCTTAATTCATGGTCAACATTTGGCTTACACTCACAGAGGAGTGGAGAATAGTCACGAATATAGCCATGCATGGCCCTTAACAGCTAAAGAATGAAAGAAATAAGGGAATCACAATCGGGTTGGATTAGTAGACTCACCTGGAAGTATCGATCACAGGAATGAGGTTAATTTGTAGTTCAAACACAAATGGAGTCTCACTCCAGTACATGCAGCTCAGCGTTAAGAGAGAAGAGGCAAACGGAAGAGAATGAACAAGCTGATAGTAACTGTAACTTGTGTAAAATGAAGAAGGAAGGAAGGGAATCTTCTTATATATATGGCTCATGGATAAGATCGTCTTTTCCTTGATTTTATTTGTATTCTTACTATTTTAAACTATTGCTTAGTCATCAAATCAATTACACGTGTTTATCCCTTCAACGCCCACGTAGTCATAGTCCTCTAATAATTCGCTAGAGTATAGGTCCGATATGAATATCGACCCCGCCGTCCTAACTTAATGTTCATACCTCTGAAATCCGAGCTACAACTTGAGAGATCGGATATATCATCCGCTCTCGACTATTTGTCACACACGTCCGTTGTTTCAGTTAGTATGAAGTTAATCCGAGATGTGACCCCGTGTGAGGCGCTCTCCCCACAACGGTAGGACCGGACCGCCTAGCCCTGTCCGCTCTTCTCCCACACTTCCGCTCTTTTAGATACCGACCTCGACACCGGCTCAGACAAAATAAATACTAAATAGAATTTCTAAACATTCACTAACATTTCACATTTCATAATTTTTATCGAAACATCAGGGATGTTACACTCACCCCCCCTAAAAGGAGATTTCGTCCCCGAAATCAGTGTTCCGGTTGAAAAAGATGAGGGTACATCCGTCTCATATCGGATTCTAACTCCCAAGTGTAGTTCATCCAATGTAAATTCTGCCACTTCACCTTCACCAGCGGTACTTCCTTGTTCCTTAAACGTTTGATTTGGTGCTCTTCAATACCAATTGGTACGGCCTCCACCGTCAAGTTCTCCTTCACTTCAATGGAATCACTCGGTACAATCATTGTATCGCACGGAATGTAGGCTCGAAGTTGTGATACGTGGAACACGTTATGGATGTTAGTCAATGATTGAGGAAGATCCAGCCGATATGCGACTTCACCAATCCGCTCTAGTATTTGGTATGGTCCAATATACTTCGGATTAAGCTTTTGGCTTTTCAAGATTCGACCTACACCTTTAGTTGGGGAAATTCTTAGAAACACCCAATCACCCACTTGGAATTCAAGAGGTCTATGCCTATTGTCATAATAGCTCTTCTGACGGTCTTGGGCAATTTTTATCTTCTCCCGGATTAAAGCGATCTGTTCGTTCATCTCTTGAATCATCTCAGGCCCCAGATGAAGGGCATCGCCATCCTCGTTCCAACATAATGGAGTACGACACTTTCGACCATAAAGAGCTTCGTATGGAGCCATCCCAATGCTGCTATGGTAACTGTTATTATATGAAAATTCCACCAAGGGCAAGTATTTCTCCCATGATCCGCCCTGTTCCAGTACACATGCTCTTAACATATCTTCAAGAGTCTGTATAGTCCGTTCTGATTGACCATCGGTTTGGGGATGGTAAGCCGAACTCAATTTAAGCTCAGTACCCAATTGTTGTTGCAAACTCCCCCAAAACCTGGAAGTAAATCGGGGATCCCGATCGGAGATAATACTTGAGGGCACACCATGCAGTCGTACGACTTCAGCAACGTACAACCTAGCTAATCGCTCTAACGACCACTTCATATTTATTGCCAAGAAATGCGCACTTTTGGTTAGTCGATCAACAATTACCCAAATCGCGTTGTATCCGGTTTGAGTACGAGGTAGTCCGGACACGAAGTCCATGGTGATACTTTCCCACTTCCAGATCGGAATTTCTGGAGGTTGAAGCAAACCTGGAGGTCGTTGGTGCTCAACCTTGCACTTCTGACATATAACACAGGATTTCACGTACTCGATTATTGCCTTCTTCATGTTTGGCCACCAGAATCCCTTCTTTAAGTCATGATACATTTTTGTCACTCCTGGATGTATACTTAGAGAGCTCTTGTGTGCTTCTGTTAACACCGCCTGCCTGAAGCCTCCATGTGCAGGCACCACAACTCGATTCCTGAATCTTCATACGCCATCCTCACCTCGAGTTATCTCTTCATTTTTACCTCGGGTCTGAGTGTCGATTAGCTTCAGTAACTCTTCATCATCTTTCTGCGCCGCCATCATAGACTCCAGAAATTCATTGGAGATTTTTAACATTCCAATCGTCATTCGATTTGGCGCACTCATGACCACTCCAATATTCAAATCCCTAAAGCTTTCTAGCAATTCTTGTTCTCTGCCCATTAAGTAAGCCACGTGTAATACCTTCCTGCTTAACGCATCTGCCACAACATTTGCTTTGCCCGGGTGATACTTCAAATCGAAGTCATAATCTTTCAAATACTCCATCCATCTCCTTTGTCTCATATTTAGCTCCTTTTGATCAAATAAATACTTTAAACTCTTGTGGTCACTGAATACTACAAAACGAGCTCCATACAGGTAATGGCGCCAAATCTTCAGTGCGTACACTACTGCTGCGAGTTCCAGATCATGGGTCGGGTAATTCTCCTCATGTGGCCTCAATTGCCTTGAAGCATAGGCAATTGCTCGATCCGCTTGCATCAACACACACCCCACTCCAAATTTGGACGCATCGCAATATACTTCAAATTCTTTGGTCACATCGGGCAGTGCAAGCACGGGCGCAGTAGTTAAACACCGCTTCAGAGTTTGGAAACTTAATTCACATTTCTCCGACCACACGAAAGGGTTTCCTTTCCTAGTCAATCGAGTCAGAGGGAGGGCTATCCGAGAGAACCCCTCAATGAAACGTCGGTAGTATCCAGCTAATCCAAGGAAACTCCGGATTTCAGTTACTGACTTCGGTGTCTCCCAAGTCATAACCGCCTCAATTTTTGTCGGATCGACTGAGACTCCTTCCTGGGAAATTACATGCCCCAAGAATTGTACACTACTCTTCCAGAACTCATATTTAGATAATTTAGCGTACAACTTCTTCTCGCGGAGTGCTTGTAAAACAAGTCGAAGATGTTGAGCATGCTCCTCGTCCGACCTCGAATATACCAAAATATCGTCAATGAAGACCACCACAAACTGGTCCAAGTACGGTTGAAAGGTCCGATTCATATAATCCATAAAAATGGCAGGGGCGTTTGTCACTCCAAAGGGCATTACTATGTACTCGAAGTGCCCATAACGAGTCCGGAATGCTGTGTTTGGGATATCCTCCGACCTCACTCGGATTTGGTGGTATCCCGATCTCAAGTCAATCTTAGAGAACACAGCGGCGCCTCGTGAGACGCCCCAAACCCCCAAAAAGAAATAGGGGAAAATTTTTCGCGTTTTTGAAAATATTAATAAATTCAATAATTAAAGTGGTGAAGTATTTTTCACCAAACCCCTGGATCTAAAATGAACCACTCCCATATATGAAGATATGAGAGGGTGAAACTAAACGTAAATTTTTCAATCAGAATCAGCGGAAGAATTGTCCAATTTGACTTAATCATTGGCTAATTGATTTTCAAGAGGAGGAGTTTCGTGCACACGCTTGAGCGAACGCTGAGTGGCCTTGAGCGAGAGAGAGAAATAAGTATCGGGGCTCAACTCGCTTGAGCGGGCCCTGTCTCGCTTGAGCGAGAAGCAAAGGAATACGTTGAGCGAGGTAGCGAGACGCTTGAGCGAAGGAAGGAGTTTGTATCAGGTATCGATCTCGCTTGAGCGGCCCAAGGCTCGCTTGAGCGAGATTGGTCCAGAAACGTTGAGGACTCTCTGGCCAATTTTCGCTTGGGCGAGGCACCACTTGCCTGGGCGAAAATCCTCCAGAATCAACTCTCCTTCTCCCTCGCTTGAGCGCTGCCCTTAACGCTTGGCGAAAATTGTCCAGAATCAAAACACTGATTCTGTGGCAATCTCGCTTGGGCGAATTGCTTGTCTGCTTGAGCGAATTTGGGGCAGAAACGAATCCCCTGTTCCACAACAATCTCGCTCGGGCGAGATTGCTACTCGCTTGAGCGAGTTCTGCAGAAACTCAGCAGAAAACGAAAATTCAATTGAACAACACACGTACAACATTAATTCCTCCTAATTTGGCCTCACATAAGACCCTATCTCATTTCATTGTGCATGTATCAACTCATACAATAATATAATCTAAAACTACATAAATCCTTTCATTGAATCAAATACCACCAACATCATCATGCTAATATGGATTCCATACATATAATTTAAATTCATCATCAAATCACATGCATTCCCTACATACATCTATCTTCCACATCATTCCACAAGCTCCATAATATAGCATGAAAACACAACATCCATTCATTTAATAAGTCAAGTATTCAGATTCATTCTTTACATCTTTTGGGTCATGAATGAAAATTGTCATTACCCAAACATGTCCAATTTTCTTCCATGACCTCCCAAAATTACCAACATTACAAAATTGAGTATATAGACCTCATATACTCTACAAAACAGATTTCATGCCGGCCAAGGCTTACGCATTCCTATCCATATTTTACCTTCTTCATACTCGGCCTCCAAAAGTTGTAGGATTTAAGTTATACCTACATCAACTTTAAAAATGGCAACGGGGAGGTGAGTAACATAATCCAAATGAATCAAAGTCATACATTATGATGAAATACATGTATACTTGCACAATTAGCAATCATTACACCACATCATACATTATATACAATACATCTTACAATTTCAAGTATACATTCACAATATCAATCATTTGGATTGCCAAACACACACATCGGGTTAGTATTCAACTCTTTCCCCTTTCAACTCTCATTCATCCGTTGCCACCAAGGGCTTTCACCTAGGCATATCTCCAGCTATATGCAAATGCTCTTAAAGCTAATGCATATGCACAAGAATTTCTTATCAAACAATGCGGATCCGACTGTGGGAAAATATATCATTAAATCAATTGTGGGACAAGCATAGGTGTGCTACTATGCCCCTACTGCAGTAGAAAAATTGTGTACACATATATCTCAATTCAAGCATGCTTATATCTTCATAATTTTACTGGTACCAAACCGCTCTCGCCCATCTGTAGCACTAGTCACACTATGACTTGCGGATCAACATCGTGGCCTCAAATACCACAAGTGCTACGGGCCCCTCCCGAACACACATCGAGAGAGCCGTGTCCCGTCAGACACCGAGGTAATCTCGCTCACCATTGAGCCGCCCGCCCACTGGGCCTGCCACATAGGGTGCCTCGTCACCAAACTATAGACAGCTTCGTGACTCATACACCGAGTCACAGGGGAAAATCATAATACGCTCGTGCACTGAGCCGCCCTCCCACTGGGCCTGCCTAGTGGAACCCCCTAATATTCCACATAAACAGCTATGATATGCCATGGATGCAATGCAAATGCAAATCAAGTGCATCCTCACACTATGCATCCTAGATGCCACTCCACATTTAATCATTCATCACCACTACTTGGTGGATTTCAGTATTCTCATCATTCTTATCCAATCCCAACTTTCTTTGACTTATTCTCATCAATAGTTAGTGGCATACACATTCAATAAATCATACACACATATTTGGGATATTCACATCACAATCTCAATTCACATATGGTTTCAAACCATCATCCTACTCCATTAATATGGTATCATCACATCATTAGTATTATCCCAAACACAATGCCACATAACAATCATCATTCTAAATGCATTCAAATCACACATATCATATCATCCATTCAAACAATTATTACCATAATCACATATACATATTTTCACATCACCAATGGATGAAATCATGCATTTAGAAAAGTTACCCCCTCCTACCTCAAGTGAAGTAGTGATCAACGCGGTTCGATGGTCCCGCCTCGTCAATGGGGTCACTTCCTACATCACAATACATTATACAATCAATTTTCTACTTACTCATTAAGACTTAATTACTCATATATATCAATAAATACTTGCTGTTTTTTATTAGTATAACTCTCAAAACTCTTTTATTTCATTTTATCCACCATAACCACCATGGGTTAGGTGCCACCATTTATTATTATGTACTCAACAACCAACCCTTTCATGGGTTTCTCCATTAATGACTTCCATCAACCAAATATCATCACCATTGGCCCTTATGCATCATAACTCACATTTATTACCAACAATTAATACTCATCAACCTCCATATACATTTTCCCCCAAATTTATGAAGTTAGGGTTTCATAAAATTTCCAACCACCTCCATAAATATTCTTCTCCTTCCAACAATAAATACATCCACTTTATTACTTCTCAAAGGAACCTCATTCTCATACAAACCCACACTAAACTCTTGCATGAAATGCCTTAAATGAACATCCATTCACATGCTTGGTTCCCAAAACTCATATTATCATATAACCATGGCAAAAACCCAAGTATCTAGTGAGTATTTCTTACCTTACACCCAAGAACGAAAATGGGTTCACAAGAGAGAGAGAGCTGCGAAAAATGAAGAGAAAGGAGGAGAAGACAGCAGCCCCACAAGCCTCCTACAAGCTCCCTTCAAACGAAAATGGGGAGGTGTGGAAGATGAGCTCAAGTTGCTAGGGTTTTAGAAGGAGAAATGAGAGAATGGAGAAGATGATGATGGAAAGAAGAAGAAGAAAGTGAAGTGCCTAATTCCATCAGCAAACTCACGTGAATAAGGAAGGGGAAAATGACATTTTCAATTTATTTTTAACCCAACTCATTAAAACTTCATCGTTTTATAACCAACAGGTTCTCAGTTCGGGCTCAATACATCATCTGAAAATTATTCCGAATACATATTCGGATTCCCAATATCATTCTCTACAGCCCTGACCAATATCATCTCATTCTGAGATACTTGGTCTGACACCCATATCTCAACCGGGCTTAATTTCAGTTTAACCGGTCTCCAAAATTTTCTAACAGTTCCTAAAATTATCAATTTAATTATTCTCAATAGTTTGGGACATTAAATACTCCATATACCAATTTCTAATATTTATTCCGGTAATTAATTCTCTATATTTTAAAATTCGGGATGTACACCGGAACATCTTGCTGGTAAAGTACACCGGCCTCTGCCCCTCCGGAGTTTCTTTAACCAGAGCCACGCCTAGGGCTTCATCAGAAATTGCCAAGTATAAAATCAGAGTCTCACCAGGGTCAGGCTTTACCAAGATTGGTGGACTTGAAAGCACGACCTTAAGCTGTTGGAAAGCTTGCTCCTGCTCCTCTCCTCATTCAAAGCTCTTGTGTTTCTTCAACACCTTATACAGAGGAAGGGATCTATGCGCCATCTTGGGCATGAATCGAGCTAGAGCGGCCACCTTCCCATTCAATGATTGTACCTCCCTTAAATTCTTAGGGCTCTGCATATCCAGTATGGCTCGACATTTTCCAGGATTGGCCTCAATACCCCGCTGTGTCAACATGAAGCCCAGAAACTTCCCCGCTGGAACTGCAAAGATGCATTTTAGTGGATTTAGCCTCATGTTATACTGTCGCAGCCTAGTGAACACTTGGCGCAGATCTTCAATGTGATCTCCTCCAGCAGGAGTCTTTGCAATGATATCATCAATATATACTTCCACCAGCTTAGTGTGCATTCCTTCAAATACTTGGTTGATCATTGATAAGTCTTGAAAAGACTTAATTATTCTGCCTCTTATTTAATTTAATTCATCATTTAGTGATTAGTTTAGCCCCATTATTTAATTAATTCCTAATAATTTATAATTTATTTAATTATTTCAAAAGTGTTTTATTTATGTAAGAAAATGGTTAAAAACATTAATTAGTTAAGAGTTTATGATTATTTGTAATTTCATTAAGCAGCCAGCATATAAATGCTAGGCAATTAGTTGATTTTTGGTGCAGGAACAGGTTGTGTTCAAACTAAGAAGACAAATCCGAGTGAGAAATCATAAAGCCGAGCGAGAATTTATAAATCCGAGTGAGTCTTCGTATATCCGACTGAAAGGAGTCCAAAAGACCGAATGAGCGAGACTTCAAAGAGGCTGACTGAAAAGACTTCCCAAAAGGTTGACCGAAAAGAATTAACAAAAATCCGACTGCAAAGACTTCCAAGATACCGACTCCAAAAGAGAACAAGGAACCGATTGAAAATAAAAAGAAGAACCCGAGCGTCAATTTCAGAAATGCTAATTGACAAGTCAAATTCGCTTAAGCGATAGTTAAATTTGCTCGGTCAAGGGTCAAAGTTCGCTCAAGCAAAGCAAGCTTACGCTCAAGTGTGACCTCAAAACATCATTCATTCGCCCAAGCTTATCCATAACGCTTAAGCGAGAAGGCAACACTGTAGTACATATCTCAAGTTCGCCTAAGCGAGAACCCAGTTCGCTCTAGCAAAAAGGTTGATATTTAAAACAGCGATAGTTCCCTCCCGAATCCACTCGGCACCAGTGTTGTTTTCTGCAGCCTTCTCTCCTACTGCCACACTTTAGTAATTTAAGTAGTGAGCTGTTATTAGTTGGTGCTGCGCTGTGATTAGCTAAGGATGAGCTGTAACTTGCTAAGATCTGAGCTGTAATTAGTTGATCATTCTGTAAATTATGTAGTTAGTTAGTTTAGTCGTTAACTTAAGTTTCCTAAGTTATCAGTTAAGTTAGTTAGTTAGGTAGAAGCTTATATATAGGTTGTACATATTCTGTAATGGAGCAGAACAGAGACAGATACATAGAATACAATTCATTCACAACTTCGTACATCTCACTATGCATTTTCTCTCTCTAAATCCTCTCCTCCATGGCGTTCCACAATCCTTCGATGGAACCGAAGTCAATGGAGTTCTAAATCCCTGAGGTTGGGATTGCGAAGGTTAGCAATGGAGTCTTGAAGCTGTGAACAAGGAAATCAACTTCTAGATCCTGAGGCAAACAAGCTGAGGAGTGGAGCAGAATTGCTGGATTGACAAATCCAGAACTGATGAAGAACTTCGCCAGTGAGGAATCATGGTTGAAGCTTAGGTAACTTCCAACTTTCTAACTAGTTCAGGCCTAATCAATTTAGGTGAATAGTTAGAGTTCAACCTCTAATTTCGCATTAGATTCTTAGGTTAATTGAGCACTTAAGGAATTAAGGTTCGATGCTTAAGGATTAGTGTTTTTCACCTAAGGAATTAGGGATTAACCACAAGCGGATTGTCCTCTGGATTATGAAGTTTGATTGAACCTTAATTGCATGTTTCTTGATGAATTTGTGAACCGAAGCAATCCTGACCTATTTTCTATTAATCACCTTTCACATTTCATTTTAACTCTGTTTCTGGAAATACAAAAACAACTATAAAACATTAAAACAATCAAAAACTGAATGAAATTTCTGCGTCTTTGTTGGTTCAGCTTGTACTAGTCCAAGATTGAGGTACTTACCACAATCCCTGTGGGAAGATCAAATATTCTACAATTTTAACGACTGGTGCGCTTGCCAAAGTATAAATCCGAGAGTCATATTTTGTTTTTACTAAGATTTTCACCACCAAGTTAATGGCTCGGGATTTTAGCATCAAGTTACTGGCGCCGTTGCCGGGGATTGTTGAGTAATATCAACAATCCTTGGACCGGTAGTAGACTGAACCGTTTTACTTTTGTTTGCATTTAGTACGTAGTTTCAATTTTGTTTTTAGTAGTTTGTTATTTTCGTATAGTTGCAGTCGTAGCTGTAAATCGTCCTTTTGTTTGATATTTGTTGTATGCAGTCAAGGAGCAGAGGAGAGCCTTTCTTCTTTGATCCTGACATCGACTTGTTAGAACGTAAACTGAGAAAAGAGAAAAAGCAAAAAGAACAAAAAGAAATGGAACAGGGAGAGTTACATTAGGTGACTACTCTAGGCCGGCTGAAGAAGGATCGCAATTTAGCATCCTTAGGCCACCAATTTTAGCAAATAACTTTGAACTTAAACCAGCTCTACTACAGCTAGTAAGAAATGAACAGTTTGGAGGAAGTGAGGTTGAGGATCCAAATTTGCATCTAGCAACCTTCCTCCAAATTTGTGATACAGTAAAAATGAACGGAGTCCCTAACGAGGCAATCCGACTGAGGTTGTTTCTATTCTCTCTAAGGGACCGAGAAAAGCCTGGTTGTAGAGTCAACCGAGAGGCAGTATTTCCACTTGGGAGGACTTGCAAAGAAAATTTTTGATTAAATACTTTCCTCCTTCTAAATATGCGAAGTTGCGCAATGAAATCACGTGTTTCCAACAAAGAGAAGGGGAGTCTTTGATGAAAGCATGGGATCGGTATAAAGAGAGTTTGAGGAGATGTCCTCATCATCAGATTTCTGATGTGCAACAGGTAACTATTTTCTATAATGGTGTCAGGCCAGCTACCAGGGTCCTGATTGATGCCTCAGCTTGAGGATCATTAACAACAAAAACTGTAGAAGAAGCCATAGAGCTGATTGACGTAATGGCTTCTAATGAATGTCTGATTAGTGAGAGGAGCCAAGTCCCTAGGAGAGGGATATTAGAACTAGAAGCACAAGATGCTTATCTGGCTCAGAGTAAACTGATGACTCAGGCTTTGGAGAAACTAAGTATACAGATTTCAGAACTCCAAAAGCCGAGTCAAGTTTCTATGATAAATTATGACTTTTGTGGTGGAGACCATGAGAATGGAATGTGTGATCCAAATGTGCCTTCCGAGCAAGTAAACTATATGGGGCAGCAACAATATCAAAGGAATTATCCTTCTAATTCCTTTAATCCTAATTATAGGAGTCATCCCAATTTTTCCTGGCAGAAAGGTCCACATTTGAATCAGAACATCCCACCAAATCAACCCACAAATAGACCACAACAACCCTCTCACCCTCCTGTTAAAGAGAAGTCAGAACTTGAGAATGTACTTTCTCAGTTCATCCAGGCCACTCAGGCCAGTTTTAAATATCAGGAAGCGTCCATAAGAAATTTAGAAAATCAAGTCGGACAACTTTCTAAGCAATTAGCTGAGAGGCAAGCAGGCAATTTTCCTGGAGATACCGAGGTAAATCCGAGGGAACATTGCAAGGCTATAATCACTAGGAGTGGAAAAATTATTTCTCCATCTCCGAGTCAGGAAATAAGCTCAGAAAAAGATAAAGAAAAAGAAATAGTGCAGGAAACCGAGCAGGTTAACAATGAAGCTGAAAATGAAAATGAAACAGAAAAAGAAAAAGAAAATAAAGTCCATCAAAAGAAAAAGAAAAAGGTTGATTTGATTCTGGAGGAAGCTTCTAAGCTGACTCCTGAAAAACTGAGAAATGCTCTATTTTCACACAGGTTTAAAAAGCAAATAGAAGAGTAGAAGTTTGCTAGGTTCTTAGATGTATTCAAGAAACTTCACATAAATATCCCTTTTGCCAAGGCATTGCAGGAGATGCCTTCCTATGCAAAGTTTTTGAAAGAGCTATTGTCTAAGAAAAGGAAGCTTAAGGGGGATGAAATGATTGCTCTCACTCAGGAGTGCAGTGCAATCATTCAAAAGAAACTTCCTCAAAAGCTAGAGGATCCTGGATCTTTTACAATACCGTGTGCAATTGGGGATATTCATGTAGGAAGTGCTCTTTGTGACCTAGGAGCCAACATAAATCTGATGCCTCTATCTTTGATGAAAAAACTGGGAATTAATGACCTGCAACCGACTCGCATGTCTTTGTAGTTGGCTGACAGGTCCATTAAATATCCCCAAGGGATGCTGGAAGACTTGTTAGTTAAAGTAGACAAATTTATCTTCCCAGCAGATTTTATAGTATTGGATATGGAGGCTGACCGAGAGATTCCTTTAATCTTAGGTAGACCCTTCCTAGCTACTAGCAGAGCATTGATTGATGTAGAAAAGGGTGAACTCATGCTGAGAGTTTAGGAGGAGCAGGTAACCTTTAATGTCTTCAATTCCATGAAACATCCGACCCAAAGGATGGATTGCTTAATGATCGAAGAGATTAAAAGTTACCAGACTCCAATGCTTTTAAAAACTGAGGAAGAGGCCTTACGAACTTTTTTAGAGGATGACTTTGACTCCGAGACTGAGGAGTTAAATGACTCTCACTCAGAAATACTGGACCTACTGGAAGTATTAGAAGTAGGTGATTTTGAAAAAGAAAAGAAAAATGATTTGAAAATTTCTGAAGCTGAGAAAGGAAAGGAAGTTTCTGAAGAAAAATGTGATTTAAAACCTTTACCTTCTCATCTGAAATATGTTTTCCTGAGAGAGGACGACAGACATCCGGTCATTATTAATGCCGACTTAAAAGAAGAGGATGTGGACAAACTAATAGGAGTTTTAAAGGCACATGAATCTGTGATTGGTTGGAATATTTCTGACTTAAAGGGAATCAGTCCATCATTTTGTATGCACAAAATTCTGATGGAAGATGATTATTCCCCTGTAGTACAGCCACAACGCAGATTGAACCCCATAATGAAAGAGGCAGTCGGGAAAGAGGTGGTCAAGCTTCTGGATGCAGGAATCATTTATCCTATCTCAGACAGCGCTTGGATCAATCCAGTCCAAGTGGTGCCAAGAAAGGAGGAATGACAACTGTTAAAAATGAAAAAGGTGAAGTCATAGCTACTAGACCGACCACAAGATGGAGAATGTGTATAGACTATAGAAGGTTGAATGACTTTACTCGGAAAGACCACTTTCCCTTGCCGTTTGTTGATCAGATGCTTGAGAGACTATCGGGTTATAACCAAATTGTGGTTGACCTAAAAGATCAAGAGAAGACAGCTTTCACCTGTCCATACGAAATTTTTGCTTATAGGCGCATGCCATTCGGTTTGTGCAACACTCCAGCAACCTTTCAAAGGTGTATGCTGGCAATCTTTGGGGACATGGTGGAGAAATTCATTGAAGTATTCATGGACGATTTCTCTGTCTTTGGTAGTAATTTTGATACATGCCTCAGCAACCTATCTAAGGTGCTGGTGAGATGCCAAGAGACTAACCTCGTTCTTAACTGGGAAAAATGTCATTTTATGTTTAAGGAAGGGATAGTCCTTGGCCATAAAATCTCTGCTGAGGGCATTCAAGTGGACCGAGCCAAGATAGAAATCATTGAAAAACTACCCCCTCCGATCAACGTGAAAGGAGTGAGAAGTTTTCTAGGATGTGCTGGCTTCTACAGAAGGTTCATAAAAGATTTTTCAAAAATAGCTAAGCCTTTGACCGACTTGCTTGTAAAAGATCATGTGTTTGTGTTTAATGAAAACTGTGTCAAGGCTTTTGAAAAATTGAAACAAAGTCTGATTTCAGCTCTGATCCTTGTAGTACCCGATTGGTCTTTACCATTTGAATTAATGTGTGATGCAAGTGACTTTGCAGTCGGAGCTGTGCTGGGTCAGAAAGTAGGAAAATTAACTCATGTAATTTATTATGCTAGTAAAGTGTTGAATGAAAATCAAATACATTACACCACTACTGAAAAAGAAATGCTTGCTGTGGTGTATGCATTTGATAAATTTCGAGCTTACTTGATTGGGGCCAAGGTTGTTGTATATATAGATCACTCGGCAATCAAGTATTTACTAGCTAAGAAAGAATCTAAGCCGAGACTGATCAGGTGGGTTCTGTTACTCCAGGAGCTTGACTTAGAAATACGAGATAAAAAGGGAGTAGAGAACTCAGTTGCCGATCAGCTGTCTTGTCTGGAAGGTGAATCAGATTCTGTTTTAATAAAAGAAGAATTTCCAGACGAGAGGTTGATGGTAATTATCACCGGGCCATGGTATGCTGATATGGCCAACTTTAAAAGTGCCTCGGTGGTACCTGATGGTTGGACATCCCAAATGAAGAAAAAATTCTTTCATGATAGCAAAAATTTTCTTTACGATGATCCATTTTTGTATAAAATAGGAGTTGATGGAGTGATCAGGCGATGTGTGCCTGAATCCGAGCAAGAAAGGCTCTTGTGGCATTGCCACGACTCCTATTATGGAGGTCATCATGGTGCCTCCCGTACAGCAGCAAAGGTTTTACAAAGTGGCTTTTATTGGCCAACTATCTTTCAAGATGCTAAAGAGTATGTCAAAAGGTGTGATAAATGTCAAAGGAGCAGAGATCTCTCTGCTAAAGCTGGCATGCCTTTGACAAACATTTTAATTGTGGACTTATTTGACGTTTGGGGTATCGACTTTATGGGACCATTTCCAAAGTCGTTCTCTAACGAATATATACTTGTTACTGTAGACTATGTCTCCAAATGGGTGGAGGCAATCCCGACCAGAACCAATGAGGCACATGTGGTGCTTAGGTTCATAAAGAAGAATATTTTCTCTAGGTTTGGAGTTCCGAGAGTACTTATTAGTGATGGGGGTTCACATTTTTGTAATAAAATAATGGAAAAAGCCCTGCATCACTATGAGGTTTTACATAAGATATCCACTCCTTACCATCCACAAACTTGTGGACAAGTCGAGCTGTCAAATAGAGAAATCAAGAGAATCTTAGAGAAAGTGGTCGGGAAATCTAGAAAAGATTGGTCGGTAAAATTAGATGATGCATTGTGGGCCTACAGAACAGCCTTCAAAACTCTGATTGGCATGTCCCCGTATCAATTAGTTTACGGTAAGGCTTGCCATCTCCCTGTGGAGTTGGAACACAAGGTGTGGTGGGCCACAAAGTTATTAAACATGGACTGTGACTAATCCTAGGAGGAAAGAGTTTTAAAACTCCATGAATTGGAGGAATTCCGACTCAACGCTTATCAAAGTGCCTCCATTTATAAGGAGAAAACAAAGAAGTGGCACGATAAATGGATTAATAAGAAGGAGTTTCAAAAGGGTGATTAGGTTTTATTATTCAATTCCCGACTGAGACTCTTCCCTGGAAAACTTAGATCGAAGTGGTCGGGGCCTTTTACTGTAAATGAGGTTTTTCCTCATGGTGTAGTTGAGCTGAAAGACCCGACTACCGATCGGATTTTTAAGGTAAATGGCCAGCGATTCAAACTCTACTTTGGAGGAGAGTTTGATAGGCAGAAAACCTCCTTGTTACTGCAGGCATCCTCTTAGATGCAATAAGGTCAAGCTAGTGACCTTAAAGAAGCGCTCTAGGGAGGCAGCCCTACGTTCTGAGTGTTCTTAATGAAAAGAAAACTAAAATTTTTAGTGAATAAAGTTTGAATAAAGTTTGTGAAGTTCGAAGAAGAAAATCTGAGCTTGATTCTTCCATTTCGCTCAGGCAAAGCACTAGTAGCTTAGGCGAGAAGCTGCTGCTGTTGTTTCGTGCTTAAGCGAAAGTTTACTAAGCTTGAGCGAGAGTAGTACACTCGGATAACTGTTACTCATTCTTAACCCTTTTTCCGACTGAACTCCATTCGTCATTCTTGAATAAAAAGGGAGACTTTAATAAATGAATTCTGATCAATTGATGTAATAAGCGGGTCAGATGATGAAGGATGATTCATTTCAGTCAGCCTTTTATCATTCGGATTCCTCACTCATCACAGTTAGTTTTGTATCCATTAGTCTCCTATTCACTTAGTATATTCATTCGGTCTTTCGTTTTCTCATTCAGCCACTCGGTTTTCTCATTCAGCCTTGTATTCATTAGTTCTTTCTCCCACTCGCTTGTTTACTTATCCATTTATTGTCGCACTCGTTTCTCATGCACTTTTCTTTATTCCATTCATTCTTTTACTCGTTCTATGATCCACTCTGTTTAGTACCCTTTTCATTCAGTGTTTTATTCACTTGTTCTTTCAATCTACTCTTTCTTCTTTATTCCTTCACCCATTTCTCCATAATTTTCTCACTTTCACTCATCCACTCGTCTCTCCATCTTGGTCACTTTCACTTCTGTCACTCTTCATTCACTCGGTCAATCATTCTCTCGTGTGTTCCTCCACTCATTCTTTCATTCCCTCGCCCGATCTCTTTCACTCATTCTCCATTCACTCGGTCACTCTTTCATTTTTCCATTCGTTACTTATCACTTACTAACCCGATCTTATTCACCCGATCTTTTTCACTCATTATTTCATGAATGCTTCATCTTTCATTTTTCTTTTTCATCCACTCAGTACTTTCATCCACTCAGTTTCCACTGTAGTTATTCTTCTATCCATTCAGGTTTTCTTCTTCTTCTTCTGTCTTTCACTCATGTGTGTTCGTCTGGTCAGTTAGTCATGCTTTCGTGTTCTTTCACTTGTTTTTCCATTTTCCGACAACTCGTTGTTTGTTCTGGTATACACTCGTTGTTTGTTCATTCGTTTTTCATTTTTGCCCGGTATAGTCCACTCGCTCTTGCATTTACTCATCTCCTTCATCCGATCGGTATACCCTTCACTCATCTCCTTTACTCGGAATATTCTCATTCGTTCTCCCATTCATTCTTTCATCCACTGATCTTTTTCATCCACCCTTAATCTACTCGTATTTCTTCCACTCGGTCATTCTTTTTCGTTCCTCACCTGTCATTCAGTCTTTCATTACCGCACTCTATTTTTTATCCATTCGTTCTTCCATTTGTTTTTTTATTCACTCATCTTTGCTTATTTTTCTGTTCGTCTTTTACTCATCGGCTTCTCTACTTACCCATTCCTGCTGTGCACTCATTGTTTTTGGTCACTCTTCCATTCGACCTTTACCACTCAGTATCTCCATCACTCGATATTTATCTCCATTTTCACTCGTTCATTTTCTTTTCACTCTTTCACTTGGTCTCCTCTTCTGCAGTCTTCAATTCACCGTCTCCCATTCGATCACTCGATTTTCATTCATTTGTTCACTTTAATTCACTCATCCTTTATTCACTCTGTCAATCTCTTACTCATTCATTCTTCCACTTGTTCTTCTATACACTCTTCCAATCATCTTATATCTCTCCATATTCTTTCTTTCACTCGGATTTATTTTCATTGTTATTTCTTCCACTCGTTTTTCTGCCCACTCACATCCTAATGCAGTTGTTCACTTGTTTTTCCTGCACTCTACTTCATTCATCCATACTTTCACTCGTTCTTGTACCCATTCGTTCTTCATTCACTCAGGATCATTTCCATTCAGTTTTTATTCACTCAGGATCCTGTATTCATTCACGTGTCGTTCTTCCATTTGTTCTTCCACTCACTCTTTTATTTACTTATTGCTTTCATTCGCTCGTTCATTTCCATCGTTTGTTCATTCACTCGTCTTCTTCATCACTATCACTTATCACTGTCACTCATCTCTTCCCACTCTCACTCGATCTTCCACCTATTCAGTATGTGAGCCGAGTAAGAGTGTCAAAATAAAAAAAATATATATAATAAATAAATAAATAAATATATAAATATATATAATATAATATTAATAAAGTAATAAATGAAGCTGGAATATATTTACGCGTTTCTGGGATAAGTAACTTCAATAGTATAAAAACCTTTCAGCTTCCAAACCCTAAGTACCTACGCTGAACTTGGGTTGAAGACGAAAAGGCACTTTCTGATTTCTAAGAAAGGTACTATCTTTCTACTCATTTCACTTATTTCGTTCACTTCTAAGTGCGTGTGTAGTACCTTCTTGCTTCCTTGTTAGTATTTTTCCACTGTTCATAGCCATGCGCCTCACATTTTTGGTTTGCTGTGTTTCTTTTGGATTTCTGTTCTTATTGTTCATCTAGGTTGTTTATCAGCATTCTTTTAACATTAACCATGAAAAGAAGATCACAGAGACTCCTGTAAAAACCTAGACCAAATTTTGCAGAAGAAAGTGTAAGAAGAAAGCAAATAGATAACGAAAAGGAAGTGGCAACCATAAGTATATCTGATTCTTCTGAACATGCACCCAGTCATAGTCAAGCTGAAAGGAATGCATCACCTGTAGTTGAGAGGAATGAATTGCCAGAAGTTGAAAGTATTAAGGCTGCTGAAGAATATGTTATAAAGTTTAAAACCAGAGAACCCGAACGTCCCAGGCAATCTGCAGGAGCCGGTTCTTCTTCTTCTGACATTTCTGTGGTGTTGCATGAATTACAGGTCATAAAGAAGATGCAACTTGGAATTTATGATCGGGTCTTGAACCATGACCTCATGCTCAGGAAGATTGCCACCAAATTGAGGGTTGAGCACACAACAGAAATAGGAGCTCCACTTGACAGAGATGCGTGGTTGTCTTCAATTGGATTCACGATTCCCTCAGAGGACGTATCCCGAGCAGCTGATTCCCCACCATCTTCCCAATAGGACAAAGAGAATGAAGATCAGGATGCTTGAGTGTTGCTACGTGTTATTATGATGTTTTTATGTAATTAACTTAACATTATTCTAACTGTTTCCTGAATAATGAATTCGCTTTTATTTTAGTTATAATGAAATTTTCTTTCTTTGTTAAAATTACTTGTTTTATTCTATTTTTCGATTGTATCGGTAAATTAATGCATCCCAATCCGACCACGTGTTTCCCTCCACAGCCACTCCGGTAAAAAGGGAAGTATTTTTCCGACTCACTCCTTAATTGATATTCTGACCTATTAATTGCTAAAATATATTTATTGTTTAATTTCAAATCCATCTTAATAAGTTAAAGTTTGCTGATTCTTAAGCTTAGTCGGATAAATTAACTGATCGGTTTTGTTTAACTCAGGATCTCTGCCCATAACTTTTTCATCATTAATTAAATGTTTACTCGGCATGCTAGTTAGCACTCTGAATGTATGATCTTACATTAAGTTTGGGGACATGACTGGCTGATTAACTATTATATTCGTAGCTTTTGAGCCTGTTTTATTATTTTTTTCTGAGTGAACCTGCATGCTAGTTAGTGAGACAGAATTTGCTTCAGTACTTGCTAATTGTTTGTATGCCAGCCAATCGGAAATGATGAAGGCCTTCTTTGTTAATTCAGCCAGGGCCAAAAAGTACCCTTCCTAATATATTTAATTATCTTTTGACCCAAAAATTATGTTTGAGCTTGAGACCCGTTTATTCTGTTTATTCACCTCACGTTACAAGCCTTTTTATCTTGAAAAAACCGACTGATTTACCCCTGGATGTTCTGCTGATGAGTTGCTCAGTCTTACTTATTGCTAGGGACTAGCAAGTTCTAAGTTTGGGGATGAAGAGTGTGCCTAGCATCAATTAAGGACACACTCCGACCTTGGTTATAGATGAATAAATAGAGGCAAATGAAAGGAAAAATAGAAAAGCTGAGAAGAAAAATGAAAAAAAAAGTGCAAAGCACTGATTGAAATGTGATCTGAAAAAGATGGAAAAGGAGAAAGAAAAGGAAAAGTCTGAAGGACTGAAAGAAAAAGAAGGTGCAAAGCACCAAAAATGTTAAGTTAGCATTCACTCGAAAAATAATGGAGCTTGCTAAGTAGAGGCAGTTAAGTTAAAATTGAGTCAAGGCATCAGTGGATACATCTTGTAACCCGACATTCACTCGGAAAACAATAATTGAGCCTGTAGCCCAGCCCCATTATAAGCTTAAAAAGCCCTTACTAATTTGATTGTGATGGCATATGGAATGACGTGTAGAACTGTTGCAAGCCTATGTTTATCTAACAAATATGCAGGTGATGAGTGCATTTTATTCACCCTATACACCGAGAGAAGAGTTAAACACCGACCAATGAGGAAAGCATCAGCAGCTTGTCTCCCAAAGGAGGTGTAAGTTATTATACTTTTAGAAATTGCGAAAAGAAAGCATGGTCGGTATTCAATAATTATAGCATGAATTAAGTTAAGGAAAGGTTGAGTGTAACACCCTCGGTTAGATAAGACAAATCCTTTTGTAGGTTCATCCTATTTAACTGAGTGTGTTAACAGTTTTCAGAAAAAGTGAATATTTTTTTTTAAATAAATAAGTATGTGGCAGATCAGTGGAAGCAATAATGTATATATCACATAGTCATTCACAAACTGTAAGTAATTGTACTCTTAACAGAATGGGGCACGCAGACACCCTTAGATATTATACAGTCATCCGATGTCTGATTATTAATCATAAATATTCTATCCTTAATGATTATTCTCAATGGGTTCAGCGTATTGTTGATCTTCACACTCGGGTTCTTGAGTTTCTAATTCCTCTGAAAAATGGTCAACAGTAAGGGTGAGTATAACCCAAGACCCTGATTGGTTAATCCGGTGCGGACATAATCCAGTTAACATACAATGTCACATAGATCATACATTCACAATTATATCAATCAAGCATGTTATTATCACATAAATTATACAATTAGCATATTCATAATCATAGCAATCAAGCATGTTGTTATCATATAAATTGTACAATTAGCATATTCACAATCATAACACTCAAGCATATGGTCATGAAATGCATGAGTCAAATTTATTATGATTTATCTTCATTTAAGTCTCATGATGCATGTGGGCCCAAGAAATTATTTCTTCTTCTCTGGAATATCACCATTCCAATTCTCTAGAGCGATCAGGGTCCGCCCAAGCTCTGGTACAAATGAACTCATTGGTTCTCATCATTGATTTATATATATATTTGAGACTTGGATCCCTACGATCATGGTCACACTCCGTCATTTAGTCAAAGTACACCAGAATTATTCGTCTCACCTGGCTATCAGGGCGCGACTCTGATGCCATTGGGTTGCCGTTCCAGTTGTACTCCCAAGATTCTTCTACTGAGATCGAACGTGAGTGTCCTTCACTGTACCAAGTGTATGCTCTAGAGGTTTTTCTTCTTCAAAAATATTTCATGATGTGAAATGCATTTATCTTATCAATTGATCCCTTAGGTATCTTATGTATTTCCAGTCTCATCATATCATTTCCAAGTTCTTTGGATTCTATCAATTATTTAAACATTGTAAGTATATCTATTATATATAGTATTTTCCATAAGGAGTAAAATAATTTATTCTTTATATAATTACGCATAATTAAAATGTTAACAAGGTTTATAACAAGAAAACTACTAATAATAATATTAAGATTAATAATAATTAAGATAATAATAGAATAAGGATAATAATAATAATTATAACTTCTCATTAATTTAAAAAGTATTAAGAAGTAGTTTCTAAATGAAAATCCAAGCGAAAACCATTAAAAATAGAGTTTTCTGAGTGAAACAGGGCAAATCCGAGTGAAATATGTATGATTCCGAGTGGAATCATACTGAGAAGGGTTCTCCAAACGTTCTGGTTAAAAATCTGAGTGAAATGACACTGGTAAGTTATTTTCCGACTGAAATAAGTTTAGGTACGAGTGAAAATGAACTGGAATGCTGTTTTCCGACTGGAATAGCTTGAATCCGAGTGAAATAAAGCTGGGCAGAGTTTTCTTAAATGAATTTAATATATATTCCGAGTGAAACAGAAACTAAAATGATTTTTCTTAATTAAATAACCTAAATTCTGAGTGAAATAAATTTCTGAGTGAATTAAAACAGGAATCCGTGTGAAGTCAGTAGGAAAATGGTTCCCTGAGTAGCATTGTTTGTAAATCCGAGTGAAAATCATTCTGCTGACTAGAATACCTTCGAGTAAAGTAAATCCGAGTGAAATAATTCATGATTCCGAGTGGAATCAGGTTGATACAAGTTTTCTGAGTGAAATTGACTACTTATTCTGAGTGAAATTAAATTAAAAGGAATTCTCCGAGTGAAAATAACTGTTTGCTGAGTAAAATGAATTATTTTCCAAGTAAAATCACTGAACGGGTTTTCTGAGTGAGAATAAAATGATTTCTGAGTGAAATAAGGTATTTTCCGAGTGAAATCAACTGAAAAGACGCTGTTCGAGTAAAAATAAATTAGGAAATATTCTCTAAGTGAAATAAGGTTGTTTACCGAGTTAAAATCACTGGAAAAGGTTTTCATGAGTTAAGCTACTTAAATTCTGAGTGAAAATGAGTTCCTGAGTGAAATCAAGTATGATTCCGAGTGGAATCAGTATGAAAAGAGTTCTGTCTGAATGCAATAAAACAAATCCGAGTAAAATAATTGCTTGCTGAGTGAAATAACGTGTTTGCCGAGTGAAATAAGACTGGGAAGCTACTGTCCGAGAGCAATAGATTGTTTTCCGAGTGAATTTACTGAAAAAGGGTTCTGAGTAAAAGATATATGTATTTTCTGAGTGAAATTGAGACAAGTTCCGAGTGAAATAATTTAAGAAAGAGATTTCTGAGTAAAATAAGACTTGGGAGATGCTGTCCGAGTGAAATAGAGTGTTTTCCGAGTGCAATATAATGTTTTCCGAGTGAAATCAACTGAGAAGATGTTGTCCGAATGGAAATAAACTAGAAAAAGTTCTCTGAGTGAAATTAGGTTGTTTACCGAGTGAAAAATTGTTCTATCAGACTGAAATACATTCAATTAAGGTTGAATCCGTTTGAAACTAAGCCAAACCGAGTTGTTATAGGTGTAAAACCGGTCGGAATAACATAAAACAGAACCTGTTATCATTAAATCCATCTTCTATTCATAATTTTTACTGGAAATCACACGGTACCCATGATTCTTAGTATTTTCAGTCCAATAAGTACATATCATTTCACAATTCATCACTGATTATATACACTCGGTAACAGATATATATATATATATATATATATATATACATGCATATATAGATAACAATTTAAAGCATTTAATTCATACACACTGAATCTGTCCTCCACTCGGTTTTCCCACAAGGCACCCAAGAATATACCCCCTTACCTCAATAAAGTTCCTGGAGGAGAAGAAAGAGGCTCCCTTCACTGTCCTGCTTCAAATCCGAGTGAAACAGAGGGGATAGGAGTGGGAAAGAACTTGCTGGGAAAGAGAGTGATGAAGAGTGTTTGGGTCGTGTGTGTGGTGTGAGTTCTGAGGACCTTGAGCTCGTTTAAATAGGGAGGAAGTGAGTGGGAAGACAAGTGGGAGACAGCTTTTCTGAGTAGTTGTTAGTGGAGCGATAATGGGAGGGTCAGTGGAGATTAAATAAAGTGATATGCTGAGTCAGTGCCCATTTCTGGTCGTCCACTATCCATAATGCGCACGATTGTATTTAAATAATCATGAAAAGACAAAATTGAAGTCAATACGCACTTCTGTCAGTGAATACCGAGTGAAATTACACTCGGTTAACAACTATTCCGACTGGAATTCCTACTTCCGAGTCAACAATTACAAGGCTCGCTTGAGCGTGGCTTGCTCGCTTGAGCGAATCAGCCAATCCTCACTCGGCATTCCCATGAAACCGACTCATCTTTCCCATCATTCACTCGGTAATTCACCCCCACACCGACTCCTAATTTGCTTGGCCTTTCACTCGGTATTATATCCCAAATCCGGGTCATTTCTAATGGTTCTTACTCGGTTAAATCATTCCAAGCCTAGTCCTTTATTACTCGGTAATGTCCTTCAAAAACCGACTCCCTCGCATTCTTTTCCTATCTTTCTTCTACTCGAAGTTTTTATTCCAAATCCGAATCTCTACATACACTGTTCCACTCGGTAAAAGTCATCCACTTACTCGGAATGCTACTTTCCATACGACTCGGTGTATTTAACTTCAACACAATCAGGAATGTACTTCACATTCATCACTCGGCATAGACTTACAATTCTCACTCGGAAGTGTTTCTTCTAGAACCCGACTCTCTCTCTCTCCTAATTATTCAATCACTCGGAATTTATTCAAACTCTAATCACTTAGGATATATTCCAATAACAATTCATATCTTAGAAAGGAATCAATCAGATTTACCACTCAGAAATACTCAAACTTTACTCACTCGATTTACTCATATTTCTCTCTCGGTTTTAACCAAATTCTTCAACTACAATTCCAATCAGAACATATTAAGGCCTCACTTCTCAGAAAAGACTTACACATACAAGTCTCACTCAGAATTGGTCCAATAGAGTATATCTCACTCGGAAGAGGAGTCATACTCATAGATTCACTCGGAAATGGTTCAGCCTCTCTATATTTCTCTCGGAATGGCTCCTTCCACTTTTTCCACTCGGTTTACTAATCATATTCTTACGAAACCATTCGGAATCTTTCCCAAATACTTCCATAACATGTTCCAGTCGGTAAGAAGCATCAAATCAACATAAAACGCTTACATGTATTCATTTACTCGGTTCATATATATATATATATATATCATACACTTAGAATATATTTCTAATCCAAACCATTATAACAACTCTTCCCTCATAAGAGGTTCACTCAGATTTTACCTTTCAGGAGCATTTAAGTCCTTCCCTACTCATTTTTTACTCGGATACTCATCTCTTAGGTACACATACACTATCCTTCCTCAAAATGTGTTTCGATCAGAATCCTTTAAGGTTTTTATCACTCGGAAAAAGAGTCATAAACATAGCCTCACTCAATAATGGCTCTAAACCTTATATATTCTACTCGGATTGGGTTCTCTTTCCTATATTCCACTCGGAATTCCATATTTCAGAGAGGTTTTGCTCGGAAATAGAAGTACTTAGCAAGTTTTGACTCAGAAACAAAGAATCAAGGGTGTTTTGACTCAGAATTTTCACCTAGAAGTGGTTTTCTTGAACCCACTTCACTCCAGCTGTCTCTGTGATCAAGAATCCACTCGGTAGTAACCTTCTTGGTCATAAATTACTCGGATAACATAACCTTACACTCGAAATTTCATCCTTCACTCGGAATCTCTAATCCTTCACTCAGAATTTCACTCTGTCACTCGGATCAGAGCCTATTTCACTCGGAATTTGCATAATTTTACTAATAGTCCGTATAAATTCCATTATTATGTACAAAAATGACATTTCTGAGATACCACAGACTATCAACGAGGTGTATATTCACTTATTACCACTTACAGACCTTCTAAACTTCAATTTTTTACCAAATAAGACTACTACTAAAAACAGGGATGTTACATTGAGTGTGTTAAATAACAACTTGATTAGTTAAATAATCTGAATAGTTGCTTGAGGACAAGCAAGTTTTAAGTTTGGGGATGTGATAAGTCTTGAAAAGACTTAATTATTTTGCCTCTTATTTAATTTAATTCATCATTTAGTGATTAGTTTAGCCCCATTATTTAATTAATTGCTAATAATTTATAATTTATTTAATTATTTCAAAAGTGTTTTATTTATGTAAGAAAATGGTTAAAAACATTAATTAGTTAAGAGTTTATGATTATTTGTAATTTCATTAAGCAGCCAGCATACAAATGCTAGGCAATTAATTGATTTTTGGTGCAGGAACAGGTTGTGTTCAAACTAAGAAGACAAATCCGAGTGAGAAATCATAAAGCCGAGCGAGAATTTACAAATCCGAGTGAGTCTTCGTATATCCGACTGAAAGGAGTCCAAAAGACCGACTGAGCGAGACTTCAAAGAGGCTGACTGAAAAGACTTCCCAAAAGGTTGACCGAAACGAATTAACAAAAATCCGACTGCAAAGACTTCCAAGATACCGACTCCAAAAGAGAACAAGGAACCAATTGAAAATAAAAAGAAGAACCCGAGCGTCAATTTCAGAAATGCTGATTGAAAAGTCAAATTCGCTTAAGCGATAGTTAAATTCGCTCGGTTAAGGGTCAAAGTTCGCTTAAGCAAAGCAAGCTTACGCTCAAGCGTGACCTCAAAACATCATTCGTTCACCCAAGCTTATCCATAACGCTTAAGCGAGAAGGCAACACTGCAGTACATATCTCAAGTTCGCCTAAGCGAGAACCCAGTTCGCTCAAGCGAAAAGGTTGATATTTAAAACAGCGATAGTTCCCTCCCGAATCCACTCGGCACCAGTGTTGTTTCCTGCAGCCTTCTCTCCTACTGCCGCACTTTAGTAATTTAAGTAGTGAGCTATTATTAGTTGGTGCTGTGCTGTGATTAGCTAAGGATGAGCTGTAACTTGCTAAGATCTGAGCTGTAATTAGTTGATCATTCTGTAAATTATGTAGTTAGTTAGTTTAGTCGTTAACTTAAGTTTCCTAAGTTATCAGTTAAGTTAGTTAGTTAGGTAGAAGCTTATATATAGGTTGTACATATTCTGTAATGGAGCAGAACAGAGACAGATACATAGAATACAATTCATTCACAACTTCGTACATCTCACTACGCATTTTCTCTCTCTAAATCCTCTCTTCCATGGCGTTCCACAATCCTTCGATGGAACCGAAGTCAATGGAGTTCTAAATCCCTGAGGTTGGGATTACGAAGGTTAGCAATGGAGTCTTGAAGCTGTGAACAAGGAAATCAACTTCTAGAACCTGAGGCAAACAAGCTGAGGAGTAGAGCAGAATTGCTGGATTGACAAATCCAGAACTGATGAAGAACTTCGCCAGTGAGGAATCATGGTTGAAGCTTAGGTAACTTCCAACTTTCTAACTAGTTCAGGCCTAATCAATTTAGGTGAATAGTTAGAGTTCAACCTCCAATTTCGCATTAGATTCTTAGGTTAATTGAGCACTTAAGGAATTAAGGTTCGATGCTTAAGGATTAGTGTTTTTCACCTAAGGAATTAGGGATTAACCACAAGCGGATTGTCCTCTGGATTATGAAGTTTGATTATACCTTAATTGCATGTTTCTTGATGAATTTGTGAACCGAAGCAATCCTGACCTATTTTCTATTAATCACCTTTCACATTTCATTTTAACTCTATTTCTGGAAATACAAAAACAACTATAAAACATTAAAACAATCAAAAACTGAATGAAATTTCTGCGTCTTTGTTGGTTCAGCTTGTACTAGTCCAAGATTGAGGTACTTACCATAATCCCTGTGGGACGATCAAATATTCTACAATTTTAACGACTGGTGCGCTTGCCAAAGTAGAAATCCGAGAGTCATATTTTGTTTTTACTAAGATTTTCACCACCAAGTTAATGGCTCAGGATTTTAGCATTAATCATGCGCTGATAAGTAGCACCAGCGTTCTTCAGTCTAAATGGCATGACAGTGTAACAGAAAACACCCTGGTCATTGACAAAGGCTATTTTCTCTTGATCTCTTTCCCACATCGGAATCTAATTGTATCCAGAATAAGCATCCATGAAACTAAGGTACTGATAACCAGATGAGTCATCTACCATTCGATTAATATTTGGGAGAGGATATGGATCCTTGGGGCAACACCGGTTAAGGTCCACATAATCCGTGCACATCTTCCACTTGCCATTAGCTTTCTGCACCATCACTATGTTGGAAAGCCAGGATGAATAACGAATCTCCCTTATAAAACCAGCCTTCAACAGTTCCTCTGTTTGCTCACACACTGCCTTCTGCTTCTCCGGTCCCAACCTCCTCTTCTTCTGGGCCACCGGTCTCGTTTCTGGGTAAACAGCAAGTTTGTGGCAACAGAAATCAGGGTCCATCCCAGGCATGTCTGCTGCAGTCCATGTAAAAAGGTCCTTAAACTCCTGCAAGAGAGCTAACAAACGCTGCTCCATGCTTGCCTCCAGGTTATCATTGATGTGCGTGACCTTTTCTGGGGAATCTCCTAAGACGACGTCCCTGGAACCACCATCCGGTGTGGGCTTTGAGGGGTTAAGAGGGTCGATCTTCAATTCCTCCCTGGGGTCCAAGTCGATCAGACTGACAGACCCAACCGCTGTTCCTCCGTCGTTCAGCTTCCTCTTCTTATTAAACATTTCTAACTTAACCATGTTGAGGCTCAGGTTATAACAGTATCGAGCCATCTCTTGATCTCCGTGGAGAGAGGACACACCGTTGTTCTTGTCAATGAATTTGATTAAGAGGTGAGGAGTGGACACAATTGCTTCCATTGCGTTCAGGGTAGGACGGCCTATAATCCCGTTGTAGGGGGATTCCACATCGATCACCAGAATTCTTGATTTTACCATTCTCACACCAGACTCTCCCTCAAAAGAAATGAGGGTATCAAGATACCCTTTAGTAGGTTGCTTCACCCCATTAAACGCTGTGAGATCTTATGTGTACGGCTGTAGATCTGCATCATTAAAACCCATTCTTTTGAAACAATTATAAAAAATTACATCGCAAGAAC
This sequence comes from Clitoria ternatea, assembly GCA_037962975.1. Classification (NCBI taxonomy): domain Eukaryota; kingdom Viridiplantae; phylum Streptophyta; class Magnoliopsida; order Fabales; family Fabaceae; genus Clitoria; species Clitoria ternatea. Next base: position 146,212,272 of record CM075673.1, read on the forward strand.
TTCCCTGGTCGACGAGGATCCTCTTCACATCCTTGTTAGCAATGACAACAATGATCACCACTGCGTCGTCTCCTCCTGGGATCACCGGGCCAAAGTTATCATCGGTAAATGACACCATCGAGGCTGCCACACCATCCCTGAAAGGGCGGTTATCTCTGGGTTTGCCCTGGATAGATAAAATCATCCGGTGGTGATTTTTCCGGGCTGTGATTGATGCTTCTCTTCCAGCAAATCCTCCAGCAATCATCTCAATTACTTCACGCCTGCCCTGCCTCTGTTGCTGAGGTATGTTGTTCTCTGGGCTCCTTTAGCGATTACCACTCCTTTCTGCTTTTCAGCTGCTGTAAACTTCCTGACTGGGTTACGACTATTGTCATCTTCATCGTCTGGATCTCTCCCCCTTTTGTCCATCCTATCAGGCTCGTCAGAGGATCTTTCTCTGAACAAATATTGCTTCAACTTTCCTTCCCTAATGAGGGTCTCCACCGTATTCTTCAACGCTTTGTACTCATCTGTGTGATGACCAGTTTGTTCATGAAAGGCGCAATATTTCCGTGGATTACCAATTCTTTTGACTGGGGGTAGCTTCCTTATACCAAAAACACTAAGCGTTGGCCAACCAATCTCCCTCATGATTTGGGAATGCCTGGCGTTCAAAGGAGCATAGTTACTGAAAGACGAGACACGCCTGTCTCGTTTGATGAGGTCGAACGCTTGCAAAGTCCTCTCGGAAGGTATGCTTCTCTGGTCTTATCCTCTCCTTCTCCTTCCGTGGCTGCTGAGAGGGTACTGGAGGCTTCATTCTAGCTGCTGTAGCCTCCAGATGCATTTCTATACCCACGTACTTAGAAGCTTTCCTTCAAAACTCCTCAAAGGTTGTTGGGGGGCTCTTTGCCAAAGATAGGGCAAAAGCGGATCCAGGTTGCAAAGCTTCCACTACAATATGGAGCTGTATGGCCTCCGTGAGGTTGGGGACCAAAGCAGCCTCCTTGTAGAACCTCTTCAAAAACTCCTTAAGAGTTTCGGTCTCTCCTTGCCTTATCTGGGCCAAGGTGTGTAAAGTTCTTGGGATGTCCCTGGAGATAATGAAATGGCTTTCAAACACAGCTGCCATTTCCTCCCAAGAATCTATGGATCTTGAGGGCAGGCTCTTGAACCAGCTGAGAGCCTCCTCCATCAGTGTTCTTGGGAACATCCTGCACATGACGTCTTTATTAGCTCCCAGATATATAGCTTCATACACATAAGCATCCAGGTGCTTAGTGGGATCGGTTTCTCCATTGTACTTGCCGATTGACAGTGGCTGAGTCGTTTGCAAGTGCTTAGGGATGACGACATTCATCAGCCTCCTCGAGAAAGGAACACTGAGTCTATAAACACCGGAGGTCACCACTGCTTGCTCCCTTCTCCTGGTACTGATCCTATCACCAGAGTCTTGGGTCTGCTTCCTTTCCTCGTACGTGGGGATTTTTGAGTACTGGAGGGTTGTAGATCTTTCCCTCACTGATGCATGGTGAGCCTCTTCTGCTTGGGACGTTACCCTGTCCCCAGTTCCTCTCTTCTCCCGCTTCAACTCCATCAACTCCTCCCTGAGTTACATAATAACCTCATCACGAGGATCAGGGGTTTGCACTTGCACCATCCTTCGAGTGTTGGTAACAGGGGATTCGAAGATGAGTCTCCTTCCAGTCTGTTGGTGGGTCATATCCTCCACATGAACATCAACAAAGTCACGTCCATCACCTTCCATTCTGACAGCCAAACTTCTACAAAAAGTGGGAATAACTCTAACGAGTCCCACTGGGTGTGCCAATGAACTGGTCTGAACCGGGGTCTAGGATCCGGTGTGGGACCAGCCACAAGAGTTTAGGTATTTTAGGGTTTAGACACCGGTACAGTGGGTATCCGGTGTTATAATCCAATCTCTCAGTGGGAGAAACCAACCTTGTTGTCCTGGAGATCCTTCACACCGACGTTTCACGTTGAGAGGGGGCGAAAGGTGGTGCCACCTGCGAAGATTCTCCGACGCTCAAGTTAGAAGAGTGAATAAACTCAATGAACACTCAAGCAATGCAATAGTAAAAGAGTGAGTTAAGACAATGTAACCTTGCATGTGTTTTAGATCATGCTATTTATAGTTGAACATAGGAAATGAATCGTTGGATGCAAATGGGCCCATTAGCTCTGATAGCGTGTGAAGTGTGTCAATTAAAGTGGCTCAGTACTCAGAGTGTGTCAGGGGGGTAGGTCAATTATCAGAGTACGATCCTGTGATAAAGGTGGAGGACAATCATCTTTCCGCATATTTTGCTAACACATGTACTTACTCTCTGAGGTAATTGACATTGACACATTCCGCTATGCTGGGTATCTTCGCTGATAAGCTATAAGGAACTCTTATCTCATGGTGACCCTGAAGTAAACGGTTATCGACGTGAAATGAGGACGAATGAAGCATCCGTTGTTGCGAGGATGAATAGAACGTCTGATGGAATGAGAACGGATGAAAGTACAATGGATATCCGGTGTGGTATCTTGTGAACTGTGACACCGGTTTCCCTCCTTAAAGGCCATTCTGACGTCATAACATTGGGGACCGGTATCCAGACCGGATCATAGCCTTGTCCTATGAAGCCACCACCATTTGCATTATTATTATTTCTTTGTTGATTTAGAGGTCAGCTATGGCGAATATGCCCATTTTCATTGCATTGGAAGCACACAATCTTGTCTTAATCATAATCCTAAGCAAAGTGATCACCAGTACATTTGAAACATTTGCCATTACGAAGATGACCACCATTACAACCTCTCCATCCAGTATATCCTCTAGATTGAGAGCACGATCCACCTTTATGGAAATTTTGGCCAGAAGTGCCTTGCTTCTTAAAGCTTGGCTGGTAAGGCTTCAAAAATTCACCACCCTTGCTCGAACCCACATGAGCCTTGTCATCCTCCTTAAATATTCTACATTTATCACCAAGACAGGGAAACTTCTGATTTCTTGGTGCCTGAAGGCTTTCTTAATCTTAGGTCTCAAACTACTTTCAAATTTGATACACTTTGATCCCTCAGTCCCCACCTGCTAGAATGGGGGATAAAGCAAACATAGCTCCTTGAATTTAAATGCGTACTCCTCCATAGACATGGAGCCTTGTTTAAGCTTTATAAATTCAAGCTCCTTACAGTTTCTCACAGAATCTAGAAAATACTTGCCCAAAAAGCAGACCTTGAAATTCTCCCAGATCAACGGGGTTCCCACTTTAATCATTTAGGCTCTAGTGATCTTCTACCAAGTCTTTACTTCACCGTGGATCATAAACACAACATACTCGACCTTTTCAGCCTCAGTGTATTACAAACTAGCGAAAATACGCTCTAGATCCTGAATCCATGTATAAGCCAGTTTGGCTTTCGCTTTAGAAAGCGATCTAAGCCTTGACCATTAGGCCTCTAAGGTGAAGCTTGCCTTTCCAGGGCCTCAGTAAAACGCTGAAAAGCCACTGCCATAGCTTCCATGCTCTAGCGAACGACCATCACTTATCCTGAAAGCACAACATACTTTAGTATATTTTCTAAGGATAAGGATGTTCAACAATTATAAAACTAGTGTGTTGATCAGGTTCTCACAACATGCATTACATTATGCAATTAACAATTACAATTTCAACCAACATCATAACAACATCAATGATAAAATGCCATATTGCTCAATCAATCACCAATTCAATAAAACAATACATTAATAGCAAAGGCACCATGCTTATTTTGATATCTAGAATGGTGGTAGATGATTTTGGTGGTCATAGAGGAAAATTGGATCTTGGTGTATGACCAATTTTCATTCATGACCCAAATGATGTAAAGGATAAATTTGTGATGCTTGATGATGTTAAACTTAATGAATGAATATGTGTATGTGTGTTGTACCATTTTAAGGAGCAAGTGAAATGAGGATGAAAATTAGATTATATGTATATGAGTGAATGATAGTTTGATGATTATGTTGTTGATGTTTGAGTCAATGAAGGAATGAAAAGATGCTCAAATTTTAGCACTCCATGAAGTTGGTAGAATTTACAGATGTATGATAAAGTAATATGATGCATTAGGAAGGGTTAGAGTAGTAGAAAATGATATTTCATATGTTAAGCTGGAGAAATTCTTGTTTCTGCATAATTCCTGCAGAACTCGCTCAAGCGACTGAGAATCCTGCTCGAGCGAGATTGTTATGAAACAGGGGAATCGTCACTGGCTTGAATTCGCCCGAGCGGGTGGCAATTTCGCCCAAGCAAGATTGATGGGGAATCAGAGGTTAGCCTCTTGACTATTTTCGCTCAGGCGGAGGGGTGGTCGCTCAAGCGAGGAGGAAGTGGATTAGATACTGGACAATTTTCGCCTAGGCGAGAGATGCCTCGCCCAAGCGAAAATTGGCCAGGGAGTTTTCATTGTTTCTGGAGTAATCTCGCTCAAGCAAGATAGGTTTCGCCCAAGCGAGACAGACTCCTGATGCATTTCCCTTCCCTCGCTCAAGTGTCTCGCCGGCTCGCTTAAGGTTTTCCTTCGCATCTCGCTCAAGCGAGACAGGGCTCGCTCAAGCGAGATGAGCCCCTGATGCTTACCCCTTTCATTCGTTCAGCTTTTCTTTGTTTTGCCCAAGCGTATCCACGCTGGCTCGCTCAAGCGAATTGATTCTCGCTTGAGCGAGTAGCCATCTGATGCCCCACTTGTTTTATTTCAATTAAATTATGTTTCTTATTGCATAAAATCCTTATCATGCACCATCTTAAAGGTATTTTGGAGTATATCATGAAATCTCTTCTCTTGAAAGTCATTCATGCAACAATTAAATTAATTAAATCTTCCGCTGATTTTATTTGGAAAATTATTATAAAATAATCCCTTAAATTACCCTCTCATATCTTCATTCTGATACCAGGTTGTCAGGTCCCCGAAAACAAGGGGGTAAATTTTTCACGAAATAAAATCATTAACTAAGTGGCTAGACTTTGAAACACCGTCCCCTGGATCCAAGATAAACCCCTCCCATATATGAAGATATGAGAGGGTAATTTAAAGGATTATTTCGTTCGGGCTCAAAACTTCATCTAAAAATTATTCTGAATACATATTCAGATTCCCAATATTATCCTTAACAGCCCTGACCAATATCATCTCATTCAGAGATACTTGGTCTGACACCCATATCTCAACCGGGCTTATTTTCAGCTTAATTGGTCTCCATAAATCACCAACAATTCCCAAAATTATTAATTTAATTATTTTCAATAATTTGGGACGTTTAATAATCCACATACAATTTTCTAATATTTATTCCATTAATTAATCCCCTATTTTAAAATTTAGGATGTTACACATATTACCCATATGAATTATCTACAAATAATATATATACAACATTAGCCTTGGACTTTTAAAGTCTGCTCTAATACCATTAAAAGTGTAACACCCAATTCCCTTGACTCAATCCCGATGCAAGTATAAATAATTAACAAAAATGCAAATAAATTTTTCATGTTTCAAATCATAAACCAACCACTTGCATCACAAACCAAGTCATAGAAAACCAAATGCCACAATATAATGTAATACAACAATAACAATAACAACTAGATACGACAATAACTAGAAAAACACTGCATAGATTCAAGAAGAAATGAAGCCAAAAGAGCTATGAATTGTAGGGATAAAAACCCTAAGTAAGGAGGCATAAAGGAACAAGCAAATGGGTAAAAATATAAAATTTTTGGTCTTCTTGGTAGTATGAACCACGGCTAGGTTGTAGCGTAATACAAATGACTATTATCCGAGCCCATGGTCATAGGAATTTCCACACCCTAGCCTTTGACATGATTTGATACTCATTTTGCTCAATTTGACTAGGTGTTTTTCACCTATAGGCATTGTTCTCCATCCAAGCTCAATTTTTGCACTCATGGCTTTAATTTTTAATTCCTTTTGGACACTAGAACACAAATCAAAATGTCCTAAAACATAAAACTCAAACCAAAACTCAATATATTTAACTTTATTCTAAGACTTTACCAAATCAAAATCAATAAATATTGGATTGCCTCCCAACTAGTGCTAATTTAACGTTTAAGCTAAGCATATTGCACATCAAATACTAGCATTATTACCATCATACTTCTTTAAAAGTTCCAGCCTACACATATTAACCAAAAAAGATCCTACCTCTTCATGCCAAATCAATACAACATTATAATTTAGGGTAGGTTTCCTTACCTTAAATGGGCCTAAAAGTTCACTACCCTTTACCATGACTATAAGAGCTCCATATTGACCGTCTTCTAATGTTATCTTGACACACTATTCCAAAGGGTTATCAATATACGCTTTGGGAAGAAGCACTTTGAACTTCTCTTTTTAAAGCTTCCTTCAAGACATACTTTCTCCATTAAAAAGTGGAGATAGTTGACCATATCTTTACTTCTTCCTCATGATCTTCCTTGAGGTATCTACCCTAAACTCATGTTTTGCTTATCCCTATCAATTTCCATAGGGTTGAGCTCCCTAAACTTAACACAAAAAATAGACTCTTCCTCTAGAGGCTTGTCTGTATCATGTAATTAAAATTCAACTTCATCTTCCCCATAGAAAATTTTAGCCTTCAATTCTTAACCTCAACTACCTCCTTTGTGGTGGCTAAGAATGGTTTACCCAAAATATTAGAGGTGTGAAGGTTTACTTTCATATCCATAATCACAAAGTCAACTAGGAAGACATATTTACCCACCCTCGATGCAACATCTTCTAATATACCTAAAGGTAATTTAACAGAACTGTCTATCAATTACATAATCATCCTAATGGGTTTAGGGTCACTCATTTATAATTTCGCATAAATTTCTAGAGGCATTAGGCTAATGCTTGTCCCCATATCATATAAAGCGCTCTCAAACTATAATTCTTCAATATAACATGGGATCAAAAAATTACCTGGGTCCTTGAGCTTAGCTAGAAGCTTGTTTAGGACTGAACTGGTTTAAACCGGGGTTAACGATCTGATGTGGGACCAGCTATAAATATCAATTGTTAAAAGTAATTTATACACCTGTACAGTGGGTATCTAGTATTGTGCCCTTTATCTTAGTGGGAGAATAAAGGTCTTGTACTCCTAGAGATCCTTCACACTAAAGTTTCACGTTGATGAAGGGCGAAAGGTGGTGTCACCTGTGAAGATTCTCCGATGCTCAAGTCAGTGACTAGAAATCGAATTCAAGGTTTCTGAAGCATAAGTTTGAGAATGAGTCTAACGTACCAGAGTAGTGAAAATGTTGGTATTTGTATACATGCATGTGGAGAATGAAGAGTCTATTAGGGCTAGGGGACCAATCGTACATTGTACTGTGTATGATTCTGACACACGACGCGGGTGGCTCTGCATCTCTTACGAACGTTCCCCTGCACCTGAACCTTGTACTTTTTGTCGGGTGACATGGATGCTTTCTGGTGTGCGAGGTGCTGACCTGGACATACCGGTATAGAAGGATGTCTGATACAGGTTTTGTAGTCCAGAGGTTTACCCGCGACACCGGTAATGAGTGTGAGAATAGATGAAATTACCCTCATGTCCATATGCCGGTATCGAGACCGAATCATTTGCCCCCTAGCTTGTTTGAGGGACTGAGTAAGTTGCTCATATAAGCTATACTACCTTGCCGATGTCGACCTTGTAGATGTGGATACCGGCCCTGGTAATTTCTCTTCGGAGTCCTCCTTTGATGGTTATGGACACTGGCTTCGGACAATGTCTTGTTCTTGTGTGTGAAAACCAAGAGTTTTTGAATTTGTTAACTCCTCGTATTCAAGATCCGTAACTCCAAAACCTTGAGACGCCACCAATGATGAACAATTATTGCTATTAACACATGAACGCTACTCACGAAAAGATTGTCAACTATCACGGGTGGTGGGTATTGGGCCTAAAATTCAAAAAATTTGGCCCATTAGATTTCAACTTTTCATAAAACGACGCCATTTTCATGTGCCTTAGGTTGAAACGACACCGTCGTTAGCCCTTGGGGAGTTACTTTTTCTGACAAATGACATGCCTTCTAACCGGTGGTTGTGCCACCTCTATAGCTATAAAAGGGGGACCCAGGCACTTTCTGGAAATCACATTGTTTCAACCGTAAGGAAAATTCTGCTCAAAATTTCCCTCTGAAGAAGAAGTTGTTGCTCCCGTGTTCTCCCTCACTTCCTAGCTTCAAAAACTTCTTACGTAACCAACCTCCTCCCCTTCTTTGATTAAATTCCTTTGCATTTAGTGTAATCATCATACGCTCTAGACGATATCACGCTGGTCCTATTTATAGATGGGGAAGAGTCCCTGCAAGGCCCTCAGGTTATCAGGGAGGAAGGATTCTCGTGAATCCTTCAAGGGCCGAGCCACGTCGTCCAGAAAGGGGGAACACATCTCACTCAAGGTGAAGGGTGGTACTGTCCCCTTCGGGCTCCTCCTCTAGCTTAATGGCTAGCCACTCTTTTGAGAGCGAGGTGAGTGCTGATTGTTATCTCTCTGACGATGTGGCTTTTTACACCAGCTCCAAGATCTTCAATCTTGCCATACGTAGGATGGCTGGTGAAGGAACCTCTAGGAATACTACCATTTTCAAGACTGCCACAGGGTGTGTAAACATGGTGGCACACCGGTTGAACTGGGTAAAGCTCCAGGAGACGTACCCTTACTGCTGGGTAGAGGATGACATTCGTGAAATGGCATCTCGGCATGCTAGAGAAGACGGAGGAAGACTAACTCCGAGATTTAGGGTGCACACGGAAGAACGTTTAAGAGAGCGGTTCATGGTTCTTGCACCCCGACCCATCGAAAGAATCTACCACCGTTTGCCAGATGAACGCTCCATATATATGTATGATTTTGTCTTTTCATAACTGGGGGTCTGCTTCCCACTCATGGAATTTGAAATGGGGGTGCTGAGATTTCTAGAGTGTGCCCCTTCTCAAGTACATCCCAACGGATGAGGACTCATCCATGCTCTTGAAGTGCTAGGGGAGCACTTTAATTTCAAGCCCACTGTCGCGATGTTCTTCTACTGCTGCCAAGTGGTACGCCGGGCGAATAAGAAAGGTGGAATAAACTTTGTCACGCTCCAGTGTGATTCAAGTTTGGTCAACTTTGAGGCCTTCACAGAGTCTGCCAAAGTTGATGGGAGGTCCTTCAAACACTACTACACAAGGATCCGGGTTCAACCAAACAAGCTGGTCTTCTGGAAAGCTGAAGATGGCCTCATGAAATTCCCTGTGGATTGGACACATGAGCACTTCTTGCTCACCTCCCAGGCTTACTGCACTGAAGAGAGTGAATTTTCCCCTCACTCTGTAGAAGTCTTGAGCGTCCTCGAGATATACAACGTGTCTTGTGGGAAATTTCCTGCAAATGTCTTCTGGGGTCTGACTTCATCCGCAATGAATATCTACGTAATTTTTTACACCTCTTTACTCTTAAACATTTAATTTACGCCATATATTATATCTAACCCTAATTGTACTTGCTTATGAAGAGCAAATAGAGGGATTGTGCTCCACCATGAATAAATTAAAGTCCATGATAGTTGATGAGGATCTGTCCTCTGGGGAAAACAACATTCAACCTAAGAGGAACGCCATCAAGGCACGTGCTGAAACATTCATCTTAACCTCCTCCGTGACTGGTGAAGTTCCCTTGGTGGAGGGAAACAAACAGGTTAGACGTGCCCAGGCTGAACAAGAAAGGGAAAAGGAGAAAAAGAAGAAGAATCATTATGATGCTGGAGCGCAAGAACCTCTTTCCTCCAAGCCGACCAAAAAACAAAGAATGCTGGAAGACACCGGGATGACCAACGCCTTGAAGGGGAAGCACGTGGTGACTGAGGCTGTGACCACTCCCAACCCAACTGTTAGAATGCTCCCCGCCAGTGGTGTCCAGTTCTCCCCCCACCACTTTATTCTTGACGCCTTACCTAAAGTATGAGGGTCCCATACCTGCAACACTCCCAAAACCAACCTACATGCTCAGGCCAACGCTAGAAGTTGAAGAAATCAAGGAGGCCTGTGAAGCTGGAAGGTGGTAGTTAGCTGAACTGTCCGGCCTCAACAACTGCGGATAGCGCCACTGAAGCTGACAAGTTGAGTGAAAAAGTAGAACATCTTACAATTTCCTCAGCTAAGGATAGGGCAAATTTAAAGATCCTAGAAGACCGCCTAGAGAAATCCAAAGAGTACGTTGAACGGCTGCAATCAAATAGAGGTGGGTTAAAATACACAATGAAAATGTTGGAGGGAATAGTTCTAGAGCTCCAAAAGGAAGTCAAAGGGGTTCCTCAGCTGAAGGAAGAGCTTAAACTAGAAAAAGAGAAATCTGCCAAGATGAGTGAAGACTTACAGGCCTCTAAGGCTTGGCATTCTAAGCAGACTGAAGAGTGGGCCTCATGGGAAAAGAAACCGCTCTTACAAATTGAGGATCTAAAGCTGGATAGTTCTGACACTGAAGTGCTCAAGGAGGAGAACGTCGGACTGAAGAAAAGCCTTGCCACAACTACAGCTAAGGCCAAGCAAGCTATAGATATTTGTACCGAGGTGGCATATGAATCCTTCGGGCTGGCTGTCTGTCATATCTTCTACAAGAACCCCAATGTGAACTCAACCTCTATGGATTGTATCCTTTTTATGAGTTTCACGGAGGCAAGTTGTTTGCTGTTAAAGATGGCTGGTGTGTAGAGCCTAAAGATTCTCTTTATGAATTACCGCCTCTCCCTGAAGGCGAGAGCCTGGAACCTCATCCATCCTCCTCTAATCCTAAGAAAGAAGAAGAGAAATAAAAAAACCCAGGAAAGTGAAGCCGGAGGTGATGGGGCTCCTGAAGATAAAACCGGAGATGAGAGCAAGGCTCCTGAGGATAGCCAGGCCCTAAAGGCGACACCTGAGAACACTCCCCCCTCCTAGTTAAAATTTTGTAATTGCACTAAGCTATGTTGCGGGATCAACTCTACTATTGAACAATTTCTTTTAAAATATATGTGAGACCTTATTTCTGCTATGTAAATCTTCTGATATCTCCTTGCTTATCTTGCTAAGACTTTGACGAAATATTTACCTTAGAGTTTTCTTGTAAGGGTTTTAATTTCTCATAGCGTTAGCTTCGAGTCTTTGTTTTAACTTGGGCTTATTCATTTGCCCACACTCTTGTTAAGCTGCATAAAAATAACACTTGCACCGTTTGTTGTGGTCCGGTATGGCCTTGAATAAGGACCAATCCTCACCTCTCGTTGGGGTGAAGTTATTTGAAGTTCCGCTCATGGAGATATGTCATCAATCACAGTATATGTAATTGAGACTATCCGTCTAGAGGGTTATTCGTCATGGCCAATTACATAATAGGTAATTAGGGTGCCACTCATTGGGGTCTGGTATGGCCTTAAATAAGAACCAATCCTTGCCACGCGTCGGGGCTATTTTCCACGTCGTTCATAAGGCAATGTCGTCAGTTAGAGATTAGGTAACTGAGACGAAGACTTGACTTGCACCACACACCGAGGTCCGATATGGCCTTGAATAAGGATCAATCCTTGCCACTTTGTGAGGTGAAGTTATCTGGGATACCGCTCGTGGAGTTATGTCGTCAGTTACATAATAAGTAACTAAGACTATCCGTCTAGAGGGCCGTCGTCCACACCATTCGTAAAGCTTAAAATCATGAAATAAAGAGAATTAAAAATAACATTGTAACTGATAAATTTTCTCATTAAAATGAATAATGTACAAATAGAGCGTAGCTGGGGTCATACCACGTTAAAACCTTCTTGAGAAAAACCCAATGTGAAAAAACTCAAGTTAGGAAAAAGAGTACACGCTGTATTACCAACTAGCTACAATAAATCCTTAAATTTTGTGTATTCCACTTGTTGTGAATTGGTTCACCATCGAGCTTCTCTAGGCGGTAGGATCCTTTGTCGGTGACTTCGGAAACACGATAAGAGCCTTCCCAAGTGGGTGCCAATTTTCCCTGATGCGTGAACTTATTTCCCACACTTGCTTTCCTCAACACTAGATCTCCAATGCCAAAAGCTCTATGTTGGACGCGCTTAGTGTATCTAAGGGCAGCCTTCGCCTTGATTGCCCGGTCTCTGATGTACGCTTCCTCCCTGAGCTCTTGGATAACATTGAGCTCTGAGGCCAGATTAGAGTTATTATTCTCTTTAGAAAAGTACTCAACCCTTGTCGAAGTCGTTTGAAGCTCTACCAGTATCATAGCTTCGACGCCATAAGTGAGACGGTATGGAGACTCATTCGTTGAGGAGTGCAACGTGGTACAGTAGGCCCAAAGGACATGGCATAGATAATTCGTCTAATCACCCTTGGCTTCTCCCAGATACTTCTTGAGGCCCTTCAGCACTTCTCTGTTAGCTACCTCGGCTTGGCCATTAGTTTGTGGATGTTCAATAGATAAGAAAATCTGAATTATCCCCAATCCTTCCAACAACTCTATGAACTTCTTATTAGTAAACTAGGTGTTGTTATTAGTTACGATCCATGATGGTACCCCGGATCATGCTATGATGTTCTCATACATAAAACGCTTGGTTCGGGCTGAAGTGATATGCACCACTAGCTCTGCCTTGATCCACTTCATAAAATAATCAACCCCCATAATAAGGTACTTGATGCCCCCTAGAGCAGTAGGGAATGAGCCCAAGATGTCCAACCCCCATTGGTGAAAGGGCCATGGTACCGTGGAAGTGGATAGCTCCTCAGCTGGTATGTAATGAAGGTTAGCAAACCTTTGACAGGGATCACACTTCTTCACAAACTCCTTGGAATCCTTTTTGATTGTGGGCCACCAATAACCAGCTCTCAAGATTTTTCTCATCAAGCTCAGTCATCCACAATGATGTCCGCACTGGCCTTCATGCACTTCTTCCATGACGTCCTGCACCTCATTCTCGTTAAGACAACAGAGATAAGGTACAAAGAACCCTCTTCTAAACAACATGCCATTCACTATTGTTAAATAAGGCAGCTCCCTCTTAACGCTTCTCTCCTAAGCTTTATCAGTGGGTAGTTGTCCATTAACCAAGTACCGGATAAAAAAGACTACCCATGAATCATTGTTGAATGCGCGATAAGTTATGGCCATATGCGACGGGGTCAGGGGAATGCTTAGAGTGGTCAGAGTGCTTTGGACCACAGTGGTGGTACTCTTAGGTTGCTTCGTGCTCGCTAATCTTGAGAGAATATCCGCCCTAGTGTTATTCTCTCTTGGGACATGTTTAAACTCCAACGTTGAGAAACGCTCTTTCAACTTATTTACACAGTTAAGATACAATTGGAGTTGTGGCTCTCTCACTTGATACTCTCCCTTTACTTGCAAAATCACTAGTTGTGAATCATTACAGAGGGTAACTTCAGAAGCTCTGATGTCCAACGCTGCCCTCTGACCGGTAAGGCAAGCTTCATATTCTGCTTGGTTGTTGGATGTCTTAAAGTTAAAACGCAGCGATATCTCTAAGTGCACTCCATTATCGCTTTCAACTACCATACCGACACCACTTCCTTTACTGTTAGAAGAACCATCAATGTACACTGTCCAATAAGAACGGGGGGTAGTCGGGTCTGCTCTAGTCATCTCTACTATAAAATCCGCCAACACCTGAGCCTTAATAGCGCCACGAGGCTCGTATGACACATCAAACTCTAAAAGCTCAATGGACTATTTTATCATTCTTCCAGCCAGGTCCGACTTGCTTAACTTTGAGCGAAGTGGAAGGTCCGTCCTTACGACTACTGGATATGTATGAAAATAAGGCCTCAACCGTTGAGAAGCCAAAATAACCACCAGGGCGGCGTTTTCAATGTTCTGATATCGGCCCTTTGCTCCTTTTAATATTTTTCTAGTAAAGTATACTGGCCTCTGCCCCTCTGGAGTCTGCTTCACCAGGACCACCCCAAGGGCCTTATCAGACACTGTTAAATATAGCATAAGCAGCTCTTTAGGGTCAGGCTTCACCAAGATAGGTGGTCTAGACAACACCTCCTTGAGCTCCTGAAAAGCTCGCTCCTGTTTTTCTCCCCACTCAAACGTTTTGGACTTCTTCAAATTTTTGTATAGGGGGTGAGATCTATGCGTCATCTTCGGATCGTGCCAAGGCCGCCACCTTTCCATTGAATGACTGAACCTCCCTCAGGCTCTTGGGACTCTACAAGTCCAGGATCGCTTGACACTTTCCCAGATTCACCTCTATGCCGCACCGAGCTAACATAAATCCCAAAAATTTTCCAGCGGGCACAATAAACGTAAACTTCAATGGATTCAAACGCATGTTGTATTGCCTTAGGCACATGAAAACTTAGTGTAGATCTTCAACATGGTCGCCTTTAGCTGGAGTCTTGGAAATGATATCATCAATTTACACTTCCACCAACTTGGTGTGCATGCCTTTGAAAACTTTATTGATCATCTGCTGGTATGTAGCACCAGTGTTCTTCAAACCAAAAGGCATGACGGTGTAACAGAACAGACCGCGGTCATTGACGAATGTTGTCTTCTCCTGATCCTCTTCCCACATCAGAATCTGGTTATACCCCGAATAAGCGTCCATAAAAGATAAGTACTGTTAACCAGATGAATCATCAACCATCCTATCAATGTTTGGGATGGGGTATAAATCCTTTGGGCAACAACAGTTCAGATTAATGTAATCTATACACATTCTCCATTTACCATTGGCCTTCTACACCATCACCACATTGGAGAGCCAACAAGAATATTGGATCTCCCTAATGAATCCAGCATTCGATGGCTCCTTTGTTTGCTCACAAGCTGCCTTCTGTTTCTCTAGGCCCAACCTTCACTTCTTTTAGGCAACTAGCCTCGTCTCTAGGTAGATGAATAACTTGTGGCAACAAAAATTGGGTTCCATCCCCGGCATATTAGCAGTGGTCCATGTGAAAAGGTCTTTAAACTCCTCAAAGAGTGCAAGCAAGCGCTTCTCCATAGTGTCCTCAAACTTGTCATTTATATGCGTGACCTTCTCCGGGCTATCACCAAGTACGACTTCCCTAGAACCCCCATCAGGTGTCAGCTTAGACAGATTGAGGGGATCAATATTAAGCTCCGCCCTGGGATCAAAGTCAATTAAACTGACATATACAGCCGCGGTTCCTCCATCATTTAACTTCCTCTTTTTATTAAATGCCTCCAACTTCGCCATATTTAAGCTTAGATTATAACAATATCTGGCCATCTCTTGGTCACCTCGGAGGGATAAGACATTGTTGTCTTTATCAATGAACTTGATAAGGAGATGAGGGGTTGACACGATAGCCTCCATGGCATTGAGGGTGGGCCAGCCTATAATTCCATTGTATGGTGACTCCACATCAATCACCAATACTTCAGGCTCACCTTCAAATGACATATAAGTGTCCAGATAGCCCTTAGTTGGCTACTTGGCTCTGTTAAAGGCCGTCAGTTCCTATGTATAGAGCTGAAGATTAGAGTCATTAAAACCCATTCTTTTAAAGCAGTTATAAAATATAACATCGCAGGAACTCCCCTGATCAACAAGGATCCGCTTGACATCCTTGTTTGCAATGACCGCTATGATGACCACTGAATCATCATACCCAGGAATGGTTAGGCCAAAGTCTTCATCAAAGAAGGATATCGTGGGAGCTACTACCCCGTCCTAGAATGGGCGATTGTCTTGAGGCTTTCCTTGAACTGAGAGAATCATGCGGTGATGATTCTTCCTTGCTGTAATCGATTCTCCACCACCAACAAATCCACCAGCGATCATATCAATCACCTCTAGCCAGCCTCACTGCTGTTGCTGAGGCATCTCTTCCTTTTGAGCCGCCTCGGTGATAATGATCCCTTCTGCTTTCAAGCAGCAGTATATCTCTTTGTGGGACCCCGGTTGTTATCACCATCCATCACGACCCTGCTTCTCCATCCGGTCTAGCTCATCTGTGAACTTCTCCTTAAAGAGGTACTACTTCAACTTCCCTTCGTGGATAAGGGTCTCTACAACATCCTTCATAGACCTGCATTCCTTAGTGAAATGCCCGGCCTGCTTGTGGAAATCCCAATACTTACATGGATTTCTAAGCCTTTTCAATGGAGTTGATTTCCTGATCCCGTAGACGCTGAATGTGGGTCAACCCACTTCCCTTAGGATCTAAGCCGGTCTGGCGTTAAGCGGAGCATAATTGCTAAAGGCACCAACGTGCCTCTCGTACTGATGGGGCTGAGGATTCTTGAACCTGTCCCTCTGAAAAAGCCTCTCTAGCCTTGCCCTTTCTTTCTCTCTGTGCGGTTTAGACACCATAACGGGTGGCTTTTGTCATGCCGCCGTGGCCTCCAAGTGCATCTCTATGCCCAAATACTTCGAGGCCTTCCTCTGGAACTCTTCAAAAGACGTCGGAGGACTATTTACTAAAGACAAAGCAAAGGGAGATTTAGGCTGTAAAGCCTCAATCACAATATGTAATTGGATAGCCTCCATGAGATTACGGACCATTGTTGCCTCCTTGTAGAATCTCTTCAGGAAATTCTTTAGAGTTTCATTTTCTCCCTCCCTAATCTGGGAAAGGGTATGTGACGTGCTGGGAATATCCCTGGAAATGACAAAATGATCACTAAATGCCATTGCCATTTCCTCCCAGAAGTCTATCGAGCCTGATGGGAGCCTTTTAAACCTGTTGAGGGCTTCTCCAACTAATGTTCAGGGGAACATAGGGCACATCACATCCTCCTCTGCCCCCAAGAACATTGCCTCATAGGCGTAAGCATCCAAGTACTTACTTAGGTCTATCTCACCCGTATATTTCCCTATAGAGAGGGGCTACGTTGTTTATAAATGCCTAGGAATGGGCACGCTCATGAGCCTTTTATAAAATAGGACATTAAGTCGATAAGTCCCTGCAGCTATTACTGGCTCCTTCCTTCTGCCTGATAATGTCTCACCCGAGTCTTGGGTCTGCTCTCTCTCTTTATACGTTGGAATCTTAGAATATTGAATAGTGGTGGACTTCTCCCTACCAGAAGCCTCGTAGGTTTCCTCAGCTTGCGAAACCACCTTCTCCTCTGACTATTTTTGGTCCCTCTTCAACTCTGCCAACTCCTCTCTAAGTTGCCTAATAACCTCATTACGAGGGTCAGGTGTTCCCATAGGCACCATCCTCCGAGAGCTCCCTACGGGAAATTCAAAGGCTAGGCGCCTATTAACTTGGGCAGTGACATCCTCCACATGCCCTCTTGAAAGTCCCTCATATTTCCTTCCATGGTAGACTGTGAAACTTCTACGAAAAGTAGGAATAACTCTAACGGGTCCCATTGGGCGTCCCAATGAACTGGTCTTAACCGAGGTCAACGATCCGGTGTGGGACCAACCACAAATGTCAACTATTGAAAGTAATTTATACACCGGTACAGTGGGTATCCAGTATTGTGCCCTTTATCTTAGTGGAAGAATAAAGGTCTTGTAGTCCTGGAGATCCTTCACACAAAGCTTTCGTGTCGATAAAGGGCGAAAGGTGGTGTTACCTGCGAAGATTCTCCGACGCTCAAGTCAGTAACCAGAAATGGGATTCAAGGTTTCTGAAGCGTAAGTTTAAGAATGAGTCTAATGTACCAGAGTAGTGAAAATGTTGGTATTCCTATATGTGCATACAGAGAATGAAGATTCTGTTAGGGCTAGGGGACCAATCGTGCATTATACTATGTACGATTTTGACACACGACACGGGTGGCTCTGTGTCTCTTACAAGCGTTTCCCTACACCTGTACCTTGTACTTTTTATCAAGTGACATGGATGCTGTCTGGTGTACGAGGTGCTGACTTGGACATACCGATATAGAAGGACGTCTGATATGGGTTTACAGTCCGAAGGTTTACCTATGACACCAGTAGTGAGCGTAAGAACGGATAAAATTACCCTCATGTCCATATGCCAGTATCAAGACTGGATCAAGGATCAACATACTACATCCCTCAATAATAACTATTTTCGCATTTTCATCCAGGTTTCCTCTTGTTAGAGAGGATTTCATCTAGGAACTTAGTGTATTTGGGCGTTTGACCTATGGCCTCTAAGAAAGGATTTATGATATACAACTTCCTTAGGACCTCTATGAATTTCTTAAATTGGGACTTGTTTACCTCTCTAACGTTTTCAAGCCTTTGAGGATAAGGAACTTAAGGCATTATAAGAGGTGCTTGAGCCTTATTAAGCTTAGGTTATTATACATCATCAATTTGTTTAGGAGCATTCACCACAGGTCTATTTGACTTCTGCTTGATGACACCTCTCAATGGGATTTCTAACTTTTTTCCATTCTTTAGTGAGACAACCATATAATGGGCTCCAGGATTAGGCTTAAGTTACCAAGGGAACTTCCTTTAGTTTTTCACTAACTAAGCTGTGGAAAAAGCTTGTTAGGTTACTTATGTCTCAATCATCTTATTATGAGTAATGATTGAGTTAACTTTTTCTTATAGATCTGACATACCATGATAGTATTCTATATATGTGAGCTTAACTCCTTATTAGTCTTTTCTTGTAAAGTAATAAAAAGGTTAATCATCTTTTTCGCTTTATCAATCCCTATATTTTGCTTTCCTTGGGGGAACTGAGGTGGTCCCCTGTTGTTGTTACCATTGCCATCCAACCCACCTTGTGATTGATTGTTCTGGTAAGAGAAACTAGGATGATTTTTCCATCCTAGATTATAAGTCTATAAGTACATATTTCCTTTCTTAGGATAGTCATGGAAGTTGTCGGTGGCACATACTTGGTCTATGTTAACCTCATCGTTGAGGCTCGTATTTAATGATTTAGCAGTAAAATGTCCACCTGTAGTTACATCAAGAGTAATGCGAGTTGCATTGTGTAAAGTGTCATAAAAGGTTAAAACTACCATCCACTTCGACAAACCATGATAATGACACTTCCTTAATAAGTCCTAATATCTATCATATGCCTTTAAAAGTTACTTGCCATCCTTCTTAACAAAGCTAGTAATTTGGACTTTATGGTCGGCGGTCTGGTTATGTGGGAAGAAATGATTCAGAAACGCTGAATATTAATTGATCCCTATTGGTGATGGAGCTTTTTAGCAATGAGTTAGGCCATAACTTAGCCTTATTCATCAATGAAAATGAAAACAAATTGAGGCGGATCTAATCCTAAATGACACTATTCATCTTGGTGGTGTTGTAGTACTCCAAGAATATGGATAAATACAGGTTTAGGTCCTCCACAGGTAGTCCATAGAATGATATCTTCATTCCAATGCTCATAAGCCTAAAGTTCAGCTTGAAGTTATTGTTTTCTACATGAGGGGCTGTGATGCTAGAATGGACACCAATCATGGTTGAGGCAATGAAGTCCTCAAATGGTCTCGCTCCATCTTCATTATCTCTAGAATGGTTTTGTCTAACACTTGTTTTCTCCTTCGCCAGTTGAAAGTTCTCTCAATTTCAGGATCAAGTAAAAGTATATGTGCTTCACCACTTGATCTTGTTCTTTGCATAAAAGACTAATTCCTATAGAAAAGAAAATAGACAATACCACAAGTAAAATGTGAACAAAACAAAAGAATATAAGAAAAGAAAAAGAAAAGGCTTAATCCTAAGGTTCGCTAACTTGACTGATTCCAGTGGACTACAGCCCTTGGCAACGATGCCAAAAACTTGATATCACCCATAAGTGCATAGGTTTTATCGTGTAATAAAAATATCGATCTCATAGGGACCACATCACTAAGCATTTAGGCTTTAGTTTGAGCAAGCAATGGTTGTGATTTTAAGGACAAAAGTAAAAATAGAATAAAATAGAGCTTTTTAAACGACATGAATTAAATTATGGAAAACACTCTTAGAGGTTTCATATCATTCCAATTATTGAACTAGTAATCTATGAAGGCTATGTGAATCATGAATTGTTAAATTGCTTTGGTTCATTTAGCCTTAGGGTTTACTTGTTAGGATTACTCTCTATAATGTTAATTAGCTCTTTTAAGGTTGTCATAATTCCTTATCAAAAATTAACTAAATATAGCATAAAATACAAGATTCTAAAACATGAATTCAAATAGATCAATCAATAGGTACATAGTTTTATAATTAGGAATACTTTTACACCCTTAAGAGTAAAAGAGAACTACTCACTCATGATGGTGGAGGTCACATAAGATCTTATAGCACTCACCATTATAAATGAGAAATAAAAACAAAACTAAAATTAAGAATACCTTGAGAAAAGGGATGGGCCATCACCGTCTCTTTGTAATTCCTCAAAGTACTTTACAAAACTCTCAGAACCTAAAACTAAGATTACTCTAAATTGATACTTTTTAAAAATTAAAACTAGGTCTAATGTAGTCTCATAAGATATACCAACATTAACTAACTAAAACACAACCAGGCATTTCCAAACAAGATTAGGAAAAAAGACAAAATTTAGGTCAAACTAACTCCACAACCAAATAAATCTACGACCTAGTCGTGGAGTCCTTCAGAGGTCATGGAGCTCTTGGTTGGCCTCATTGGGCTTGAGTTAGCCCAACTTTGACTTTTCTTGGACTTATTTGCTTTGACTTTGCTTTATGCTTGGTATCCTTCTTGGGCCAAAAGTTAGGCCTTTTTTGTAACATCCTAAATTTTTTTAGAAATAAATTATAAATATGATAATGATTAATTATTCAATAACCAAAATATGTATAATAATTAATTAAATACTATTTGTGATTTACAAGTCAAATAAAATTTACTAAACTTGAATAATTTAACTAATGATATGGGATCCATTAAATTATTTTTGGGAATTAGGTGGCTAAAGATAGTAAAATAATTATGGTGAGTATGAGGATATACTCATATTAAATTTTGAAGTTGAGGAAGAATTTATACGAACACAGAACGTGTTTATAGTCGGTAAAAATACAAATGATAATAGAATTAAGAAAATTCAAAAGTCCTTCTTTTTTCCTATGTGATTATCATGACATAGTGGCTCTCTTTTTCTCTTATTACATGTTGGACAAAAGAATGAATTTGATCATTGGACAAAAGGCAAATACAAGTGGACCCTTGGATTGAATCAATGGTTATGATTTGGAGAAAGAAAAGTCACTTTTCTCTTTTTCTTTCTTCCCTCATCTCACGCTACTCTCTTTGTATTTTCTTCATCTCCATTTTATTTTCTTCATTCCTTCTTCATTGCAAGAAAAACCATATGGCTCTTGTGGTAGCTCTCCTTAACCAAAATTTGTTGGAATTAATTAATTCAAGAAGCAAATATTAGACTTTGGAACTCTTTTCCACTTACTTCATCATCTTCTCCATGCCTTTTTATTCTCCATTTTCTCTCTTAGAGCTTTGGCATAAGGAAAGGGATTTGTCATTTTTATTGTTTCAAATCATTGATTTATATCCTTTGAAGCATGAAAATGGTGATTATTGTTGTTGTTATGAAGGAAAATGACAATAGGTCTTGAAACCTTAGGTTAGATGACAATGGAGAAATGGGTTTTGTTGTGAGCATATGGTGCATGAAATTTTGGGTTAGAATATGTTTGAAATGTGGAATGGAAGTTGATAGGAATTGTTATTGATGGTTTGATTGAAAACCCTAAGTTTTGGTCAACGCTTGGATTATGGAAAATTAAGGAAAATATGATTTATTTCCAAGAGAATAGTTAATAATTATAGAAATAAATTTTAGAATGTATGACATGAATTATTGGTGATGAAAATTGGAGGAACCATGAAAAAGTGTTGATGTCTTGGCTATTAAATAAAGTAGAAGATGTTTCCTTGGTATAAATGGTATAGATAATTATAAGAATGCATTGTGGAATATTTAGAACACATTATGGATGATGGGTGTGAACACCTCTTTTGGTCCGACCTAAGAGGAAAAGATCTCCGAGAGAGGACTGAGCTTCAATTCTAACTAATCCTTCTGGCTGTAAGATTTCCGAGTGAAAAATGGCTATTTCCAAGTGAAAAATGGCTGTTACCGAGTGATATATCTGAGTCATCCGTTTTCGAGTGCCATTTCCGAGTGGGATGTCTCCGACTGACAGTTTCCAAGTGGACTACTTCCGAGAGAGTTACTTCCGAACGAAGCAAAGACTTCCTTATGTCCGAATGATCATTTCCGAGTGGGCTTTAAAAGGAATTACTCTGAACGAAGGAAAGGCTCAGACTGAGTGAGTATGTTTTCAGACAGAGACTCAAGTTCCAAATGTCTGAATGATCATTTCTGAGTGAGATGTCTCCGAGTGGGGCTTTTTCGAATGGTTTGAGTCTGAGGGAAATACCTCTCAAGAAAAGATACATCCGAGTGGTGAATTCCAGATTGAAGCCTCTTAGGCGAAGATACATCTAAGTGTTGAGTTCCCGACTGAAGTACCTCCGAGTGGAGACTCTGACTTTGAATGAGTGCTTTTTCTAGGCAGAGATATTTTCAAGCGAATCACCTCCGAGTGAATTGATTCTAAACGAGGCTCAATTACGAGTGAATACTTCAGAGAAATATATCCGAGTAGGTTGTCTCTGAGTGAGATATTCCCGAATGGGCTGATTGACGATTGAGGAAACTCCGAGTGAGAAGCAAGTCGGACGTCTAAGTGAATGTGTCCGAATAAATGTGTCCGAGTGGATCACTTCAAGGGGTGAAGGAAGGGTCGACTGAATTACTCCCAAGCAATATGTCCGAGCAAGGTTTCTCCGAGTGGTTCAATTCCAGAGACATAGCCGAGTGAAACATTTTGAGGGTGCCGATTGAATCATCTGAATGAAAACTTCCCGATCCTGAATGGGTCACATGTGATAGGAGGGCTTGAACCTGTGCCGAGTGAGTCATTTTTCAATCGGTTCCGAGTCACTCTTCAATCAGTTTCGAGTGATTCACTTTTCAATCGGTTCCAAATCACTCTTTAATCAGTTTCGAGTGATTCACTTTTTAATCGGTTCCGAATCACTCTTCAATCAGTTCCGAGTGAATCACTCTTCAATCGGTTCCGAATCACTCTTTAATCAGTTCTGAGTGAATTACTCTTTAATCGATTCCGAATCACTCTTCAATCGATTCCGAGTGAATCATTTTTCAATCGGTTCTGAATGAATGTTTCAATCGGTTTCGAGTCACTCTTCAATCAGTTCCGAGTGAATCACTTTTCAATCGGTTTCGAATGAATGTTTTAATCAGTTCTGAATGAATGTTTCAATCGGTTCTGATTGAATGTTTCAATCAGAGTTGCTTTCCTCGTCCAGCTCGAATTGCTTCAAACAGAAACAAGTTCCGAGCAAAGCTTTCACTCGGATTTTGTGTATAAAATGTACCTGTTCCGCTCGGATTAATCCCCACTGAGGATGGATGCTGGCTGAGGCACTAATCCAAGTCATAAGGGAACACCGGCTCCATATTTCCACTGTTCGTCCATGTTGACTTGGATTCCACCACCCAAGTGGATCCATGAATCCTGGAAGTGGCAGACAGGGGACGAAAGTGGAGAAATTAAAAATTCCCCACCAGTTGCTGTCCCCCCACTACCTGTTAGTGGCTAGGCTGCCTCCACTCTGAGTGGAAGCCTGTGCTGTCCAAGCACTTGGCAGCTCCTATAAATACCCCATCTGAAGGAGCACAAGGGGTTGGATTTTCTGGGGTTGAATTTTGGAGGGATCCTGAAGCCTTCATTAGAGAGAATCCTGAAGCTTTTTCTTTAAAGAGAAAAAATAGAGTCTTAAAAACTCATACCACTCCGTCCTTCTCCTCTAATTCATAGTCCTCCTCCTCTCAAATCCACCATACAGCCCCCTAAAACTCACCAACACCGTCCCTCTCCCTTTAACACACCGTACAGCCCCTCTCTCTCCTTAAACCCACACTGTCCGTCCTCCTCTTCCCACACCGTTCTTACTCTCTCCTAACCCACACTGTCCACCCCTCTCTCCTCTCTACACTGTCCGTCCTCCTTAAACCCCAACACCGTTCTCACTCTCTCCTAACCCTTACTGTCTGCCCTCTACTCCTCAAACACCGCCCCTCTCCTCCAAAAAACCACGCTGTTGCTCTCTTTCTCCACACCGTTCTCCTCTCTCCCAGCACCGTCCCTCTCCTAAACTCCACACCGTCCTGCTCCTAAAATCCCCACCACATCGTCCAACACCTCAAATCCTTCACACACCGTCCAGCTCCTGTCTCACCACACCGGTCCTACTCTGCCCCTCATTTTTAATGCTTGTATTTATTTATTTTCTATTGAATTAATTGTTGTTTGTGACTTTGCTTCCTTTTCAATTAGTGATTAATTTCTGTTGTTTGAATTAATCTCCACTAGGATTCATAATAAATATTAACAAGAATGAGTGCTTCATGCATTTTGTTTGTACTGGCCTAAAAATTGTAATTATCATTTTTATTATTATTATTATTTGTCGCGACCGGGATCGCGGCGGCGCGGCCGACCCTCGAAACGGTTTTAAATAATAAACAGGGAGTCGCCACCAATATTTTTTAGGATAAAATAGTGGAAAAACCTTTGGTTATAGCACTGGTTATAAAAATGAGATTCCATGATTCGGGAGTCTGATTACAGGTGAGGAAGGTACTAGCACCTCACAACTGTCCGTTATAAAAAACGGTTACCTCAATTTGATAGCGCGCATTATAGTTAACCCGATAATTATTTTAACTTCTTCATAAAAAGGAAAACGTACGGAATGACAAAATAAACAAAATAAATAAAAATCAACGCAAAATATTTACATGAGATTAACAGGACGTCTCGTCCAAATTAATCTCGCTCCTTCTTTTTCTTTAAAGAGATATTTAAAAATATGAGATTAACAGGACGTCTCGTCCAAATTAATCTCGCTCCTCTTTTTTTCTTTAAAGAGATATTTAAAAATATGAGATTAACAGGACGTCTCGTCCAAATTAATCTCGCTCCTCCTTTTTTCTTTAAAGAGATATTTAAAAATATGAGATTAACAGGACGTCTCGTCCAAATTAATCTCGCTCCTCCTTTTCTTCTTTAAAGAAATATTTAAAAATATGAGATTAACAGGACGTCTCGTCCAAATTAATCTCGCTCCTCCTTTTGATAGCAAGACAAAAAGGAAACTCTAAAAATTAAATAAAGAAAGGTGGGCCCGACAGGAACTGTTTCCCGCTCCTACGTATTCTCGAGCTTTCGAGAAATCAGGGTCACGTAGTTCTTTAAAATGTTGTTTTTTTTAGGAAAAGATTAGGAAGATATTGATAGGCATCATTTTAGTGAAGAATCCATACAAGGTGAAGTGCTTCGCACGTGCACAGATCTTATAGAGACTGTGTAGACGGAAGTATTTTCCGTACGACACTGATTAAGAAAAATGAATATATATATATATAAAAAACTGAATGGGAGAGGAAAACGAGTGCAAAAAATGAAAAAAACAAGCGAAGAATAAGAAAACCGAGTGAAAAATAAGAAAACCGAGTGAAAAAATGAAAATCCGAGTGAAAACAGGGAAAACCGAGTGAAACAGTGACAATATGAGTGAAACAGTGAAAATTTGAGTGAAACAGTGAAAAATCTGAGTGAAACAGTGAAAAATCTGAGTGAAACAGTGAAAATCCGAGTGAAACAATGAAAATCTGAGTGAAACAGTGAGAATCTGAGTGAAATAGTGAAAAATCTGAGTGAAACAAGTGAAAATAAGGGAAACCGAGTGTAAAATAGTAAATCCTAGTGAAACAGTGAGAATCTGAGTGCAAAAATAGTAAATCCGAGTGAAACAGTAAGGATCTGAGTGAAAATAAGAGAAACCGAGTGCAAAATAGTAAATCCTAGTGAAACAGTGAGAATCTGAGTGGAATAGTAAAAATCCGAGTGGAAATAAAGGAAACTGAGTAAAACAGTGAGAATCCGAGTGGAAAGAGGCTTACCGGGTGAAATTTGAGCAAAGAAGAACGATTGGGACAAGAATTGCAAGTTCGAGAGGGAAAAGGGAGCTGGAAGAAGTGCTATTGAGTGAGAGTGTACAGGATGTTGGGGTAAAGAGAGTTTGAAAGGTGAGGGGTGAGTGAAGTGAGAGGGAGAGAAGACTTGGCGTGAGAGAGAGAGAGAACAGAGGTTTGGCAGAGTTTCATCATCTGAAAATGCCTCCCCCTCAGCTGCCCTCTGCCTATCCCATTTATAGGCTGGCCCGAGTGGAATGCCAGCTCAGGCTTCCACTTTCGAGTGGAATGCCAGCTCAGGCCTCCACTCAGTTTGGGTAGTGGGGGACAACGGCTGGTGGGAATTTTTAATTCCCTCCACCTCCGCCCCTGTCTGCCAGCCACCTCCGGGATTCCTGGATCCACTTTGGGGTGGAATCCAGGTCAGCATGTGAATCCGAGTGAAGAGAATGGAAATCCGAGTGAAAATGGTGTAATCCGAGTGAAAATTGGTGCAATCCGAGTGAGAATGGCTTGGATTAACCTTCCAATCAGTATTCATCCACACTGGCAGTCAAATCCAAGTGAAAATGGTGTAATCCGAGTGAAAAATGGTGTAATCCGAGTGAGAATGGCTCGGATCAACCTTCCAATCAGTATTCATCCATACTGGGAGTCAAATCCGAGTGAGGATGGTGCAAATCTGAGTGAAAATGATGGAATCCGAGTAAGGAGAGTGGAAATCCGAGTGAAATGGTGGAATTCCGAGTGAGGAGAGTGGAATCCGAGAGAAAATGGTGTAATCCGAGTGAGAATGGCTCGGATCCACCTTCCAATCAGTATTCATCCACACTGACAGTCAAATCAGAGTGAAAATGGAGTAATCCGAGTAAAAATAGGGAATCCGAGTGAGAATCACTCGGATCACCCTCTCAGTCAGCATTAGGAGTCAAATCCGAGTGGGAAAAGGTATTCCCCGTAGAAGGCCGAGTGAGAATACTCCTTTCCGAGTGGTTTTACTCGGTTTGTGGTTGCTGTGAGACATTCAAATGCAAACAAGTGTAAAAGCCTCGGAACCGACTCTAACGATTGGGAAATGACTTGAAATTGACTCGGAGCCGATTGAAAATTGAGGAGAATGACTCAGAAGTTGAAATGGCTCGGATCTTGTTTGAAGAAGCAAACTGACTGAATTGCCAGTCAATTCCGACTGGGAGTTGATGGAAATGGACTCGGGAAAGGTTTGAAGGAGGACTCGGAGGTTGAGTGTAAAGGAGGACTCGAAACCGAGTGACCAACGACACGGAACCGACTAAAATGGCTCGGAAATTGGAATTTTGGTTATTTTCACTCGGAATAGCATTGACAGTGAAGTATTTCACTCGGAACTGACCCATTTTGAGTGATCCCACTCAGATTTGATTATTTTCGAGTCATTCCACTCGGAAATTCTTCATTTTGACTCATTCCACTCAGAAATGCTTCATTTTGACTCGGATTTGATCATTTCTGAGTAGTTCTACTCGGATTTGCTCCATTCTGAGTAGTTCCACTCGGTTTTGATCATTTCTGAGTAGTTCTACTCGGATTTTCTCCATTCTGAGTAGTTCTACTCGGTTTTGATCATTTCTGAGTAGTTTTACTCAGATTTCTCTTCAACAGTGGCATATTCCACTCGGATTTGATCTGTTCCGAGTCCTTCCACTCGGAAATAATCATTTCTGAGTCCCCTTTTTTTTAAATTATTTTCTTAAAATCTTTTCATTTGCGGATAGGCTGAAATAGGTGTTCACAGATGCCCCTCTTTACTTCCTTTCCTTGAGAAAAGCATAAAGTTTCTTCTTACTTTTGAAATGGAAAGGGAGTAAAGACGTGAACACCTTTGTCAAAGTATTAGATGAAGGGGAAAAAACCAGGAATTGACACTTGAACCTTTCAGTTAGCAGGAGATGAGAAGACCGGGGTTGACTCCCGGTAGAAAGGAAAGTAAAGGGTGCATGAATAGGTGAACAGGAAGTAAAGGATGTGCCTGAATAGGCGGACAGGAGGTAAAGGATGTCTGAACAGACGGAAGGAAAGTGATGGATGCTTGAATAGGCGGGAAAGAAAGTAAGTGGTGCCTGAATGGGTGGCTGGAAGATAAAGGATGCCTTGATAGGCGGCTGAAAAATAAAGGATGCCTTAATAGGCGGATAAGAAAGTAAATGGTGCCTGAATAGGCGGCTGGAAAATAAAGGATGCCTTGATAGGCGGCTGGAAGATAAAGGATGCCTTGATAGGCGGCTGGAAAAATAAAGGATGCCTTGATAGGCGACTGGAAAATAAAGGATGCCTTGATAGGTGGCTGGAAAGATAAAGGATGCCTTGATAGGCGGCTGGAAAGATAAAGGATGCCTTGATAGGCGACTGGAAAGATAAAGGATGCCTTGATAGGCGGCTGGAAGATAAAGGATGCCTTGATAGGCAGCTGGAAAAGTAAAGGATGGCTTGATAGGCGAATGAAAAAAAGTAAAGGATGCCTTGATAGGCGAATGAAAAAGTAAAGGATGCCTGAATAGGAGGACAGAAAGTAAAAGGTGCCTGAATAGGCAAATGGAAAGTAAAGTGCGCCTGAATAGGAGGACAGAAAGTAAAGGATGGGGTTAACTGGGGATGCATGATGGGCTTACTAAAGGAAAGAAATCTGGGGATGATTCAGTTCAAGCTATCTTGGATGATTCGGGGAACTGCTTTTTGATTGGGAGAGAGAAGAAATGGGAGAAAGTTCTGGGACGAATACTCCAATTTTTGGAAAGATTACAAGATTTAGGGGTACTACCTCAAGGCCGGGAGAAGAATCTGGGGTGATGTCCCAGTTAGGGCGGTTGAAGAGGCTTGGGGGTGCATTTCCTTTTGACGGAGTGAGACCCGAGGTAATGTCCCAGTTCAAACTTCCCAGGAGCATGGGGTACCGCCTTTGGGTTGACAAAAGATAACAACCTGGGGAAGATGCCCCAGTTTGACATAATCTAAAGAGCTTTGGGGGAATCTAGGGAGATGCCTCAGTTTGACAAGTTGGAAAAAGTTTGGAGAAACGCCTCATGACTGGAAAGGAAGAAATCTGGGGAGATGCCCTAGTTTGACATGATTGAAGGATTCTTGGAGAATGGTTATAACAAAAGGAATTCGGGAAGATGTCCCAGTTGAGCTTATTTGGGAAGCGTAGTATCACTGGGGAAGAATTTGGTGGTTTAGGTACTGCCTCTTGATGGAAAGTTTAGGATTCATTGGGGAGAGAGATCCTGAGGAGTGCCATCTTTGGTGAATGATTCCACTGGGGAGGATATTTCAAGAGGCACGGACTTCAATAATTGAGGATGAGAGTTTGAAGGTGCCTGCTTAGGCGATGAAAGAGTAAAACATTGAAAGGTGCCAACCTTGGCGTTTTAAGGAGGGAATTTTGAGAAGTGCCAACTCGAGCGATTCAAGGAAGGGATTTGAAGGGCTTGATTGGGGTGTTAGTTCCTAGCATGACTATCTATGAGATAACCTGCAGAAAAATGGTCAGTAACGCAAAGATAAGTTTCAAAATCGGGTAAGTCCTGTGAAACCGCGACTCTTACGAGAACTCATGGACGAAGTAGAATGAATGAGGCAACCATAGCTTCGGAGCGCGTGTCTGGCCAAGTCCCTGCGATGATCACCTATGATGAGGTCGAGTAGCAGGAGCATCTTGTCCCTTACGACTTTAAATGTTTACCAATCTTCCATTTTACTTTGTTAAAATACATGTTTTTATCAGATCAACCAAATTCATAACACGTATCGAAGAGGGTGAACTTTATTCATGCACGTTAAACAAGTACAGAGAAAAAAAATAAAGAAGGTAAATGAAATGAATGAGGTCACATAGGTCCAGCACAAATGAAAACTGGGAAGACTCATGGATCCTCCAGTGAATCTCTGAGACTGATGAGAGCCTTAACCCCTAACACGACTTCATGTTCACCCTTCGACCTTGCTTTTGGAAAGGTAAGTTCGACAGTGATTCACGTGCACGAGCTTGGACTCGTACTTCTTTGAGCCAGAGGATCATTTGCAATGCCAGAAATTTGACCCTAACTTTTGCCTGAGCCGCCCTTTTCGGGTTTTCGACTCACCGGGTCACTCTAACTTTTGCCTAAGCCGCCTTTTCAGGTTTTCAGCTTAGCGAGCATTAATTTTCTTTTCGTCCTTTTTTTTTGTTTTTTTTGTTTTTTTTTTATTTGCTCTGACATCTCCTCCCTAAGCATAGTATTTTTTCACTGCATCTGTGTTTACAGGCATTGACAAATCCTGGCCATCCATATTAGTGAGTATTAAGGCTCCTCCAGAAAAAGCCTTCTTCACAACATATGGTCCTTCATAATTAGGAGTCCATTTGCCTCGATTGTCCTTTTGAATTGGTAAAATTTTCTTGAGTACCAGGTCTCCTTCTTGAAACTGTCGAGGCCGTACTTTCTTCTCAAATGCTCGTTTCATACGTCTCTGATACAACTGACCATGACAGAGGGTAGTCAATCTTTTTCCATCAATCAAGTTTAATTGGTCATGTCGAGCTTGAACCCACTCAGCCTCCTCTAATTTTGCTTCCATCATTACCCGAAGGGACGGGATTTCTACTTCAAAAGGCAAAACTGCTTCCATTCCATATACGAGGGAGAACGGGGTTACCCCTGTCGAGGTTCAAACCGAGGTGCGATACCCATGCAGAGCGAAAGGGAGCATCTCGCTCCAATCTCTATAGGTGACTACCATTTTCTGCACTATCTTCTTGATGTTCTTATTGGCTGCCTCAACTGCCCCATTCATTTTAGGTCGATAAGGAGAGGAATTGTAATGGTGAATCTTGAAGCTTTTGCAGAGTTCCTTCATCATTTTGTTGTTCAAATTCGTACCATTGTCAGTAATGATCTGACTTGGTAGGCCATATCGGCATATCAGTTCTCGCTTGATGAATTTGACCACAATACTCCTTGTTACACTGGTATATGAAGCTGCTTCTACCCATTTGGTGAAATAGTCGATGGCGACCAAGATGAAACGATGACCGTTTGAAGCTTTTGGCTCGATGGGTCCAATGACATCCATACCCCACATTGAGAAGGGCCATGGTGTCGTCAAGACATTTAGGGATAACGGGGGTGCATGAATATGGTCAGCGTATATCTGACATTTGTGACATTTTCGGACATACTTGAAGTAATCCGCTTTCATGGTCATCCAGTAATAACCAGCCCTCAAAATCTTTCTAGACATGGCATGTCCATTAGCGTGAGTCCCAAAAGATCCTTCATGAACATCCTTCATGATTTCGTTTGCCTTATCAGCATCAACACAGCGAAGAAGGACAGAGTCATAAATTCTTTTGTAAAGCACATCCCTATTTAAGAAGAAACCCATGGCGAGTCGCCTTAGGGTTTTCTTATCATTTTCTGTAGCACCCTCGGGGTATTCTTGACTCTGGATATACCTCTTAACATCATGGTACCAAGGTTTCCCATCAGACTCCTTTTCCATCATTTGACAGTATGCAGGCTCACAGTGCTTCTTTACTTCGATGAGAGGCATATCGTAGTCACTACTTACTTTGAACATTGAGGCAAGGGTAGCCAAAGCATCAGCCATTTGATTGTCATCCCGGAGAACGTGATGAAAAGAGATCTCTTTAAACTCCTTGATCATTTCCTTGATGTGATTATAATAAGGAATTAATTTACTGTCCCTAGTCTCCCACTCGCCTTTCAATTGATGAATAACCAAAGCAGAGTCCCCATAAACTTCTAACAACTTTACTTTTACATCCAACGCCGCTTGGATTCCTAATGAGCATGCCTCATATTCAGCAATATTATTGGTACAGTCAAAACACAATCTGGCGCAGATAGGGATAAATTCCTTATCGGGTGAAATCAAGATAGCCCCAATTCCGTGCCCCAATGCATTAGAAGCTCCGTCAAATCTCAGGGTTCATTTCTTCTTTTGACCACCTTCTTCATTGAATAATGTCATGATATCTTCATCCGGAAAGTTAAATTGCATCGGCTGATAATCATTGATGGGTTGGTGTGCCAAGTAATCAGCCAGGGCACTTCCTCTTATAGCTTTTTGAGTGACATATATTATGTCGTACTCAGTTAACAGCACTTGCCAGCGAGCGATCCTTCCAGTCAGAGCAGGTTTTTCAAAAATGTACTTAACGGGGTCCATTTTAGAAATTAGCCAAGTGGTGTGACTCAACATGTACTGCCTTAGGCGCTTAGCGGCCCATGCTAACGCACAACAAGTCCGCTCTAAAGCGGAGTACCTCATTTCACAATCAGTGAACTTCTTGCTCAAGTAGTAGATAGCATGTTCCTTCTTTCCAGTTTCATCGTGTTGTCCCAACACGCAGCCCATGGATTCGTTCAATACAGTTAGATACAATATAAGTGGCCTTCCTGGGGCTGGGGGCACCAAAATTGGTGGTTCTTGTAGGTACTGCTTAATCTTTTCGAAAGCTGCTTGACAATTCTCATCCCATCGCCCTGGTTGATTCTTACGGAGTAACTTGAAGATGGGTTCACAAGTTGCCGTCAATTGTGAAATAAATCTGGCGATATAATTGAGCCTTCCCAAAAATCCTCGGACCTCTCTTTCTGTATGGGGAGGAGGCATCTCAAGAATCGCCTTAACTTTGTTAGGATCAACCTCTATTCCCCTTTCACTTACTATAAATCCTAGCAGCTTGCCCGACCTTGCACCGAAAGTGCACTTGGCGGGGTTCAATCTTAGCTTGAACTTTCTCAATCGTTCAAAAAGCTTCCTTAGATCGCTAATGTGCTCTTCATCTGTTCTAGACTTGGCAATGATGTCATCCACGTAGACTTCTATTTCCTTGTGCATCATATCATGGAAAAGAGTCACCATTGCTCTCTGATAAGTTGCCCCAGCATTTTTCAACCCAAAGGACATCACCTTATAACAAAATGTACCCCATAGAGTAATAAACGTGGTCTTCTCCATGTCTTCAGGTGCCATCTTAATTTGATTATACCCCGAGAAACCATCCATGAAGCAGAAAATGGAATGCTGAGTTGTATTATCAACCAAAACATCGATCTGTGGTAGGGGAAAATCATCCTTGGGACTAGCCCTATTCAAATCTCGGTAATCCACACACATCCGTACCTTTCCATCCTTTTTAGGGACAGGGACAATGTTGGCTACCCACTGAGGGTATTTTGCCACTGCTAGGAACCCAGCATCAAATTGCTTCTTAACCTTCTCTTTGATCTTTAAAAGCATTTCTGGCTTCATTCGGCGTAATTTCTGCTTTATTGGTGGGCATTCAGGTTTCAAGGGTAGTCTATGCTCGACAATGCTAGCATCAAGCCCAGGCATATCTTGATAAGACCAGGCAAAGACATCACAAAATTCCATTAACAACTTGATTAAATCTTCTCTTTGTTCTCTGCTTAGGGTAGTGCCGATCTTGACTTCCTTCTTATTTTCTTCATTCCCTAAATTAATGACCTTAACTATGTCTAGGTAGGGTTGAATCCCTTCATCCTCTTGCTCTAACAACCTTGTCATTTCAGGCGGTGGTTCACAATCTTCCCCACCTTCCTCATCAGCGTAATCAACTGGGTGATCGAAGTCGGGAAACGGGATTGCGACCTCACTCTCCTCAAGGGAGTCACTTTCGGATCTGCAATTTAGTGTGATATGGCAAATAAAAAAGAAAGAACAAGCGAGTAAAAAGAAGGGTTTAAAACAAGGATAAGGGATACACGAAGAGTTTTTTTTTTTTTTGAATTACGATACACGTTTATTGATAAAAATGATAAAAACAAGTTTTTTCGCCTTTATTACATGGAAGGGTCCCAAAGCTTTAGGCAGAGCAGAGGGACGAATAAGTACTCAAAGCATAAACAAATTACTTTGGCAAAACATTCAAAGTCGTGGGGAGCTCGATGGCCTCCCAGTTATGAAGTTCTTGGCCTGGTGGACAAGCAATCACAAAATCAATACTATCACAAGGGTTTTCTTCAATGACAGCGACTTGGCCTGGAGGCATCAGTCCGGCGCTCCGAAAGCTCTGGTAGAGATCACAGATGGGGACTCTTGCAGTATGAGGATCTCTACCGGTAAGACGAGCAGCCCTTTTTTCTCTCTTCGCTTCCTCTACCCTTTTTCTGTCGGCACTCATGGGCCGGTATCCTAATCCAAAACCATTTCTATTATGAAACAGGCGTATTGGTTCTATTTCTCCATTCAAAGCACGTCCTAGCCCTCTTCCAGGTTTATACCCTCCACGCAGCATAACCTTTGCCATCATTAAAGATGCACTTGGCATGCAAGCTTTTGCCATTGTGGCTCCTTCCCCCACATAGGTAGTGTTTGCTATCTCTAATGCTTGGAAAGAAGTTTCAAGGGCCTCTTCTGCTGCCTCGATGTAAGGGGTTGACAGAGGTTTGCTGACCAGAAGGTCTTCTTCACTAGAAACAATTATCAGCTTGTTATCAATTATGAATTTTAATTTTTGGTGCAGGGTAGAGGGCACCACTCCAGCAGAATGGATCCACGGCCTGCCTAATAAACAACTATAGGCAGGCGAGATATCCATGACTTGAAAAAGGACCTGGAACGTGCATGGCCCAACCTGTATGGGCAGCTCAATCTCACCCATATCCTCCCTCCGAGTTCCATCAAAAGCTCATACTATCGTGGCATTTGGCTTCATAAAAGTCCCATCAAATGGTAATTTGGCCAATGTAGACTTTGGCATGATATTGAGGGACGACCCATTGTCAATAAGTACTTTTGCTAAGATGTAATCTCGGCATTTTACGGAGATATGGAGAGCCTTGTTGTGCCCAATCCCCTCTGTTGCTATTTCGTCGTCAGTGAAGGTCAGATAGTTATCTGCAACAATGTGCCCCACTATTCCTTGAAACTTATCAACGGGAATGTCATGACTGACATGAGCCTCATTCAGGACCTTCATCAACATCTTCCGATGTGGCTCAGAGTTCATCAGCAATGATAACAAAGAGATCTTTACAGGAGTATGGGTCAGTTGGTCAAGCACTTGATATTCACTCTGGCGAATAAACCTTAAGAATTCATGGGCTTCTTCATCAGTCACGGCCCTTTTGATTTCGCCATTGGCCCCTTCTTTGTCCACCTTGGCATTTCCAGTAACCTGATCCCTCTTCGACTCTGGAGGGGTGTATACTCTTCCACTTCGGGTTATACCTCCTACCCCAACAATATTTGTGACGGACGAAGGAGACGGGTCACCTGTGGCCGGGCTTGCCACGATCACATCTGCGTTGTACTTCCAAGGGACAGCCCGAGAATTTTTGAACGTAAACGGGGTGGGTGCTTGAATAGTGATGGTTGGTTGTACAGAAACAGGAGCTGCTTGGGGGTTCCTGGTGTAAAAAATTGTCAAGGGCTTAGGGATCCGCGCCCCTGTTTGCTCCTCGATCATGTCGACCTCATCTCCACGGCGTTTACAGACCTGCGCAATATAGGTGTCCATAAGGCTTTGAAGGACCTCACAGAAACCTTGATGTTCGGCAGTCTGTTCGCAATCATGTTTCACACTCCAGGTTCCTTCAATTAATCCCCTTTCAAGCAAAAGGGAATGAACTACCCTCAATGGCATTCTTATGTCAGCAACATTCTTAACGCACTCCTCATCATTTTAAAAGGCGTTGACCTCTGAATTTCCATGGTTGGGCAGGGGATTTGTGGCAACATTTGGGCTACCTTCCTTAAAGTTAATCCAGTCAGCTTTGATCAAATCCCTTACTTTATACTTCAAAGCCAGGCAATTTTCTGTGGAATGCCCTGGTGCCCCAGCATGGTAATCACAATGAGCGTTTGGGTCATATCCCCTTGGGTAAGGAGGTTGCAACGGCCTCATAGGGGATGGAGCTACCAGACCTTTCTGAACGAGGATTGGAAAAAGTTCGGTATATGTTATAGGAATTGGATCGAACTGCACAGGGGAGCATTCATTGTTGGAATTTCTTGTGTTTTGATTATGATTAGGTGGTCGAGTCACTTGTTGCGGGTGATGGTATGGCACGGGTTGCGGTACTGGCGCTCTTACCATGGGTGGACGGAAGTGGGGAGTATAAGCTGTCGGGCTCTGAGTGGTAGCGGCCACATAAGGATTGGGAGCTTGAATCATAGTAGGAAAGAATGGTCTTGGCGAAGGCGTCTTTTGATTAGAAGAGATGGAATTAGTTTCTCCATCCCTTTTCCCAGGCACCGGCCTTCTTGTCATGCTTGCCCCAGATGAGCCCTGAATGATCTTTCCTGTTCGTATTCCGCTTTCCACTCTTTCCCCGATAGTCATAATGTCGGAGAAGTTGGATGAAACACTACCAATCATCTTGCCGTAGAAAGGTGATGGGAGCGTATCAATAAACATCGCGACTATTTCTTTTTTCGACAATAGGGGATCCACTTGTGCCGCTGTCTCTCTCCATCATTGGGCATATTCCTTGAATGTTTCACTGTCCTTTTTCATCATGTTTTGTAAATGAACCCTGTTGGGTGCCATATCCATGTTATACTTGTATTGTCTAAGGAAGGCATCTGCTAGGTCCTTCCAACAACGGATATGGTTCTGATCAAGGTGAGCATACCATGTAAGAGTGGCCCCTGCTAGACTATCTTGGAAGCAGTGGATCAAGAGTTGGTCATTAGAAGAGTAAGATGCCATCTTTCGACAGTACATCGTGAGATGGTTCTTTGGACAAGTCATTCCCCGATACTTATCAAAGTCTGGCATCTTGAATTTGGGTGGGAGGACAACATCTGTGACTAAACATAGCTCCGAAGCATCTATTAGTCCAAAACCTCCAGAGCCTTCCATCATCCTCAAACGCTCTTCTAAGATTTCTATCTTTTCCTTTCGAGGAGCTGCGACCATGCGGGTTGCATCTTGGAGATTGGTCCCATAGGGGGTTCCGTATCCATACGGATAACCGAGTGGCTGGTTGAACGGAGGCAAAGCATGGGACTGGTTTGTTAGGCCTGTATTTGGTGGAGGACCTTGGGGTTGGGCCATAGTCTGTGCAACATAACTCGGTTGGGTCACCTGGGCTCGTGTATTTTGGGCTTGTGTGTTGTAGGTCGGCTGGGTCATTGGGGCTTGTATATTTTGAGTTTGGTGATTTTGTGGGTCATGGGCTTGCGTGTTTTGGGTTTGGTAAATTTGTGGGTCATGAGCTTACGTGTTTTGGGTTTGGTGGAGTGATGGTATATTTGGCTAGGTAGGGTATGAAGTGTGAGGATTCATCGCTTGCTGGTCATGGGCGTCTTGGTTAGCGAGCGGGGGATAGTATCCTGGTGGAAGGCCATAAAGTGGAAAAGGTACTGGGTTGCCGTCAGGGCCAACAAATGTATGCTGTGTATAAGACTGGCCGTAAGGTAACTGGGTCTCAATGACAGGGTTAGGTCTTCCAACATGAATGGTGACAGGGGGTGTCATTGTGTTTGGTACTTGGGTTCTTGCTGGATCGGAACCAAGGGGGAGTGGTACAGTGGCAGGCTGCTGTTGGTTGTTCTCAATACCCGCAGAGGAATCCCCTTCTGTGATTCTCTTTTCCAGAAGTTTGGTCAACTCGGCTACTTGTTCTTTCAGCTGATTGAACTCGTTTCTGAAATCTTCATCCCTGATTTCTGCTTCGGCCATGAGTCTCGTTTGGAGTCGGGTCGGATAAGGATGTTTACCCGTAATGTCTATTGTAAGTGAAAACATGAAATTGTTAAAAAACAAAGCATTAAATAAAAATGGTAATCGAAAAATAAACAGTATGGTGCACAAAGTTATCACGGAACTCGGCCAGTACCCTCCAACCATTCCTCAGAACGTCACATTCAAGAGTAATAAGTATGTGATAAATGGAAATTAACATGAGACGGTTGTGGAGACAAAAGAATCCTTCTTTCTGAATTTCAAAGTACATTACTACTGCCAATTTTTTTATGCAAGAAAAGTAAATCAGCCATTCCTAGCTCGGGCAATCATGGCCCTCATTTTACAAATCCTTTCTCTACAATAATCAAGGAAGTTTACAATTTCTTTTGGGGTACTAAGAGGGTTAACCATCCCTTCAGCTTGCTTAAGCAGGAGCGGGAGGTCTTCCAGAACTCCATTAGCCAAATGTGCCAAGTGGGCGAAACGATTCATCCATGAATGAACAACTTCATCTTGTTGTGTCATTTCAGCTTTCAAAATACGGATAGCCTCATGACATTCTTGCTCAGTATCCATCGCGTGCTATCGCTCGCCGTTTATCTCTCGCTGGCAAGCTTCTACCACCTCATTAAGCTGATGCTCTAATTGACCAACTTGCAATTGTAGGAGCTCTTTTTGTACCAAGGCAATTTGCTCATTCTCTTTGGCTTTTTCCAACATATCTCTCAAGAGTTGCTTGTCAGCCAACATAGTATCCCTTTGCTTGCTCTTCATCCTCAGTTGAGTATTAGCTGTTCGGAGGCATTGACTTTGCTTCCTCAAGTAATCTCTTTCAGCTTTCCGCTTCCTTCTAATCTCCTTGATAGTTCGCTTACTTTCTGAGTTCTCCCTTTTTTGAAGGGCACATTCTTGTTGAGATTTTAGTAGGTCTTCCTCCAGCTTCTTATTTTTTACAATTAACTCCTCTATCTTGGCTTTCAAGGCTTCCTCTTCAAGAGTAGGTGAGGGAACAGGTATTCTTGTCGGGAGATGGGAGGGACTTTTGAAAGGCAGCTTGACAATGGAAACTCTATTCAGGATCCATCGGTAGTATTCGTCCTTCACGGCATGGCTTCAAGCTCCTAGTTCTTTTCCTTGCCTGTGGACCATCTTCCACGCATTTGCTATATCCCGAATAGCAGAGGTACAATCTCCTTTTGAGTAGCGAAGGACAAAAGGAATAAGTGATTCTTTATCAGGTGGCCCAAGCAATGGATAAGCTAACTACCGTTTGGCTATGATAGGGTTGTAGTTAATGCATCCTTGTGTACCCATAAGAGGAACATTCGGGTAGCTTCCACAATGATGAATAATGGTGTCAACCTTCAACCATTGTGGATACCACCTTACTTTGTCAGCTGTGAGCCCCATCAGGTGATTGGCCCATTCACGCCTGTTTTTTGTTACTAACTGGCATAATTTCAGATCAGAAATAGGACATTCAACTTTGTCGACTTGGTGGAAAACATGTGACGTGAGCCACACATACAGAGCAGGTAGACAACAAATGATTCTTTTTCCACCTTGTGTAGAACAGAAGTCCATGGTGTAATATATATTTGCCAAGATAGCAGTGACAGGATTTTCAGACTTGAATTTACGGGCAAGGAAGATGCCAATGGCATCATAGTCTATGTAATTGTCAATGTTGGGGAACAAGATAACACCATAAATGGTTAAAGCCAAAGTATCCATGAAGGCTTCCCAATCTCCCTTCTCAGCCAGCAAGTGCATGTGCCTCTCAAAATATTCCCGATCAAACCCCAGGACTTGATTTCTATTTAGCTGCTTACTTCTTAAGACTTCCGGATTAATCCTTAGGATATCAGCGATGGTAAGAACATTCGCATGGTGTCCAAGGTGGCGGTAAGGCATTTGTCCCTCTAGTGGCATACCCAGAATCTGTTCGAACTCCTCAACAGACGGAGCTAATTGAAAGTCTTGGAAAGTGAAACAACGGAGAGGTGGGTCATAATACTGAATCAAAGCAGTAATTGCTTCGACTTGTACTTCCACTTCTAGCAACTTTAGGATCCTCCCATATCTCCTTGAAAAAAACATTTTCTGATTCATATCCAATTTCTTGCCTAATGCTTGCAGACTGGTTGTATCGACCTTCCTAGCCTTGACATGCAGTAATTTTTTCAACTCAGGTATATTTGTACCACAACTATCCGATCTCATGTTAATTTTGCATACTTTCACTCAGAGGTGCTGGCTAAGCTCTTGATAGCTTCCTGCGAGAACATGAGAAATGAGAAAATCAGTCACTAGAACTGACGTGTTTTGCAAATCGATACTCCCCTAGTAACTTTGAAAATATTTTTGTATTCAGGGAAGTTTCGATTTGACAAAACTTATGACAAATCAAAGGTCATGTGAGCTACGGATTTTCTGATCATTGTCAATAAAAAATTTGAGTTTTTTTTTGATGATTTTTTTTATGCCCTTTTTTTTTATTCAAAACATCCGTAACTCAAATCCCAAAGACTTGTGCATAAAAGGAAAGGAATACTTGCCCATTAAAGGATCACGGGTTAAAAATACGTTATTTTTGGAAGAAGTAATCCACTAAATGGGTAAGCGGTCCTCTTTAATTTGGATCATAAAAGAAAGCGAGAATGAGGAAAGGTATAAGTAAAGTTTGCCCCTTTGTGTCTTAATTCAGGTTTTTCTGGAGGTCTCCTAATGGTTCTAAAGTTCATCTATCAGTGATACCTCGCATTAGGTGGCTTGTTCTAAAACTTCTATAGGTCACTAGAGCCAAGATCCTATTCATGGTGTTGATCACAAATAGTAAGAAGTATACTAAGTGTGAGCACCATGAATAAGTCAAACTCTAGCTGAGGTTCTCACGGTAACCAGACAGGAAGTACATCCCAAATGGTTCCGCTATCAACCTCTCCTAATCTTAAGCTTATTTAGGCCCGGGTATAGGGTCCCACTCAAAAGTGTGTGCAAATTGTGAGTGTAGTGTGTGAAAGAGGCATTCAATACCTGTACCTTACTCATCCTGCACATAGAACAAACACAGAGCAACAAAATAAAGTCGACTACCCTAGGGTTCAATGATCATACAGATATTTACAGAACATACAAAACAGGAACTAAACATTGACAAGGAAATAAAATAAAAGAAGAAGTTAAATAATTAATATGCTAATTAAAACATGCGCTATCAAATTGACTGGCTTGACTCTCTAAGTCCCCAGTGGAGTCGCCATCTGTCGCGACCGGGATCGCGACGGCGTGGCCGACCCTCGAAACGGTTTTAAATAATAAACAGGGAGTCGCCACCAATATTTTTTAGGATAAAATAGTGGAAAAACCTTTGGTTATAGCACTGGTTATAAAAATGAGATTCC
Source organism: Clitoria ternatea (assembly GCA_037962975.1). NCBI lineage: Eukaryota > Viridiplantae > Streptophyta > Magnoliopsida > Fabales > Fabaceae > Clitoria > Clitoria ternatea. Next base: position 146,253,372 of record CM075673.1, read on the forward strand.
ATGATTCGGGAGTCTGATTACAGGTGAGGAAGGTACTAGCACCTCACAACTGTCCGTTATAAAAAACGGTTACCTCAATTTGATAGCGCGCATTATAGTTAACCCGATAATTATTTTAACTTCTTCATAAAAAGAAAAATGTACGGAATGACAAAATAAACAAAATAAATAAAAATCAACGCAAAATATTTACATGAGATTAACAGGACGTCTCGTCCAAATTAATCTCGCTCCTTCTTTTTCTTTAAAGAGATATTTAAAAATATGAGATTAACAGGACGTCTCGTCCAAATTAATCTCGCTCCTCCTTTTTTCTTTAAAGAGATATTTAAAAATATAAGATTAACAGGACGTCTCGTCCAAATTAATCTCGCTCCTCCTTTTTTCTTTAAAGAGATATTTAAAAATATGAGATTAACAGGACGTCTCGTCCAAATTAATCTCGCTCCTCATTTTCTTCTTTAAAGAAATATTTAAAAATATGAGATTAACAGGACGTCTCGTCCAAATTAATCTCGCTCCTCCTTTTGATAGCAAGACAAAAAGGAAACTCTAAAAATTAAATAAAGAAAGGTGGGCCCGACAGGAACTGTTTCCCGCTCCTACGTATTCTCGAGCTTTCGAGAAATCAGGGTCACGTAGTTCTTTAAAATGTTGTTTTTTTTAGGAAAAGATTAGGAAGATATTGATAGGCATCATTTTAGTGAAGAATCCATACAAGGCGAAGTGCTTCGCACGTGCACGGATCTTATAGAGACTGTGTAGACGGAAGTATTTTCCGTACGACACTGATTAAGAAAAATGAATATATATAAAAAAACTAAATGGGAGAGGAAAACGAGTGCAACAAATGAAAAAAACGAGCGAAGAATAAGAAAACCGAGTGAAAAATAAGAAAACCGAGTGAAAAAATGAAAATCCGAGTGAAAACAGGGAAAACCGAGTGAAACAGTGACAATATGAGTGAAACAGTGAAAATCTGAGTGAAACAGTGAAAAATCTGAGTGAAACAGTGAAAAATCTGAGTGAAACAGTGAGAATCTGAGTGAAATAGTGAAAAATCTGAGTGAAACAAGTGAAAATAAGGGAAACCGAGTACAAAATAGTAAATCCTAGTGAAACAGTGAGAATCTGAGTGCAAAAATAGTAAATCCGAGTGAAACAGTAAGGATCTGAGTGAAAATAAGAGAAACCGAGTGCAAAATAGTAAATCCTAGTGAAACAGTAAGAATCTGAGTGGAATAGTAAAAATCCGAGTGGAAATAAAGGAAACCGAGTGAAACAGTGAGAATCCGAGTGGAAAGAGGCTTACCGGGTGAAATTTGAGCAGAGAAGAACGATTGGGACAAGAATTACAAGTCCGAGAGGGAAAAGGGAGCTGGAAGGAGTGCTGTTGAGTGAGAGTGTAGAGGATGTTGGGGTAAAGAGAGTTTGAAAGGTGAGGGGTGAGTGAAGTGAGAGGGAGAGAAGACTTAGCGTGAGAGAGAGAGAGAACAGAGGTTTGGCAGAGTTTCATCGTCTGAAAATGCCTCCCCCTCAGCTGCCCTCTGCCCATCCCATTTATAGGCTGGCCTGAGTGGAATGCCAGCTCAGGCTTCCACTTTCGAGTGGAATGCCAGCTCAGGCCTCCACTCGGTTTGGGTAGTGGGGGACGACGGCTGGTGGGAATTTTTAATTCCCTCCACCTCCGCCCCTGTCTGCCAGCTACCTTCGGGATTCCTGGATCCACTTTGGGGTGGAATCCAGGTCAGCATGTGAATCCGAGTGAAGAGAGTGGAAATCCGAGTGAAAATGGTGTAATCCGAGTGAAAATTGGTGCAATCCGAGTAAGAATGGCTTGGAATAACCTTCCAATCAGTATTCATCCACACTGGCAGTCAAATCCGAGTGAAAATGGTGTAATCTGAGTGAAAAATGGTGTAATTCGAGTGAGAATGGCTCGGATCAACCTTCCAATCAGTATTCATCCATACTGGGAGTCAAATCCGAGTGAGGATGGTGCAAATCCGAGTGAAAATGATGGAATCCGAGTAAGGAGAGTGGAAATCCGAGTGAAATGGTGGAATTCTGAGTGAGGAGAGTGGAATCCGAGAGAAAATGGTGTAATCCGAGTGAGAATGGCTCGGATCCACCTTCCAATCAGTATTCATCCACACTGACAGTCAAATCAGAGTGAAAATGGAGTAATCCGAGTAAAAATGGGGAATCCGAGTGAGAATCACTCGGATCACCCTCTCAGTCAGCATTAGGAGTCAAATCCGAGTGGGAAAAGGTATTCCCCGTAGAAGGCCGAGTGAGAATACTCCTTTCCGAGTGGTTTTACTCGGTTTGTGGTTGCTGTGAGACATTCAAATGCAAACGAGTGTAAAAGCCTCGGAACCGACTCTAACGATTGGGAAATGACTTGAAATTGACTCAGAGCCGATTGAAAATTGAGGAGAATGACTCGGAAGTTGAAATGGCTCGGATCTTGTTTGAAGAAGCAAACTGACTGAATTGCCAGTCAATTCCGACTGGGAGTTGATGGAAATGGACTCGGGAAAGGTTTGAAGGAGGACTCGGAGGTTGAGTGTAAAGGAGGACTCGGAACCGAGTGACCAACGACACGGAACCGACTAAAATGGCTCGGAAATTGGAATTTTGGTTATTTTCACTCGGAATAGCATTGACAGTGAAGTATTTCACTCGGAACTGACCCATTTTGAGTGATCCCACTCAGATTTGATTATTTTTGAGTCATTCCACTCAAAAATTCTTCATTTTGACTCATTACACTCGGAAATGCTTCATTTTGACTCGGATTTGATCATTTCTGAGTAGTTCTACTCAGATTTGCTCCATTCTGAATAGTTCCACTCGATTTTGATCATTTTTGAGTAGTTCTACTCGGATTTTCTCCATTCTGAGTAGTTCTACTCGGTTTTGATCATTTCTGAGTAGTTCTACTCGGATTTCTCTTCAACAGTGGCATATTCCACTCGGATTTGATCTGTTCCGAGTCCTTCCCCTCGGAAATGATCATTTCCAAGTCCCCTTTTTTTTAAATTATTATTATTATTATTATTTTTTTAAATCTTTTCATTTGTGGATGGGCTGAAATAGGTGTTCACATTATTGTTATTTTATTTTTTATATTTTTTTCTTTTAAAAATCAATGTCGTACGGGTGTACTCTCGTCTACACAATCTCCATAGAACTAGTACACGTGTGAAGAACTTCGCCTTGTATGAGTTCTTTTCAAAAAACATCATTCACCATTAATTTCTTAGTCCTTTCCTAAAAAAAATCATAAAGAACTACGTAACCCTGATTTCTTGGTAACTCAAGAATACGTAGGAGCAGGACTTTAAATCCTGTCGGGCCTACCTTTCCCATTTTTATTATTATTTTTATTTTCTTTGTTTTTCCTTTGTAACTTCATTTTTATCTACTTCCATGAAAAATCAATTTAGACGTGACGTCTTGTTGATTTTCCCTTATTTCCAGTACGCTATCACCACAAGGAACGGGATACTTGGGACGAGACGTCACGTTTATCCCCTTCTCATTTCTGACCCCGTATCTTGATTAAATTTCATGAAAATCAATTTAGACGTGACGTCTTGTTGATTTTCCCCTATTTCTGGTAGGCCATCACCACAAGGAACGGGATACTTGGGACGAGACGTCCCGTTTATCCCCTTCCCGTTTCTAACCCCGTATTTTGATTAAAGGATGACTAATTTAGACGCGACGTCTTGTTAGTATCCTTCCTTTTTCCTATTTTATACCAAAGCCAAGGTTAATTTGGATGCGACGTCCTGTTGTCCTACACTCCATGTCTGCTCAGTTTATTCCTTCTGTTTTTACACAAAATATAACAATAAAAGGGAAGAAATATAACATCTTTTGTAAGGCTATTTATGTTGCGCATTTTCAATCTTGGTACTGTTTCTGACAGGCAATGTAGGGTGTTAATACCTTCCCTACTCGTAACCGACTCCCGAACTTGAATCTCATTTTTTAAACTAGTGCTTTACTGAACTTAGTTTTTTCCCAATGTTTTTCCTATGGATAAAAACGTTGGTGGTGACTCCCTGTCTTCGTTTGTTTGTTCCATTCCTTTTTCGAGAGGGTCGGCCGCATCGTCGCGATCCAGGTCGCGACAGATGGCGACTCCACTGGGGAAACTTAAGAAAGTCAGACCAGTTTGATTGAAAGCGCGTGTTCTTTTTATATAGCCTTTGTTAGCTTGGATTTCTTCCCCTTGTTTATTTTCTATTGATTGTTGTGAATGTTTGTTTTTGTTTTAATTATATCTTGTTATTTGCTTTGTTGTTTATGTTTTGCATGTTTGTTGAACCCTAGGGTAGAGGACCATGTTATTTTTCTGCAATCATTGAACCCTAGGGTAGACGATTTTGTATATTTGTTCTTTGTGCAGAATGGAGTAAGGAAAAAGGTATTGAATGCCCTCCCACACACTACACTCACAACTACTTGCACACACCTATGAGTGGCGCCCTATACCCGGGCCCCAAATGAAGCTTAAGTTAGGAGGGGTTGGTAACGGAATCGTATGGGATGTACTTCCTATCCAGTGTTCGTGAGAACCTCAACTAGAGTTTGACCTCTCGTGATATACGCACCTAGTGGATTCCCCACTATTTGCGTCCCTGTCATGGGTAGGATCTTGGCTCTGGTGACCTTCTAGATGTCTAGTGGAAACCACCCGGTGTGGAGAGTCACTTTTAGACAAACCATAGGGCCTAGAAAAGACTTTCAACAAAACCCGACCTAGGCCACAAAAGGGCAAACTTTACTTTACCTTACGTCATTTTTGCTTTCCCTTTTATCAAACAAAAAATGAATTATCCACCACCCACAGATTTGCTTAGTTTTTAAAATAATGACTCATTTTGAAACACACAGTATTCTTCGGGTGAATAGATAATCCTCTTTTGGTCGTGTACCTCTGAGTCCTGAGTCATAGATTTTCCTAATCATCAAAAAAATCAAAAAAATATAACTTTATTTCCGCTCCAACGGGGGCGTCGATGGCGATTAAAAAAATTATGACTATTGCGACTTGGATCCTTGGTAATCCTTGTTTCCCCAAGAAAAATTACTTTATGTTAAATCAATGGGGAAGTACCGGTTCCAAAACATGACAGTAACTAATTTCTTTTCCTTATCCTCATTTTCGTTGGAGGCTATTCAGAACTTAACGAATACCCTTTGAGTATCTATGGAAATTAACATGGGATTGAACTTAAGAAATGAGGGCTGTAATTGCCTAAAAAAATGTTTGAGCTTGAGGCTCCTGCCTCAGGATAAAGGATTTCTTATGTCTTCACAACTATCCCGTATTAATTTCCATGTTTACCATACCTAGTACTTTTGAACGATAAGTTCTAAGGAATAATCAAAGGATACTCGCCAAAGCCTGTGATTGCTTCCCACGACATTCTCTTTCTTTCTATTTCCACCTAACATTTTTTTGCTTTTTCTTTAAAAAAAACACAGGCGTCATGGGTAGGCATCCTTACCAGACCCGGCTCCAAAGAAAACTCATCGCTGAGGCAGAAGCTGTTGACGGAGACTTTAGAACTGAGTTCGATCAGTTGAAAGAGCGAGTGGCGGAGTTAACTAAACTTTTAGAAAAGAAACTCACAGAAGGAGGCTCCTCTGCAGGTATTGAGGACGCCCAACAGCAGCCTGCCACCACGCCACCCCCCCTTGGTTCTGACCCAGCAAGAACCCAACTCCCTAACACAACGACACCCCCTCTCACCATTCATGTCGGAAGACCTAACCCTGCCATGGAGGCCCAGCCACCTTACGGTCAGTCTTATGCACAACAGCATACATTTGTCGGTCCTGACGGTAACCCAGTACCTTTTCCACTTTATGGCCTACCACCGGGGTACTATCCCTCGCTCGCTAACCAGCAAGACGCCCACAACCAGCAAACGATGAATCCTCACACTTCATACCCCACTCAGCCAAATATGCCACCACTACACGTAAGCCCATGACCCATAAACTTACCAAACCCAAAACACGCAAACCCATGACCCATAAACCTACCAAACCCAAAACACACAAGCCCCGATGGCCCAGCTAACCTACAACTCACAAGCCCAAAACGCACGAGCCCAGATGACCCAGCCGACTTATGCCGTACAAGCTATGGCCCAACCCCAAGGTCCCTCACCAAATACACGCCTAATGAACCAGTCCCATGCGTTGCCTCCTTTCAACCAGCCACTCAGCTATCCATACGGATACGCAACCCCCTATATGACCAATCTCCAAGATACAACCCGCATGATGAACCCGGTAGCCGGTCATAGCACGGTCGCAGCTCCCCAAAAGGAAAAGATAGAAATCTTAGAAGAGCGTTTGAGAATGATGGAAGGCGCTGGGGGTTTTGGAACGATAAATGCTTCTGAGCTATTTCTAGTCACAGATGTTGTCCTCCCACCCAAATTCAAGATGCCAGACTTTGACAAGTATCGAGGAATGACTTGTCCAAAGAACCATCTCACGATGTACTGTCGAAAGATGGCATCTTACTCTTCTAACGACCAATTATTGATCCACTGCTTCCAAGATAGTCTGGCGGGAGCCGCTCTTACATGGTATGCTCACCTTGAATGGAACCATATTCATTGTTCGAAGGACCTGGCAGATGCCTTCCTTAGACAATACAAGTATAACATGGATATGGCACCCAACAGTGTCCAGTTACAGAATATGGTGAAGAGGGATAGTGAAATGTTTAAGGAGTATGCCCAATGGTGGAGAGAGACAGCGGCACAAGTGGACTCCCTATTGACTGAAAAAGAGATAGTCACAATTTTTATCGACACGCTCCCATCACCTTTCTATGGCAAGATGATTGGTAGTGTTTCATCCAACTTCTCCGACATCGTGACTATTGGGGAAAGGGTGGAGAGCGGAATATGAACGGGAAAGATCACTCAGGGCCCATCTGGGGCAAGCACGGCAAGAAAACCGGGGCCTGGGAGAAAGGATGGAGAAACTAATTCCATCTCTTCTAATCAAAAGACGGCTCCGCTGAGACCATTCGCCCCTACCATGATTCAAGCTACCAATCCTTATGTGGCCGTAGCCACTTATGGCCCGACAGCTTATACTCCCCACTTCCGTCCGCCCATGGTAAGAGCGCCAATGCCGCAACCCATGCCATACCATCACCCGCAGCAAGTGACTCGACCACCCAATCTTAACCAGAACACAAGGAATCCCAACAATGAGCGCACCCCTGTGCAGTTTGATCCAATTCCCATAACATATACCAAACTTTTTCCAATCCTCGTTCAGAAAGGTCTGGTAGCTCCATCCCCCATGAGGCCATTGCAACCTCCTTACCCAAGGGGGTATGACCCAAACGCTCATTGTGATTACCACGCTGGGGCACCAGGGCATTCCACAGAAAATTGCATGCTTTGAAATATAAAGTGAGAGATTTGACCAAAGCCGACTGGATTAATTTTTGGGAAGGAAGCCCTAACGTGACCACAAATCCCCTGCCCAATCATGGAGGTTCAGAAGTTAATGCCATGGTGGCCGATATTGAAGATGGTTTTGGTGATAATGCTGATTTGGTGGTCGCTTGCCCGCCGAGCCAAGAGCTCAGTAACTGGGAAGCTGTCAAACTCCCTACGATTTTAAATGATTCACCAAAGTAATTTGTCATTGCCTTAATGTCTCGTTGATCCCTCTGCTATGCCTAAGGCTTTGGGACTTTTCATGTAATGAGGGCAAAAAAAAAACTTGTTTTACCAGTCAATCAATAAATGCGTATCAAAATTCAAAAAAAAATTTCTCATCCCTTTATCCTTGCTTTGATTCATTTTCTTTACTTGTTTATTCCTCTTTTTCTTTTTTTTATTTTTTGCCATAACGCGCTAAATTATAGATCCATAAAAATGATCCTCTTGAGACTAATGAAATCACAATCCCGTTTCACGACCTCAACTACCCGATCGATCGCGCTGACAAAGAAGGTAGGGAAACCTGTGAGCCACCACACAAGTTAACAAGATTGTTAGAACAAGAGGTTAAAGAGTTTTATCCCTTTTAAGAGGCGATTAAGATTGTCAAATGGAGAGGAGAAAAGATCAAGATGGGTATACCCCTGAGTCAAGAATAACTGAAGAAATCCATTAAGTTATTAATGTCCTTTAGTTTAAGAAAACACGGGGCAATCTATCAGAAGGCATTAGTAATTTTGTTTCAGGACGTGATAGGAATCTATGTGAATGACAACATGGCCAAGTCCCGAATTGGACAGAGGTAGACCAGTCGTTTAAGGAAACTTCAACAGTCACCAACATAGATAGGGACAAATTGCTGATGCCTATAAATGCAGATATAATCAAGGGAGACTTTGCAAAAAAAAAAAACAAAAACAAAAAAAATGAAAAAATAAAAAAATAGAATCAAGCTTGGAGTCCAATGCACGTGCCAAGTGGGGCAAGCTGGTTATGTCCAGATCATCAAGCAAGCTGTCATTTTCTGTATAAGGGGAATGCGTATCGTTAGGCCAAGAACTTGCATTCTTGTAGTCATCAACACCTCAACCTTAAAGAGTGCGCATTCCTCATGCCTATGTAGCCAAGGAAATAGTCTGTCAGATTGAGTCGTTGCGTCATTAAGGGGATTAAAAAAAACAAAACAAAAAAAGAGGGCAAACAAAAGGAAAAATGAAAAAAGAAAAAAAGAAAAGAAAGAAAGAAAAAATAAAGGCCAAAATGACGACTCAAAGTAATTCCCTCTCATTGATGCCAAAAGACTCACCAATATTTCTTTGGGTACATGGCATAGGAGTAGAGTCTCCTATTTGAAGTGACATCAGTTCCCCAAAGGATCAAACTAAATTTGGAAAGGCTGGGTAGACTCAACTGGAGTGTAATCAGTTTCAACCTTTTACTGTAAAGGATGCAGCCAAAAATGAACAAGAAGAAAACACATTATAAAGAAAATGAAAAGCTCGCTAGGCTGAAAACCTGAAAGGGCGGCCTAGGCAAAAGTTAGAGCAACTCGATGAGTCAAAAACATGAAAAAGCAGCTCAGGTAAAAATTAGGGTCAAGATTTCGGCAAAGTAACTAAAGTTTCCAATGCAAAACGTGCAAACTGGGGCATGTGGACCGTGGTCAAACTACCCTTTCAAAGGCAGAGTTGAACGATGTACTTGAGATCGTGACATAGGATTAAGGTTCTCACTAGTCTCAGGAATTCACTGGAGGATCTTTGAACCTTTCCTGTTTCCCCTGGCCTTGACCTGTCCTACATGACTTTATTTCATCCCCTCTATTTTCCCGTTGTCCATTCTCTGTATTTCGTTTGACATACGTGAATAAAATTTATCCCTCTTTTTCGATACGTGTTATGAATTGCTTTGATCTGATAAAACATTGTGTTTTTATAAAAATAAAATGAAAGAATGGTGAACGTTTAAAGTCGTAAGGAACAAGACGCTTCCACTACTCAACCTCGTCTTAGGCAATCATCACGAAGACTCAGCCAGGCACGCGCTTCAAAGCTATGATCACCTCTTTCATTCTCCTCTGTCCATGAGTTATCCTAAGGGTCGCGGTTTCACAGGGCCTACCCAGTTTTTGAATTTATCTTTGCATTACTTACCTTTTTTTGCAGGTTATTACAACAGACAGTCATGTCAAGTATTGACACCTCAATCAAGTCCTTCAAGTCCCTTCCTCGAACTGCCAAAGTTGGCACTCCTCAGAATCTTTTCCTCAAATCGCCAAAGTTGGCAATTCTCAGAGTCTTTTCCTTAATCGTCAAAGTTGGCATTTTTCAAAATCTCTTCTTCAATCGCCAAAGTTGGCACTCCTCAAAATTTTTTCCTCGAACCACTAAGGTTGGCACTCCTCAGAATCCTTTCCTCAAATTACCAAAGTTGGCACTCCTCAGAATCCTTTCCCCAACTACTGAAGTTGGCGCTTCTCAGAATTCTTTCCCCAAATCGCCAAAGTTGACATGTTTCAAAAATCTCTTCTTCAACCTCCAATATTGGCACTTCTCAGAATCCCTTCCCCAAATCACCAAAGTTGGCACTCCTCGAAGTCTTCTCCTCAACTGCCAAAGCTGACACTTTTTCAAACTCCCTTCCTAGGAATCTACCTGATACATTCTGACAGTCAAGTGCGTCCCTTCCCAAGCCCAAGGATAGTTTCCAGCAAAATTCTCTCCCCCAGCAGAATCACCAAACTCTCTACCTAGTGAGCCTACAATTCAGATCATCTTCTCCCCCTAGTAAGAACACTTTTCTAATCAGGCTTAGAAGAACTCTCCCCAAAGGGGCCCAGCACACTTCTCTCAGTGAATCCACACATACCAGGTGGACCCCAGATTTTCTCTTCCCAATCAAGGGGCAATGCCCCGAGCCATCAATCATTCTCCAGTGGAACTACACTTCCCAAACAAATTAAACTAGGGCATCACCCCAGGTTTATTCTCTTTCACCCAAAGAGACAGTACCCCGAATCACCAAATCCTTCCTCAGTAGAATTATACTTCCTAAGCAACTCAAACTGGGGCATCTCCTCAGATTTCTTCTGTTCCAGTCAAGGGGCAGTTCCCCAAGGTCCCTTCAAATCATGTCAAACTGGGCATCACCCCAGGTTTACTTTCTTTCATTCAAGGAGCAATTCCCCAAGGTCCCTTCAATCATGTCAAACTGGGGCATCACCCCAGGATCACTCCCTTTCATTCAAGGAGCAATTCCCCAAGAACCTTCAGTCATGTCAAACTGGGGCATCACCCCGAGCCTTTAGGTCCAGTGAGTTAATTCGGACGAGACGTCCTGTTAGCTCCCCCAACCTTTACATTTCCTACCAACAGTGAGTTAATTCGGACGAGAAGTCCTGTTAGCTCCCCCAATCTTTACCTTTCCAGTCGCCTATGAAGGCACCTTTTCCTTTCTAGTCACCTATGAAGGCACCATTTCCTTTCCAATCGCCTATGCAGGTACCCTTTACTTTCCATTCGCCTATGCAGGCACCCTTTACTTTCCAGTCGCCTATGCAGGCACCCTTTCCTTTCCAGTCGCCTATGCAGGCACCCTTTCCTTTCCAGTTGCCTATGCAGGCACCCTTTACTTTCTAGTCGCCTATGCAGGTACCCTTTACTTTCCATTCACCTATGTAGGCACCCTTTACTTTCCATTCGCCTATGCAGGCACCCTTTACTTTCCAGTCGCCTATGCAGGCACCCTTTACTTTCCAGTCGCCTATGTAGGCACCCTTTACTTTCCAGTCGCCTATGCAGGCACCCTTTACTTTCCAGTCGCCTATGCAGGCACCCTTTACTTTCAATTCGCCAATGCAGGCACCCTTTACTTTCCAGTCGCCTATGCAGGCACCCTTTACTTTCCAGTCGCCTATGAAGGCACCCTTTACTTTCCATTCACCTATGAAGGCACCTTTTACTTTCCAGTCGCCTATGCAGGCACCCTTTACTTTCCAGTCGCTTATGCAGGCATCCTTTACTTTCCAGTCGCCTATGCAGGAACCCTTTACTTTCCAGTCCCCTATGCAGGCACCTTTTACTTTCCATTCGCCTATGCAGGCACCCTTTACTTTCCAGTCACCTATGCAGGCACCCTTTACTTTCCATTTGCCTATGAAGGCACCCTTTACTTTCCATTCGCCTATAAAGGCACCCTTTACTTTCCATTCGCCTATGCAGGCACCCTTTACTTTCCAGTCGCCTATGAAGGTAACCTTTACCTTCCAGTCTACCGGGGGTCAACCCCGATCTTCTCACCTCCTATTAACTGAAAGACAATTTTTCCCGGTCCATTCAGAACATGAAAAAAAAACAAACAAAAAACAAAAAAAAGGAAGAATAAGAAGAAGAAGGAAAATAGAGAAAAATAGATATGGAAAATGCTCGTCTTTAAAGAAGAAAAGGTCACACCGACTCATGATTGCCAACACCGTCAGACGCCATACCGATCAAGAGGACCCACCTAACCCCTACATCGGTGTTCATATCTTTACTTCCTTTTAACTTCAAAAAACACGGAAAGCTTCGTGTTTCTCTTGTGAAAAAGAAGTAAAACGGGGTATCTGTGAACACCTCTTTCGGTCCGACCCAAGTGGAAAGGATCTCCGAGAGAGGACTGAGCTTCAATTCTAACTAATCCTTCTGGCTGTAAGATTTCTGAGTGAAAAATGGCTGTTACCGAGTGATATATCTGAGTCATCCATTTTCGAGTGCCATTTTCGAGTGGGATGTCTCCGACTGACAGTTTCCGAGTGGACTACTTCCGAGAGAGTTACTTTCGAACAAAGCAAAGACTTCCTTATGTCCGAACGATCATTTCTGAGTGGGCTTTAAAGGGAATTACTCTGAACGAAGGAAAGGCTCAGACTGAGTGAGTATCTTTTCGGACAGAGACTCAAGTTCCAAATGTCTGAATGATCATTTCTGAGTGAGATGTCTCTGAGTAGGGCATTTTCGAATGGTTTGAGTCCGAGGGAAATACCTCTCAAGAAAAGATACATCCGAGTAGTGAATTCCAGATTGAAGCCTCTCAGGCGAAGATACATCTAAGTGTTAAGTTCCCGACTGAAGTACCTCCGAGTAGAGACTCTGACTTTGAATGAGTGCTTTTTCTGGGCAGAGATATTTCCGAGCGAATCACCTCCGAGTGAATTGATTCTAAACGAGGCTCAACTACGAGTGAATACTTCAGACAAATATATCCGAGTAGGTTGTCTCCGAGTGAGATATTCCCAAATGGGCTAATTGACGATTGAGGAAACTCCAAGTGAGAAGCAAGTCGGACGTCCGAGTGAATGTGTCTGAATGAATGTGTCCGAGTGGATCACTTCAAGGGGTGAAGGAAGGGTCGACTGAATTACTCCCAAGCAATATGTCCGAGCAAGGTTTCTCCGAGTGGTTCAATTCCAGAGACATAGCCGAGTGAAACATTTTGAGGGTGCCGATTGAATCATCTGAATGAAAACTTCCCGATCCTGAGTGGGTCACATGTGATAGGAGGGCTTGAACCTGTGCCGAGTGAGTCATTTTTCAATCGGTTCTGAGTCACTCTTCAATCAGTTTCGAGTGATTCACTTTTCAATCGATTTCGAATCACTCTTTAATCAGTTTCGAGTGATTCACTTTTTAATCGATTCCGAATCACTCTTCAATCAGTTTCGAGTGAATCACTCTTCAATCGGTTCTGAATCACTCTTCAATCAGTTTCGAGTGAATTACTCTTTAATCGGTTCCGAATCACTCTTTAATCGGTTCCGAGTGAATCATTTTTCAATCGGTTCCGAATGAATGTTTCAATCGGTTTCGAGTCACTCTTCAATCAGTTCCGAGTGAATCACTTTTCAATCGGTTTCGAATAAATGTTTCAATCAGTTCCGAATGAATGTTTCAATCGGTTCCGATTGAATGTTTCAATCAGAGTTGCTTTCCTCGTCCAGCTCGAATTGCTTCAAACAGAAACAAGTTCCGAGCAAAGCTTTCACTCGGATTTTGTGTATAAAATGTACTTGTTCCGCTCGGATTAATCCCCACTGAGGATGGATGCTGGCTGAGGCACTAATCCAAGTCATAAGGGAACACTGGCTCCATATTTCCACTGTTCATCCATGTTGACTTGGATTCCACCACCCAACTGGATCCATGAATCCTGGAAGTGGCAAACAGGGGACAGAAGTGGAGAAATTAAAAATTCCCCACCAGCTGCTGTCCCCCCACTACCTGTTAGTGGCTAGGCTGCCTCCACTCTGAGTGGAAGCCTGTGCTGTCCAAGCACTCGACAGCTCCTATAAATACCCCATCTGAAAGAGCACAAGGGGTTGGATTTTCAGGGGTTGAATTTTGGAGGGATCCTGAAGCCTTCATTAGAGAGAATCCTGAAGCTTTTTCTCTAAAGAGAAAAAACAGAGTCTTAAAAACTCATACCACTCCGTCCTTCTCCTCTAATTCACAGTCCTCCTCCTCTCAAATCCACCATACAGCCCCCTAAAACTAACCAACACCGTCCCTCTCCCTTCAACACACCGTACAACCCTTCTCTCTCCTTAAACCCACACTGTCCGTCCTCTTCCTCTCATTCACATCAACACCATCCCTCTCTCCTCTCCACACTGTCCGTCCTCCTCTTCCCACACCGTTCTCACTCTCTCCTAACCCACACTGTCCGTCCCTCTCTCTTCTCCACACTGTCCGTCCTCCTTAAACCCCAACACCGTTCTCACTCTCTCCTAACCCACACTGTCTGCCCTCTACCCCTCAAACACCGCCCCTTTCCTCCCAAAAACCACGCTGTTGCTCTCTTTCTCCATACCGTTCTCCTCTCTCCCAGTACCGTCCCTCTCCTAAACTCCACACCGTCATGCTCCTAAAATCCCCACCATATCGTCTAGCACCTCAAATCCTTCACACACCATCCAGCTCCTGTCTCACCACACCGGTCCTACTCTGCCCCTCATTTTTAATGCTTGTATTTATTTATTTTCTGTTGAATTAATTGTTGTTCGTGACTTTGCTTCCTTTTCAATTAGTGATTAATTTCTGTTGATTGAATTAATCTCCACCAAGATTCATAATAAATATTAACAAGAATGAGTGCTTCATGCATTTTGTTTGTACTGGTCTAACAATTGTAATTATCATTTTTATTATTATTATTATTGTTATTTTATTTTTTTTATTTTTTTTATTTTAAAAATTAGTGTCGTACGGGTGTACTCTCATCTACACAATCTCTATAGAACTAGTACACGTGTGAAGAACTTCGCCTTGTATGAGTTCTTTTCAAAAAACATCATTCACCATTAATTTCTTAGTCCTTTCCTAAAAAAAAATCATAAAGAACTACGTAACCCTGATTTCTTGGTAACTCAAGAATACGTAGGAGCAGGACTTTAAATCCTATCGGGCCCACCTTTCCCATTTTTATTCCTATTTTTATTTTCTTTGTTTTTCCTTTGTAACTTCATTTTTATCTACTTCCATGAAAAATCAATTTAGACGTGACGTCTTGTTGATTTTCCCTTATTTCCAGTAGGCCATCACCATAAGGAACGGGATACTTGGGACGAGACGTCCCGTTTATCCCCTTATCATTTTTGACCCCGTGTCTTGATTAAATTTCATGAAAATCAATTTAGACGTGACGTCTTGTTGATTTTCCCCTATTTCTGGTAGGCCATCACCACAAGGAACATGATACTTGGGATGAGACGTCCTGTTTATCCCCTTCCCGTTTCTAACCCCGTATTTTGATTAAAGGATGACTAATTTAGATGCGACGTCTTGTTAGTATCCTTCCCTTTTCCTGTTTTATACCAAAGCCAAGGTTAATTTGGACGCGACGTCCTGTTGTCCTACACTCCATGTCTGTTCAGTTTGTTCCTTCTGTTTTTACACAAAATACAACAATAAAAGGGAAGAAATATAACATCTTTTGTAAGGCTATTTATGTTGCGTATTTTCAATCTTGGTACTGTTTCTGACAGGCGATGTAGGGTGCTAATACCTTCCCTACTCGTAACCGACTCCCGAACTTGAATCTCATTTTTAAACCAGTGCTTTACTGAACTTAGTTTTTTTCCCAATGTTTTTCCTATGGATAAAAATATTGGTGGCGACTCCTTGTCTTTGTTTGTTTGTTCCATTCCTTTTTTGAGAGGGTCGGCCGCATCGTCGCGATCCAGGTCGCGACAATGGGTGATGAGAATAATGTTGATTTGACATCTTTAGACATTGGGTATAATCATTTAAGTTGTTAGAAAATATTAATTAAGGGAAAGGGATTCTCAAAACCTAATATAATATAAAACCAAGGCCTAAAAAATATTAGAAACATATTGGAAATCATGAATGTAATTATCTGTGAATTTAGATTGAAAATGATGATTGGCTAGGTAATTGATTGTGTTTATACATATATTAAATGTAGGACCTAATCCGATGGATGAGATGGAATTATCAAATCGCCTAGATTTCTTCTTTTAAGGTAGGAGAGAAATTTTATATTCTAAATACATGAATTAAATGAATTGTTGGTTGTTGTATGGTACTATAGATTATATTTGCCTTGCCATAATTGTTGAGACTTGTTGGAATGTATGACCTTGTCATTATCATTATCATTATCAATTATTTAGTAAATATGTTTGATGCATTTAGAATATGTAGTGTGTCCCTTGTGGTGATTGATAAATGTTCTTAAGATTGGGTAAAAATGTGTCTATGTGTTGTTGTGAAAATGTGCATGATTCACCACTAGTATTGAATGTTACTACTTGATAATGAAGTTAGATGAATTGTTGTGGCATGGAACACCTATAAGCGGTAATGAAATTAATAAATGTTGTTGATGTCATTATAAATGGTATAAAGCTATATACTTATGGTGATGATGAAATTAAAGTTGTTGAAAGAGAAAGTAAATGCCACAATTGATTATTGAAAATAATGACAAAACTATGTTTATGTAGCTAAAATCCACTAAGAAAAGGTGGTGATAATGATGTGACTAATGATTGATGGATGATGAGTGGCATGGTAGAATACATGAGTGTGAGAATGCATTTGATCTGTATTTGCATTTGCACCTATGGCATATCTGTCTAGCTACCTAGTTTGGAATGTAAGGGGTTTTACGGGTTAGCCTAGTGGGAGGGTAGCTCAATGTGTGAGTATATTTATTACCCTAGTGGTTTTGTGGTTGGATCATAAAGTTACACATGTTTAATCACAAGGGATTGTGTGTGGTTGACCTAGTGGGGGCGGCTCTTGAGGAGCAGGATTGCCCCAATGGTTCTGTTGAATCACAGCTGTCGTGTTGAGGAATCATGGTTGTCCTAATATCTTGTATGTTATTTGTTATAACTTTATGTTATTTGTTGTATGTTATTTGTCCTAATCACACCATTTTTATAATATCTTGTATGTTATTTATTGTAGTCATAATGAAATGACTTGTGTTGCATTGTTGGGCAATGCAGTTTAGTACTAATGAAAATGTTGAATGATATATGTATACGTACACATTATTGTTGAGATGATGTTGCAGTATATACCTATATTGGTGATTATTCCCATAGTCGGATCTACATTTGTTGAGTATGATTTCTTATGCATATGTATTAGCTTAAGAGCATTTACATATAGCTAAGAGATATAGCGGTGTGAGATTTAAAACCTTGAAAGGTGATGGATGATTAATGATCAAAAACCTCTAATTGAACAAAATAATTAACCATGATGAACACTAAAAGGAAAACTATGATGTCTATTTTTAGTATTGTGATGCAGGACCTTACATGAGATGAAATGATCTTGTTTTGGGGAGTGATGCTTTTCATGTTAAAGGTAAATAGTGATAATGGAATGCCTTGGGTAGCAGTTTGAATTGAATAAGTGATAATGTTGATATATATATTGATAGTGGCCTCAATTATTTTGTAAATTGAATCCTTATTCTTTTGATGGTGTAAATTGGCCAATTATTTTGTATATGACAATGTATGATAATTAGATATAAGGATTTGAGTGCCAATATGATGGCAATGACATTCATGATGATGAACAATTGATGATTTCCAATGTTAAAAATACCATATTTATGAATATCTTGATGAATTCAAGTAAGGATTGTAGGATAGGTGGGGAGAATCCCCCCTTTATATGTGCATATTTGATTGATGATCCATGATTTAGGCATATTACTAGTGTTTAAAATAGTGCAAGAGTTGTGGTACAAAGGCCCCAAAAGGTAGGTTAATTTCCAAAATAGTCAAAATACCATGAATTAGTGGTTAACTTGTGCCAAAAAGGTCCTAGGCAATGCATGGATGAGGGTTCCCAAAAATAAGACAATTTCCTGCAAGAAACAGGGCTTGGCAGAGAGAACCACGACTGGTGGTAGGAACCACGGCCAGGCCGTGGAACTCTCTACCTCTAGGACCTAAAATTGTGCTTATTTCCTCTGTCAGACAGTGTGAACCACGACCAGTGGTAGGAAACATGGCGAAGTGGCCAAAACTTTTAGGTTTTTACACCCTCTTCTCGTCCATGTATGCCTTCTTGGTTAGGGGTTTCATCCCTATGCTTCTTGGCTCATTTACGCATACAGATTCACATGTTTCTATGAAACTTTTAATATGGGTCTTGTTCTTCCTTGGATCTTTTCTCATATCCTTATATGTGGGAAGGGAAGGATACTCTTTATACACATTCCTTATTCTATTGCTCTTGTATTTCTTTGTGTATACTTTGAGGGTTTTAGATTATCGATCCAGTTATTGTCGTTTATATTTTATTATGGCCTCCGATTCTCTGTGGTTCGATTCTTGGTGCAAGTTGTTGGCTTATGAAAGTTAACTATGAAAAATTTATTCACAAGTTAATTGATTAGTTATACTTGCATTAGGATCCAGGTCCGGGGAATCAGGGTGCCCTATTTTTTCACTTGTTTTCCTATAAAACACAAAAAGTATAGACGACTAAAATACAAAAAAGAAGGAAAACAAAACAATGTTGACACAATTCCTAAGATATTTATTAAAAAATCCTAACAAAATATGACTCAAACACCCTAAACACAAAACACAAGAATCAAGTTCCTACCCTATCTTTAGCCAAGGATCAAGTTTCTCCTTTATTTTCTCATCTATTTTCTAGGTTTTCTTAGCATAGGAGTCCTTATTGCCCTTCCACTTAGGCCTAAAGGGTGTGTTCTCTCCTTTGTAATAGGAGTCTCTCTCACTCAATTGACTCTCCACTCTAGTGCATTGGTGGAGGAGCTCCTCAATGTCAACATGAGGTAATAGCCCAACCCTTCGTTTTATATCCATATTTAAACCATGTAAGAACCTATACATTAGGGTTTCCTCAACTTTTTCTACATTTGCCCTAGTCATAGCTATTTCTAGGGATTTGTAGTAGTCTTCTACATTTTTTGTTCCTTGGATTAGCTTATTGAGTTTAGCCAATAATTCTCCCCTATAATAAGAAGGCACATACCTTTTTCATAGTAAGACCTTTAGGTCTTCTTAATCATCTATCAGAGGGAAATTGTCCCCTTTTCTTTCTTTACAGACCTGGGTCCACCAAACTAAAACATAATTTTGAAAGGAGGGGTGGCTATCCTAACTTTCTTTTTATTTTTTATGTTGTGAGAGTTGAAGAGTTGTTCAAATCTCATTTCTCATTCAAGATAAGTCTCAACACCACCTTTTCCATGAAATTAGGGAACCTCTAGTTTTACTTCCCTAAGTTCTACCTCTTTCATGGTGTCTATGATGTCTCCTTGGTCTTTCCTTCTCCTCACTATCATTTTAATTATGTCTTGAATTTTTCTTATGGTGAGGTCTATGTTCCCTTTATCTATTTCTTTGCCTTGCCTCCTCATTCTCTATGTGATCTAACCTAGCATTCATAACATTTAGTTGATCAAGATCTATTCTCATGTGGGGATGGGTGTTATCTCTCTCACGTTTTCTATAGGAAGACATGTTATCTATGTCTAAAGCGCAACATGAAATAAGAGATAAGATGTTAGTCGGTTGACAAAAAAATAAAGCAAAGAAGGAAAACAAGCAAATAAAGGGAAACAATAACCTAATTAGAGTTGTCCTAAAAGAAATCAAGATAACAATCTAGTCAAAGTATAAAAATTAAACTAAACCTAGCATGCAAAACATATTATACTAAGCTAGAAAGCGAGTAAAAGCAAACTAGTCATTATGCATAAAAAGCAAACTAATACCTAAGCTCACTACTCTTACTCTTACTTAACTAAGAAAATCCAAATTTAAAAGTCCTATGTCCAAAAGTCCTTAAGTCCAAATACAAGGACTAAAAAAATTGACTTAATGACAAATTCCCAAAATACAAGGAAAAATTAAAAAACAATGGAAAAAAATTCACAACTACTATTTATTACAAAAATATGTTTTCCAATATAGTTCTTCAAATACTTCAATCTCCAATGGACTCCACCAAGCTACAAGAAAACACTTAACTCAAAGAAATTGGTTACCATAATAAAAAAATATTATTTTGGAAATGGTTTTGTCACTCAAGTATTTGCACTATTCACTCAAAGGTGTTTACACTCAAGCTCTCAAGAATTCCCAAATTGCTTAGAACAAACCTCAATTCTTATCTCATTCACACCAAAATGCTACCCCTAAAATGGAATCACTTGACTTATCTCAAGAATGCCAAAGAATAAAAATACTCAAAACCAAAACTTAAGAAAGAAAAAGATAAGAAATAAAAGGTAAAATTTTAGAAGCTAAACCAAATTGGAATTTAATGAGACAAAACTTAGAATTTGACAAGCAATAAAAGGTAAAATGAATAAAGAAAACTAAGGATGGAAATTGTGACAAACTAAAAATCAAATGCATTTGAAGAAAGTAAGCACTCAAAAATTTTCTAGAACACTATATTGCATGTCAAAACATCCTAACCTTTATACCACATAAGCATCATCAAATTGTGCAACAATTATGCAATTAAAAAGGCAAAACTAGTGGTATTAGAGACTGCACAAAGCCAATACACACTATTGCAATTTTTTAGTGGGGATACATACTTTTTCTTTGTTTTTTTTGTCAAGGAAACACTTAAAATTATTTTGGTAAATGCTAGGGTTTTTCAAAATTTTCTTTTATGAATTTTTTATAATTTTCTTTTGACATTTCCCTTGTTTCATACTATATTTTTATGTAGCAAAAAGAATTAAAGCCCACAAAGTTTCACCTCAAAACTGCACAAAAACTAGAAGAAAGGATGGCAAAAGGGTGGTGTTTAAGCAAACAAGGCCTTCCAGTTAATAAAAGGCAAGCAAGGAACTAAACAATGACATAAAATGCAATTAAATTGTATGAAAAGCAGCATTACAAAGAATTTCTAAAATTGCTAAAAAATTAAAAATAAATACTAGATAAAAGTCCATAAAGAAATCTAACAATCCTACAAACTTCGAGCTATAAAATCCACCTTAAATTGAGGTGGGTATGGACAAACTATGGAGCTTGCTAGACACTTACTCAAATGTGAAATAAATATCCAAGAATCCAGCCACTAGACTCTAGCAAATTCAAAGCACAAATGCCTAGACAACATACAAGATACAAGCTCCAAACTAGCACCCATTCACCTAAGAACTAAGGCACAAGACAAAGCCACAAACACATGATGGGCATGACATACAATGAAATAAATGGGTACTAAAACTGGAAAATACCTCTAAAAATTGAAATTTACTCAAACAAGACAAGATATGACATGAATTGACCACAAGATACAAGAAAAGGCATGTAACTTGTAATACAAGCAACCAAGAATGTCTACAATTGGAGCCCAGTGAATTTTGTATTCAATTTTCAGCAAACTCAAGATATTTATGTCATATATGTGCAGTAGCTATAAGCATGAAAAAGAATTGCAAAATTCAAAGTCATGTTGTATAGAGTTCAAACTCAAGAAAAGACTAAATCTTGTAATTTTTTTGCAATTTCAAACATGGAATATGGTAACATGAACACACAAATTATGGAAGCATGATTGGCATTCATAAATTTTAGAATTGAGATATGAAAGACAAGAACTAAAAGAATGGAGAAAAAGAGACAAAGACTCTTGATAGCACTTGATGTAGGCAAAACTACATAGAGAGGAAGGGTGGAATTAGCTCATTTCTTCAAGCTCTTATTATTCCATGGTTACTCTTGAATTGTAAAGATTCCAAAGATGTGAAGAGGTGGTGACTGAAACTAGGATAAGGGAATAAGGTGAGAAGAATAGGAAGAAATGGACGTTTAGGAGGTTAAGGAGGTTGGAAGGTGGTTAAGGGTTGTTGTAAGATTGTTGGAGGTGGTTGAGAGGTTGGAGATAAAACTTGTGTCACTTCTTTGGGGGAGGAGATAAGCAAAACTGTCACCTATAGGAGGATGCCCAAAGGATAAGGTGATTGGGAAAGTGTTAGGAACTTGGGAGAAACTAGAGAGAAAAAACTCACTTATCTCACTAAAATTCTTTCAAATGAATATTCAAGTTGCATTTTACAAGTGAGTGAGGGTTTATATAACCCCTCCCAAATTTGGAATGTTGGTGTATGCACTACGAGCTATTAATGTATCAATTTTAACTTATCAATAAAATGAGTATTTTCAGTTTTAAGATTGTTTTAAAACTATTTATCCTGGAATAATAGGTCATCTGAGAATTATTCCTAAAATGTCACTAATCAAGTATTTGCATGGGGACATGTAAATACATTAAGACTAGTGTGTAAATATACTGATGATTTGATCTCACAAATCATGGATATATATGATATCAAGTCTTCACACGGGTACACATTAAGAGTAATATTGTACTGGACAGACCCACCATGAGAACATTGCATGGATTGTTACATGAGTGTCATAAACAATTCTCAATATGATAATGGTATATATTCTTTCGACCTGAAGTTACTACGATTACTACATAAGGAGTTTGTTATTTTAATACAATCAAACATCATCTGTAATAGGATGACCATAAAGATTGTGATTAGGCAGTGGATAAATTATGTAGAGGGATATGAGTGATGTAGATGAGATTTGTCTCTCCTATATGACAGGAGTGATATCTATGGGCCACTTGATGGAGTGAGACTAACAAAATGCATGGCCATGCTAGGATGAATGAATATTAGATATTTATTATGTAAAGTCTACTCTGGTGTCAAGTAAAATGAATTGGGTCATACAAGGATGACGACGACCATGCCTTGGGCCCAATTAGACATCGTGACAAAATGAATAAACATATAAAATAATTATCACTTATAGGTCATATCGATGATAAATAATATTCAGACATAATGATGTATTGCTAGATGTCGCTCTTATTTTATATTAATAATAAAATAGTTTATTATTAATATAACTGAATATTTTGCCTATAAGGGTCACACATATAGAGTAAGCCCACCAGAGAATAGTTTTATTTTAGTTAGACTAAAAATAAAACTATTGGGCCTAACTCATTTAGAATGAGTCAGGAGCTCAATGTTTAATGAGAGCTTATCAGGTTAAGACTTAAGCCTATATATAGAGCATAAGACGCTCATAGGCTGTGGCTCTGAAATTAGATTATTCTCTAAACTTCCGTACTAGCATTTGGAATTTCATATTCTGGTGGGAGTGCTCGTGTAGACTCCTAAGGAAAAAGCTGTAATTGCTTCGATTGAGGAACTCGTGTCACTTCTAAAAGAGGTAAACCGTAAAACCAAGTGGTTAAAATTATTATATGTAATACCTTAAAAAACTTATTTTGAAATTCTTTTTGGGAATCCTTGTATTTCCGCTGTCTGACCTTGAGGGATTCCCTAACATGGAATTGGCTTGGGTGGGCTTGTAAAAGCTTCACCCAAGGCCCAAAATCTAAAAAATACATGGCCCAAAGTAAGTATATACCTATACAAGTCTTAAAAGTGGCTCAAAATGAAAAATATGGCCATACAAGGCCTAAAACCTAAAGACATGAAATCTTAAAATATTTCTAAACAAAGTTATAAAATTCTAAAATATTTACAAAAATATATGTGAGACCCAAATAGCCTATGTCCTCATATTGATGTAGGCTTGCCTACTTTGGAGGGGAAGGATGGATCTAGCTCTTCTTTCCTTTACTCTTGGAATCTCCTTGCCATTGATGATTTGTGAAGCTCCAAGGGATAACTAAGAGGGGTGGCCAAATATGGGTGATGGGGTTTAAGGGAGTTAGGAGGTTGGAAGGTGGTTATGGGTGGTTAGATGTTGTTGAGAGGTGGTTAGGGATGTTGGAGAAGGAGGATGTGTCACTCCTCTATGGAGGAGATAAGCAAGACCGTCACCTTAGGGGACGTGCCCAAGGATAAGGTATTCGGGAAAGTGCTAGGCACTTGGGAGAAACTAGAGAGAGAGAACTCACTTATCTCACTAAAATTCTTTTAAATGAATATTCGAGTTGCATTTTACAAATGAGTGGAGGTTTATATAGCCCCTCTCAAATTCAAAATTAGCTTGGGTGGGCTAGTAAAAGCTTTAGCCAAGGTCCAAAATCTAAAGATACATGGCCCAAAAGTGGCCTAAAGTAAGTATATACCTATACACGGCCTAAAAGTGGCAAAAAATAAAAAATATGGTCATGAAAGGCCTAAAACTTAAAGACATGAAATCTTTAAATATTTCTAAACACAGTTATGAAATTCTAAAAGATTTACAAAAATATGTGTGAGGCCCAAATAGGCTATGTCCTCATTAAAGGGCCACCACTTGGTTACCATCACCAAGGGTTCTCCTTCAAATCATTAATTATGCATAACATGCAACCAAAACCTTTCAATTTTAGCTATTCACATTCTCAATTCGCATCATTCATCATTTTCATCATAATATACACATTAATGGCAACTTCATGTCTAGTTTCCAATAATTAACATCGAACTTTATACTCAATAATTACAACCTCATGAAATTATCAGCCATAATCATCAATTCATCATATATATATATATATATATATATATATATATATATATATATATATATAAACAGAAACCATTACATATCAAACATCATTATCAACATCATATTTCTCAATTTTAATTAAAGTGGAGATAGCCACTCAACACCATCACATAAATATCAAATATATCAAACAAATTCAATTTAATTACGTATGAGCCTATCCCCTATCCGTTCATAACTCATGCATTTAATAAATATAATACTCCCCCTACCTGGAATCAATGATTCTAAAGCTCAAACTCGTGTTCTGGTAACATTTCAGAAGCGAACTTACATTAAAACATAATCGAACCTCTCTGATTAATTAAACATTCACTAGTTTCAATTAAATTAATTATTTCCTAACCATCAGGAAGCATAAAACCATTCTAACAACAAAAATTTCACTAAACGGAGTTCTCAACTTACCAAAAGGTCACCGATGGTTTCTGAAATTAATTCCACAAAGCTCTAGCGTGACCTACTCTTAAAAGTGAGTTCCAAAACACTCTATAACCAAGAAATTATAGGTAGTAAGGATTGGAACCAAGAAATTCCATCAATTTCAAGACTAGGTTCAAGAACCCTTACCTTTCAAATGGAGAAAATGGAACCCAAAGCTTGCCCTAGCTTGCCCACCAATTACGTGATGGAGGAGGAGATGAAGAGAGCTTGATTCCTGAATTTTAAATTGAGAGAAGAAGAAAGGAGATGGTGGTGATGATGTGTCGTGAGGAGAGGAAAAGGAAGGAGAACTTTTTCTCTTTTCGTTCTTGTTTTCTAACGTGAAATGCAAGAATGAAGGAAAAGTGAAAATTAATTAATGTCATTAAGGGAAAAACAGTCATTTTACCTGTCTGGTTAATTTCTAAAACTAATATGGTAACGTTTAGTTACCCAAAACTTAACCAAATTAATTTCAAAAATTACCACACCCATTCTAATTAAATTTAACATTCCTAATTAATTGTTTAATTAATTAAAAATTAACCAATAATTAAAAATTGGAATCTTACATAATGGGCTAAGGTAATAGGTATTGGATAGTAGAGATAGTAAAACGAGTTAGGCCTGACGAGTTGGTCTGCCAAACTCGCTAAAAAAGGCGGGGTGGACAAAATTTTCAACCCACCGTCCCGCCTCGGCCTAGCCCGCCACTTTGGCAGGCCAAAACCTTGGCAGGGTGGACCAGCCCAACGGCCCCCGCCAAAGAAAAAATTATAAACGTTAATAATAAAATAATTTATATTTTATTTTACTAAAATATATTTTCATTTTTTAAAATTTAAAAAAAGTAATATCTGTTACTACTTATACATTTCTTTTAATAATATCTTCTTTGATTTTTTTTTGAAAAATACTTTAAGATTTTTTATCTTAATTTGACACCCTTTTTTTAAAAAATTGGCAGGCCAGTTCGCCAACTCGTCATCTTTTCCGAAAAGGCACATAATTTTAACTTTGGTGGGCTAGCTCGTGGCCCGTCAGGTCCACCATTAGGCGGGGCGGGCCAAGGCCTAGTGGGCTAGCCCATTTTGCCATCCCTATTGGATAGTGACAATTTGATTTGAGGGTGATGGACAAGGTTAGAAAGAGTAAAATTGTTGTTGTGGGTGGATTGAGGAACCAAAATAAAAGGAAGACTCCTCGTAACCCCTGTATGTGTACTATGCTGACATAATTGTGGAACCTAATTGAGAATCTTGAAGTTGCTAACTTCTTTGGTGAAGCCAATCGATTTCGGTATCTCTTGGGTGTGGATTTGTTGGGTAGAGGACATTGTCTTGGGATAAAGCCATACGACAGTTAGCCTAAGGTCAAAAGAAGAGACTGATACTTCTTGTGTAACACCTTTGGGACTTCTAGGCATCCTGAGGTTTGCAGGTTGATCCATCATGGGAGTGGGAATAACTTAACCAAGTCCCATTGAGCGTGCCAAATGATTTGTCTAGGGTAAGGATCAACTAAGTTTGGTATATATTGGAGATTATTTGGACGATATGCTTCTTGGCCTAACATGTATCTACACAAACACCAAATGAGACAGAGTGAGGATGTCTTTCATGGGGCACTTCTTATGCCTAAGTCAGAAGTAGAATGTCGAAGTAGATAGTAATAACTGAGGAGTTAATGCTTACCTCTATCGTTTACGAGAGGGGTATTTATAGTGGGCTATTGTATAGTCGTATTGATGAGGTGTCAAATGCTTTCATAGAGTTTGTCGATGACATGGCTGCTGATCTGGCATAAGTTGTGGACGATATCTTATAGAGGAAGTAGAGTCATATTGTCCATGAGGGAGACAAGCTCGATATCAGTTTGTGACATTGGTATGTTGCCCGTGTACGGTGTGGGTGTGAACAATATGTCTTGATCATTTACCAAATCTTTTCAACATAAAAAGATTAATATGAATGTTTCAAGGAGTGGAAGAACTAGGGTATAAACCTAGATGCTAAGACTTTATGTACATATTACACATTAACTATGTTATCCTTAACAAATATTAATACTAATATGAATGTTTATGTATTTTTTTTGGTATAGAAAGAAAAATAAGAGTCGTTCTAACATATTTGTAGGCCTAAAGAAAAATTTGAAATGAAGTTTTTTTTAACATATATTAAAATGATTGTATTTTTTTATTGAAGGTTTATCTTGGGAGCTTTTAAGTACGCAAAACAATTTATTAAATAATTATAATAGATTTCTTTTAATATTTCTTTTGAAATTAAAGTGAATTAATTTAATCTTTTGTTAACATTAAAACCAATTGATATTGAAAGTAATTCATTTACTCATAATTAGTATAAGGGTATTTGATATAACCAATAATGATTACATGATGAGTAATTAATTATAAGTGGAAGAAAATAAAAAAAAAAATTATGAAGCCTAAAACTATAAATATTATATAATTAATTATCCATATTAAATGATTTTTTACGGCTTAAAATAAATTAAGCTCTAACAAACACTACACCTAGCGCATCAGCCAGCAACAGGCGAAGGGAACTAATGCCCAAGGGACATAAATGTTTATGTATACTATATAATAATAAAACACCATTCGGTTACATTTTTCTTTGTAACGGAAAAAAAAACCTAAATAAAAACAGCTATAGCCTTCGAATCCCATATTCTTGAAAGTTTGAAACATATCAGAGCCTGAGCTTCTTCCAAGTCCTGCCACATCATATATTAATGGTCCAGTATGTATATGAGCATTTATGATTATTATATAATATTCGAGATTTTATCAGTTTAAATTAAAATTAAAACATAGTATAATTTTAACTTTGTTCTTAAATTAATAAATTATTATTTTCTTTTTTTTAATAGTTGATTTAAGATTGTAGTAGAAATTAGTTTTCAATTTATGAAAATTATAAAATTACAGTATAGTTTAATTTTCAATATAAAGAGATGTGATTTTAAATAGAATACTAGGGGTGTTCTTGACAGACCGATTCGGTTTTTTTTTAAAAATATTATTTACATTATTAAATTGTTGTTCATTTTAATTCGGTTGGAATTTAAGATGACATCTAATCAGATCAAAATTTAGATCAATTTGTTTAGTTTGATAATTTTTATAAAATTAAGTATAAGATATATAAATCCAACTTTGATAAAATAAAAATAACTACTTAAAAACAAAATTACTATTGTTATTTAATTTAAGTCATATACATAATTTAATAAGATAATGTAAATATAAAAATAATATACTAAAAATTATAGTTTATTTGTTGAACTCGATTTAATTTTTAAAAGAAGATTGAAAATCTAATTTAAACTTACACATGATACAGTTTTATTGGTAGGGTTCAGTCTAATTAATCTTTATTTGACTATTTCGGGTGAAATAAAATGATAAACAGTCTTTAATTAATGGAACAAAAGCTAAATTCAAAAATATCAAGCTGTCTACAATTATTTCAGCGTGCTAAACTAGGTAGGGTGCAGAGAAGAGGCCACTTGGCAAGGATGATCTATCAAGTGGGAACCAGTTCTGTGACACTTGTGACCTCTTTTCTTTTCAATTTTTATAAACCTAAACCCCCCCAACTGCACCCTGATTTTTGTTGCCATATATTTCCACATCACCCTCTAGATTCCTCTGCTTCATATTTCAATAACATTTTTCCAACACTCTGAAAGGAATCTACTTATCTCGTTTTTACACTACAAGTATTTTTTTTAATAAAAAACAACTTTATTCAAATAAAAACTATTAATAATATAATAAATTTTGCACTAGATAGAAATTCATCTCGTACACAATTCAAAATCAAAACCTCATTAAAAAATAAAATGCTAACGTACGTATTAGTAAAGAGAATACCCGTTGGATTTTTTTTGAGACAATTGATAAAAATAAATAAGTCTTTTAAAGTATATATAAAAAAAAGAATTTATTAAAAAAGATAAGATCTATTATTAGCTCTCGATATCATGTCAGCTGGAAAATAACCTTAAGTTAGAAAAAATTGTGTATGCTCAAATGAGGTAGATGAAACAGAAAAATATTTACGTAAAATACAATAAATAGATATAACAAACAAAGTAGATGTAAAAAGATAACTTTGTTTTGGTTAGATTTTATCCAGTAGCAGAGGATAAAGGAAAGTGATCCATCGACAGAGGCTGGAAAAAAGTGGAGATTTGTGTGAATTGGTTTTTAGCTCACCGTCTTGACCCACAAAACAGGGGTCGCTTTAACCGCCAGTTTCCAAAAAATCTATGGGGGCGGGAACTACACCAACAACACTGGTTTTGCTTTTTTTTTTTCTTGGTCTAACTTAACCACTGTTACAAACAAAACAGTAGCACAATACCATGCCACATGCCCCTAGTTTTCAAACCTCTCTCTCTCTCTATCTCATTATATATAACAATCATCTCCAACATTTTCATCTTATATATCAACACTCTCTCATCTCGTACCCTTTTGCAATACTATTACTACAAATATCAAATACTCTTCCTCTCTCAAGTCAACCATAACTATTTTTTCATTTTTCTTTTCCTAAAAGAAATTATCCCTGTGTGTATAGTCCTCAATCCAAAAGTGGAAGCAAGAAAACTGTACTTGAGGGAGTCTAGGAATCACAAACAAGTGATCTATTGTGAAGAATTAATCTGAGGCTATAGCATTTTTATCAGACAGAAGATTTATACTTATGTGTATATATAGTCATGGAGGCTGGTTTGGTGGATCAAGGTAGAGAAAGAGTTGGACATGTTAGCAAAGTCGGTTATGTGAAAAGGGTCATTGCCAAGAAGAGGAAGCACGTTCATCATCATCATCGAAGGGTTAAGAGGGAGATGGGTGTGTCAAAGGCACTTCAACAACTATTTGATTCATGCAGAGAAACATTCACAGGCCCTGGCACCGTTCCTTCATCACAGCATGTTCACACAGTCTGCCACATCCTTGGTATGCATGAATGATTAATTTTGATGGGGTGCTTGATTTTGGATTAAAAAATTTCTGGTATAGTTAGTTAATTGGTCCCATGTTTTGGGGTACGAAATTTCATATGTGCTTAATTGGTTTCTTTTTAAGGTGATTTTGGTTGCGTCTTGTGTCCTTGCATTTTGACCTCAACTTTCCCGAATTGCATAGATTAAAAACTAGAAAATTGTCTTCTGCATATATATGACGCATTGTTTGTCCGTTTTGCATTACATTAAAACTTGGTTTCTCTTTGCTGGAGCGCTTTTTTTAAAAAAAAAATTAATTCATTTATTTTATTTTTCATTTCTTTCTGAATGGAAGAATTCTCGAGCCTAAATAGAGAATATCGAACAAAGGAATTGAGTACATGCATGTGTATATATCAACTTTAATGCATATATATATTTTCCTCTAATGGGTACATAGAAATTAAGTCACTCTAGGACCATCTCTTGGGACGTGTGGTTGTAATAAATGGTTGGATTGGGAGTCTCATTCCCATAAATGATAGATCAGTTCCCTACATTCAATAACATGCACGGATATTCTATTCTAATATAAGTATGCCTAACGTGAATTTGCAATTGATTTTCCCTTGATTAGAATTTAATCTATTGATGATTAATTTAATCAGATAACATGAAGCCAGAAGACGTAGGATTAAGTAGAGATCTGCAGTTCTTCAAGCCTGGAAATAATATGAAAGAGAACCAAAGGGTCACCTACACAACAGTCTACAAGTGTGACAATTTCTCGGTAAGTGTTGCATTGTAAGATCTAATTCAAGTGCGAGTTTCTTTCATGTTTTCTGCTGCTTGATGTTTTTTGTGTTGTAGGCCAGAACTGAAATTTCACCCTACCCTTATTTATGTTGAATTTGAAACTTCATTTCATGAAATACCGGAGCAAAACTTTAATTTAATTGAAAAAATTAATATTACTCCGGTTCTAAATATAAACAAATATACCTAATTTCACACATATTAACAATAGTAATTAGAGGTAGTTATTTGTATTAATGTTATCATGTATTTGATTAATTTTCTAAAATACCCATAGTATCATTTATTACATGAAGAATTAGTAGCTTTGGAAATATATATAATGAGGACATATTTAGTAAAGAAACATTTAATGACATTGGGAAAATTTAATTTTACTTATATTAAAGGACCAAAAAATTCCATTAAAATTTGTTTATATTTAGAATCGAAGGTAATACTAAAATTACTAAACTATATCTAAATTTTACATTGAAAATCACAATTGATCTTCCATTCATAATCAATTTTAATAAACCAATCAGTTTTAGCTTACTTATTTCTTTCACAACTTACATTAAAACTATGGAAAGAGTCTTTGAGTTTGATTCTTGCTAAACACATTTTATTAATTGCGTAAACACATTTTATTAATTGCGTAACGTAATTCTTTTAGAAAGAGGATATGATCAATTTTAATAATAAAAAAAGGTTTTTTTTTCTTTTTTAATTTTTAACTGGTGGACCTGCGCAACATTTTCTTAATTTGATTTTTTCTGTGAACTTCAATTATCTTTTGTAAATGTGCAGCTATGCATCTTTTTCATACCTGAAAGAGGAGTAATTCCTCTCCACAACCACCCAGGTATGACTGTTTTCAGCAAGCTTCTATTAGGACAAATGCACATCAAGTCCTACGATTGGGTTGATCCTCGTGAGCCCTCTCACAACTTGTTGCAACAACCATCTCAATGTGGGTACATTACTTCTTAAATGACCTTAGTTTCATTTAATATTCTGTTTTCATTCTTAATTAGGACAAAACAAAACTATCACTTGTTCTTCTCTTTTTCTAAGAAACACAAATTCTTGTTTTGCAGTGAGATTGGCAAAGTTGAAAGCTGATAAAGTGTTCACAGCACCCTGTGATACATCTGTGCTGTATCCAACAACAGGAGGCAACATGCATGAATTCACAGCCATAACTCCTTGTGCTGTGCTAGATGTTATTGGTCCTCCTTATTCCAAACAAGATGGCCGTGACTGTTCCTACTATAGAGACCACCCTTATGCTTCCTTTCCCAGTAAGTAACCCTACACACTAATTTTTTGTGGAATTGTTACCAACCAACATTTACATTGTTTGCAATGCAAATATGATATTTATTTAGAACAAAACTTATAGCACTGTTTCTTAGATACTTTTTATATTGTTTGGTAATCAAATTAAAGTTTTATTTTAGTAACTTGCAAAGTAAAAGTAATAGTGTGACACTAATAATTGGCATAAATTATCATGATAAAATTTTAATTCTGATTTTAGGATAATATTGATAGCACATAAAGCTTTGGATTTCCTAGTTGTGTCCATTTATCATGGGCCTCTTATGTATGTATTACTAGGCACTAGGCACTCTCCATTGTACTTATATCTTCCCTAAGTGAAGTGATTCGATCTGTTTTTTTTGAAAAATAAGAGAGAAGTTGAGTGTACTCGTGTAACTTTCTCTTCTTTTTTGCCCATTTCCATAACAGGGAATTCTGTTTTAAAAAATGAAGCATGAATGTTTCCTTTACTTATAATGCTTCCTTGGTCATGTTTTCACCTGTGTAGATTCGTATCAATTAACTTGCTAATTCAATTAAAAGCTACCAACTGATGTGGTCTTATTGAATTTGAAACAAAAAACTATCTAGAATATTGGTAAAGGGTAGGGGTGTCTTAAAAATTAGATTACCTCAGATTCAATCTAAATCTATTTAAATATTGTTTATAAAGATTGGATTTTGAATTTAATTCATTTTGTCATTTTAATTTAATTATGATATAAATCTAGTTTTTAGAAAATAGATTTTATCCAAATTGAATTTTTAAAAACTGAATTTAGTTCAAATTTGATTTATTAAAACTGGATTTAATCTAAAAATTATGCTATTTAAAAATTGGATTTTAAAATCAATCTATATTTGTTATGTTAAATCGGGTTGAGTCTAAATCTAATTTTATTTAAAACTGGATTGATTTTAAATTTAATATTTTAAAATTGAATTAGGTCTAAATCTAATTATATATTTTTTTAAAAAATAGATTTAGCCAAATTCAATTTTAAAAATTAGATTTTATTCAAATCTAAATATAAAATGTGTCTTCAACATTCAATTTGGTGAAATTCATTTTTTTTTGGACTTAAATATGATTTAAATTTAAAAATTAGATTTTTTTTCACGCCCTTAGTAAAAGGTAGCACGTTAAAATGTAGATAAAACCCGTAGGTTTTAAACTATTTTTAAGAGTAATTTTATAAGGAATCAATTAATTATTGATGATGAATAGCATAAAATTACAATCTACATAAGAAAAAGATGTAGGGATTTTAAATGATGTAATATTTTATCATGCAGAGATGGATGAGGTGAAAAAGGAAGAAAATGATAGTTACGCGTGGTTGGAAGAAATTGACATGCCAGAAAACTCTCAAATGGATGGCATCGAGTATTTGGGTCCTTCCATTACGGAGACGACCTTTTAGTCTCAACAAGAACAATGTAATATTTACCTCTAACACAAAACCTCAACAAAACAAAAACGTTTCCTCTTTTGCGTCCATATTTCAAGGAATCAATGCAAGTGTGTTGGCTTTTGTTGTGTCTTACGGGTGTAGCCGTAATTGGTTCATTTTTTAACATCATGAGAAGAGTGTTTGGGAAGTAAAGAAAAAACCATGGGCTTCAGTTTGTTTATCTGTCAATCACTTTCAAGCTTAATTTGTTTTGGTTCCGTCCAGTGTGTAAAGGTTAACTTTATTTAGACACGTACACGTACATAAGGGACAACCATTTCTGGGGAAAAGGGTCAAATTTATGCTTTTCTATAGATATTTATGTCAAGATAATTACTATTATTTTAATAATATTTTATAAAATAAAAAAGATGATTTTTCTTTGTGTATAAAAGAGGAAAAATTCTCCACACGCATTCTACTGTTTTCCATCGCCTTTTCGATTTGGTGGTCTTTTAAAATAGGCCAAGCTCTAATCTTAAACAACTCCAACATTGTTTAAGTAAAATAATTCCCACAAATTTAAATTTTTGAAAATAAATAATAAAAAGGTGTCAAGTTGCTATTAAGATTTTATTTTATTTTAAAAGGATAAAATATTAAAAAAAAGCTCTTTAAAACTTTAGGTTCAGGAGTTGTTTATGAATAGGGAAGATATTACCACCTCTATTCACCTGTACCTTAATTAAATTGTGTAATTATTTTTAATAATTTAAAAAGTGACCCAACGATAAATAATAAAAAAACAAATATTTATATAAAAGAAAAATTAATTTTTTAAAAAATGAGTATGACAAGAATTGATCTTAGTCCTACATATTCTCAGGTGCAATGGGAAAACAAGGTTATGCACTTCTTTGATTTTTTTTGTTAATCGGTATCATGTATCTCACAATACTGATATGTTTTTTATAATTTTATTGGTGTAGTGTATCTCACGACGTCAATAAAATTATTCATATAATTTTTATAGTAACTTTATTGATCTATTGTATCCTACAACACTAATAAAGTTATTTATATAATTTTTAGAGAGTTTTATTGATGTAATATATCCCACTACTTCAATAAAATTGTTCAAGTATTAGAGCAATTTTATTGATATAATGTATCCTATTACATCAATAAAATTGTTCATGTAATTTTTGGAGCAATTT
This sequence comes from Clitoria ternatea, assembly GCA_037962975.1. Taxonomy (NCBI): domain Eukaryota; kingdom Viridiplantae; phylum Streptophyta; class Magnoliopsida; order Fabales; family Fabaceae; genus Clitoria; species Clitoria ternatea. The sequence goes on from CM075673.1 coordinate 146,288,098, forward strand.
TATTGATTCAATGTATCCCGCAACATCAATAAAATTGTTTATATAATTTTTAGAGCAACTTTATTGATGTAATGTATCCCACTGCACCAATAAAATTGTTTATGTAATTTTTAGAGCAACTTTATTGATTTAATGTATCCCACGGAATCAATAAAATTGTTTATATAATTTTTAGAGCAAATTTATTGATACAATGTATTTCATGACATCAATAAAATTGTTTATATAATTTTTAGAGTAAATTGTTTATACCATATATGCTAAAAAAACAAACTTACAAGTTATATATGCATTCTTTAAATCAATTTAAATAAATTTAAAGATTTTTAATTAATAAATAAATAAAAATTAAATACACATAAAATGAATGACGGAAAAAAATAACCAATTAAAGCATAAAATGAAAACAACAAAAAGATAACTATATACAACATAAATAATAGAATAGATCCAACAATAAAAATAAAAGAAAAAGAAAAAGAAAACATACCTTATTTTTCGAACCAAAGGAAAATTTTAGCTAACCTCCGGATTTGGCGGCGTCTCTTATTTTTCTTGTGACGTCTTTGGTCAATTTTACAATTATTTTTATTCCTTTAATAGAATTTTACAATAAATTTTTCACAATTAAAAAAATATAATCAACATTTATGAGAATGATTATTTATAGTGAAAAGTGTCAAAACGTCATTTATATCATAGTTAAGAATCCCAAATTACCATGAAAAATGAAGGAAACCCCCAAATCTCGAAACAGGGGCTTGGCACATTACACGTGAACCCCAAAATGTAGCCCTGAAGCTACGCGTCAGGCTGGCACCCAACATCAGCTTGAGAGTAGCAGCATTTGTTGCTGTTACACATTTTAGGCCAATAGGTCAATTTCTAATCTACCCATTTGGCCCGTTTTAGGTCTGATTGCCACGAAACTTCACAGACCACATGTTTTCCCCATTCCGGAACCGTTAGCACTATCCATTCACCAAAATTCTATCATACGTGCAAAATGCAGTTCAACACAAACAGGTGTAAAACTCTTGCACCAAACCACCTAAATGGACACCAAATAGTCCAAGACATGCACAGTTCCTAAATGACCTAGGAAACCTATTGGTCCCTCCCGGGGGTCCCAAAACCCGCTGGATCTCTAAATCACCTATTTAGTTCCTTAATTTCACATAGAATGCCTAATTCCATGATATACAATAAACCATCAAATTCATCAATCAATTCACAACCACTTCACATAACAAGTATATCATTCATACACACAAACAGAACCTACCCATATCAATGATCAACACATAAAATTGGCTCCGTGCCATCATTCACATAACTTTTCCTAATTTAGACACATATTAACATCATTATCAATAACATCTTCACTTCATCATCAAGTCATCATATCATGATCACATCCATCATATACTAAACTAATTCATCAATCACATAAGACAAGTCATATCATTACATACATTTAATCCATAGTATAATTAATTTTAATTCATACTTCCCATCGCTTCTTGGCATCAACTCTCTGCTTGGCGCACTTCCGGGGCATTGGCATCCTCCCTGTCACTGGTTACTAAGATTAAATAAACCATAGCAAGGGTGAGTGTTTGACATATCGTAGTTAATATAGAATAGAAATAATAAATGTATCTACTTATTACCCAATGTTCCTCTCATTATGTTGCTTACCTATTGTGAACACCTCTTTTTGTCCGGCCAATTGGTACAGTTCCATCCTTTGAGCACTCTTTTATGCGCATGGTTCATTTGAAAATTCATAACTCCTTCATACGATCTTTGATTCGCGCAAACCCGGTCTCTAAATTTTCGTAACAAAATTGTCTACGACTTTTGTGAAGACCTTGAAGGCTGAATCCTTACCAATTGGTACAGTTTTAATAATCTTCCTGGACTTGCTCCAGTTTCATGACTGCTCTGCACATCTTTAAGAAAAAATTCATATCTCCCTCATATGATACTGAAATGACCCCATTCTTTTTTCTATGGCTCCATATCAAAGAGATCTACAAACTTCATGAAGGCCACAAAAGCTAATTCTCCACCCATTTTGCCCAGTGAATTTATTTTGCTTGCAAATGTATTTCCGTCACACTCTGGAGCAGTTTTCATAGATGGGCCATATCTCCCTCGTTTCTTGATGAAAGTTTTTGTGCCATATATCAAATTAAAGCTAAGAGAAATATCTACAAACTTCATGAAGGGCACAAAAGCTAATTCTCTACCCATTTTGCCCAGTGAATTTATTTTACATGCAAAGGTATTTTCGTCACACTCTGGAGCAGTTTTCATAGATGGGCCATATCTCCCTCGTTTCTTGATGAAAATTTTTGTGCCATATATCAAATTAAAGCTAAGAGAAAGATCTACAACTTTCATGTTGGACTCTTTTTCAAATTTGGCATGCATAAGCCCTCAAATGCACGAGCAAGTTTGTGATGGTGGGCAAGGCACTAAAGATCATAATGGAGCACTAAGGATCATATGGAGCACTAAAGCATCATAATGGGGCACTAAAGATCATAATGGAGCACTTAAGTTGATAATGGAGCACCATGGACTTGTTAATTGGAGAGTGCACCTTCCATTACAAATTTTTTATGGCAATGGCTGCTTTTGCATTCCTATAAATAGGCACCATGAGCATTCATTCAAGGGGGATTCTTCATTGAAGGCAATCAAGTCTTGGGAAGCCATTCGTTTCTCCTCTTCTTCTTCTCTGTTGCATTTGTTCTTCCAGCAAGTTTTTTTTCATTTCCGGCAAGTTTCTTTTCATTTCCAAGTTTTTCCATTTCCGGGTTAGTTTCTTTTCCAGATTATTATGTTCTTTTCTTTTCTTTACTTTTCTTTGTAGTTGTTATTATGTAGTTTCATTTCTTCTTCCAGCAAGTTTCTTTTCATTCCCAAGTTTTTTTTATTTCTAGGTTATTTTTAATAAAGTATGCTATTATTAATAAAATAATAAAAAAAAAATAAAATAATAAAAAAAAAAATAAGTAATAAGTTTTGCATATGTTTTATTTTCTAGCCTAAAAATTTCCATCTTTTTACCGTGTCGTACGGGAACACTTCCGTCTACACAATCTCCTTAGGATCCGTACACGTGCGAAGAACTTCGTCTTGTATGAGTTCCCCATCTCAATGACTTCCATCATCATGTTCCGAGTCACAATTTTTCCTCAGAACTACGTAACCCTGATTTCTTGATAATTCAAGAATACGTAGGAGCAGGACTTTAACTCCTGTCGGGCCCATCTTTCTTATTTCCTTTTACTGATTTATTTCCTTGGTTTTTGCGTTTCTTTCGTGATGTTACTTTTTGTCATTTTCGTGAAAATCAATTTAGACGTGACGTCTTGTTGATTTCCCCCTAGTTTTTGTTCAAACCTTGCTACAATTCATAGGGAAGGGATACTTAGGACAAGACGTCCCGCTTATCTCTTTCCTATCCCTATCCTTTTTACCCAAGGATGTTTAATTTAGACGTGACGTCTTATTGGCATTCTCTCACCCTCTCTGTCTCATATCGAAGTCGAGCTTAATTCGGACGAAACGTCCCATTGACCTCGCTTCAACATTCTATGTCTGTACAGTTCTCTACTCCATTCTATCATTTTCAAAATAAAAGGGAAGAAACCATGTTTTATTTAAGGCTATTTATATTGTGCTTTCAATCTTGGTACTGTCTTTGACAGGCGATGTAGGGTGCTAATACCTTCCCTACTCGTAATCGACTCCCGAACTTGGATTTCAATTTTTTAACCAGTGCTTTACTGAACTTAGTTTTTTCCCAATGTTTTTCCTATGGATAAAAACGTTGGTGGCGACTCCCTATTTCATTCCACTTTTTCTCTCTTTCTCGCCGCGCCGTCGCGATCCAGGTTACGACAGATGGCGACTCCGCTGGGGACACTTAAGAGAGTCAGGCCAGTTTGATTGAAAGCGCATGTTCTTTTATATAGCCTTTGTTAGCTTGGATTTCTTCCCCCTTGTTTTATTTTCTGTTAATTGTTGTGGAAGTTTGTTCTTGTTTTAATTGTATCTTGTTATTTGTTACATTATCTATGTTTGCATGCTTGTTGAACCCTAGGGTAGAGGACCATGTTACTTTCCTGTAATTATTGAACCCTAGGGTAGACGACTTTGTATATTTGTTCTGTGTTTGTTCTTTGTGTAGAATGAAGTAAGGTAAAAAGTATTGAATGCCCTTTCACACACTACACTCACAAATTACTCACACACACTTATGAGTGGCGCCCTATACCCGGGCCCCAAATGAAGCTTAAGTTAGGAGAGGTTGGTAACGGAATCGTATGGGATGTACTTCTTATCCGGTGTTCGTGAGAACCTCAACCAGAGTTCGACCTCTCATGATATACGCACCTAGTGGTTCCCCACTGTTGCGTCCCTGTCATGGGTAGGATCTTGGCTCTGGTGACCTTCTAGAAGTCTAGAATGAGCCACCTGGTGTGAAGAGCCACTTTTAGACAAACCATAGGGCCTAGAGAAAACTTTCAACAAAACCCAACCTAGGCCACAAAAGGGCAAACTTTACTTTACCTTATGTCATTTTTGCTTTCCCCTTTTATCCAAGAAAATGAATTATCTACCACCCGCAGATTTACTGAGTTATTGAAATAATGACTCGTTTTGAAACACACAGTATTCTTCGGGTGAATAGATAGTCCTCCTTTGGTCATGTACCCTTTGAGTATCTATGGAAATTGACATGGGATTGAACTTAAGAAATAAGGGCTGTAATTGCCCGAAGAAGATGTCTGAGCTAGAGGCTCCCGCCGTAGGATAAAAGATTTCTTCTGTCTTCACAAATATCCCATATTAATTTCTATGATTACCATATCTAGTACTTTTGAATGATAAGTTCTAAGGAATGGTCAAAGGATACTCGCCAAAGTCTGTGATTGTTTCCCACAACATTTTCCTTCTTTTTATTTCTGCCTAACACTTATTTCTTTTTTTTTTTTTAAAAAAAAAAAGACACCAACGTCACGGGTAGGCATCCTTACCAGACCCGGCTCCAAAAGAAACTCATGGCTGAGGCAGAAGCTGTTGAAGGAAACTTTAGAACCGAGTTCGATCAGCTGAAAGAGCGAGTCGCGGAGTTAACTAAACTCTTAGAAAAGAAACTTACCGAAGGAGGCTCCTCTGTAGGTGTTGAGGATGCCCAACAGCAGCCTGCCACCGCGCCACCTCCCCTTGATTCTGACCCAGCAAGAACCCAACTCCCTAACACAACGACACCCCCTCTCACCATTCATGTCGGGAGACCTAACCCTGCCATTGAGACCCAGCCACCTTACGGCCAGTCTTACGCACAACATACATTTGTCGGTCTAGACGGCAACCCAGTACCTTTTCCACTTTATGGCCTACCCCCGGGGTACTATCCCCCGCTCGCTAACCAACAAGACGCCCACAACCAGCAAGCGGTAAATCCTCATGCTTCATACCCCACACAACCAAATATGCCACCACTCCACCAAACCCAAAACACGCAAGCCCATGACCCAAAAACCTACCAAACCCAAAACACGCAAGCCCATGACCCACAAACTTACCAAACCCAAAACACACAAGCCCCGATGGCCCAGCCAACCTACAACGCCCAAGCCCAAAATACACAAGCCCAGATAACCCAGCCGACTTATGCTATGGCCCATCCTCAAGGTCCCTCACCAAATACAGGCCTAGTAAACCAGTCCCATGTGTTGCCTCTGTTCAACCAGTCATTCGGCTATCCGTATGGATATGGAACCCCCTATGGGACCAACCTCCAAGATACAACCCGCGCGGTCGCGGCTCCTCGGAGGGAAAGGATAGAGATCTTAGAAGAGCGTTTAAGAATAATGGAAGGCGCCAGAGGTTTTGGACTAATAGATGCTTCGGAGCTATGTTTAGTCACAGATGTTATCCTCCCGCCTAAATTCAAGATGCCAGACTTTGACAAGTATCGGGGAATGACTTGTCCTAAGAATCATCTCACAATGTATTGTCGAAAGATGGCATCTTACTCTTCTAATGACCAACTGTTGATCCACTGCTTCCAAGATAGTCTAGCAGGAGCTGCTCTTACATGGTATGCTCACCTTGATCGGAACCGTATCCGTTGTTGGAAAGACCTGGCAGATGCCTTCCTTAGACAATACAGGTATAACATGGATATGGCACCCAACAGGGTTCATTTACAAAATATGGTGAAGAGGGACAGTGAAACGTTCAAGGAGTATGCCCAACGATGGAGAGAAATAGCGGCGCAAGTGGATCCCCCATTGTTGGAAAAAGAAATAGTCGCAATGTTTATCGACACACTCCCATCACCTTTCTACGGCAAGATGATTGGTAGTGTTTCAGCCAACTTCTCCGACATTGTGACTATTGGGGAAAGAGTGGAGAGTGGAATACGAACGGGTAAGATCACTCAAGGCTCATCTGGGGCAAACATGACGAGGAAGCCGGCACCTGGGAGAAGGGACGGAGAAACTAATTCCATCTCTTCTAATCAAAAGACGGCTCCGCCGAGACCATTCACTCCTACCATGATTCAAGCTCCCAATCCTTATGTGGCCGCAGCTACTTATGGCCCGACAGCTCATACTCCTCACTTCCGCCCACCCATGGTAAGAGCTCCAATGCCACAACCCATGCCATACCATCACCCGCAACAAGTAGCTCAACCACCCAACCATAATCAGAACCCAAGGAATCCCAACAATGAGCGCACCCCGGTGCAGTTCGATCCAATTCCCATAACATATTCCGAACTTTTTCCAATCCTCGTTCAGGAAGGTCTGTTGGTTTCATGCCCCATGAAGCCATTGCAACCTCCTTATCCAAGGGGATATGACCCAAACGCTCATTGTGATTACCACGCTGGGGCACCGGGGCATTCCACAGAAAATTGCATAGCTCTGAAATATAAAGTGAGAGATTTGATCAAAGCCGAATGGATCGATTTTAAAGAAGGAAGCCCTAACGTGGTCAAGAATCCCCTGCCTAATCATGGAAGCTCAGAAGTTAATGCCGTGGTGGTTGATAGTTTTGATAACAATGTTGATTTGGTGACCGCTTACCTGCCGGGCCGAGAGCTCAGTAACTGGGAAGCTGTCGAACTCCCTACGATTTTAAATGATTCACCAAAGTAATTTGTCATTGCCTTAAAAGTCTTGTTTATCCCTCTGCTATGCCTAAGGCTTTGGGACTTTCCATGTAATAAAGGCGAAAAAAACTTGTTTTACCAGTCAATCAATAAATGCGTATCGATATTCTAAAAAAAAATTTTCATCCCTTTATCCTTGCATTGATTCATTTTCTTTACTTGCTTGTTCCTCTTTTTCTTTCCTTTTTATTTTTTGCCATAACGCACTAAATTGCAGACCCAAAAATGATCCTCTTGAGACTAATGAAATCACAATCCTATTTTACGACCTCAACTACCCGGTCGATTATGCTGACAAAGAAGGTAGGAAAGCTTGTGAGTCACCACACAAGTTAACCAGATTGTTAGAACAAGAGGTTAAGGAATACCCCTGAGTCAAGAATGACTGAAGGAATCACGGGGCAATATATCAGAAGACATTAGTAATATTGTTTCAGGGCGTGGAAATAATCTATGTGAATGATAACATTGCCAAGTCCCAAATTGGACAAGTGGTAGGCCAGTCAACTAAGAAAACCACAACAGTTACCAGCATAAATAGGGGAAAATTGCTAATGCCTTAAATGCAGATACAGTCAAGGGAGACTTGGCCAAAAATTCAAAAAAAAATGAAAAATGAAAAAATGAAAAGTAGAAGTCAAGCTTGAAGTCCAATGCACATATCAAGCAGGGAAAGCTGGTTACGTCCAGATCCGCGAGCAAGCTGTCATTTTCTGTATAAGGGGAACAAATGTCGCCAGGCCAAGAACTCGTATTCTTGTCATCATCAACACCTCAACCCTAAGGAGTGCGCCATTCCTCATACCTATGTAGCCAAGGAAATAGTCTGTCAGATTGAGTCGTTGCGTCATTAAGGGGATTAAAAAAAACAAAGGAAAAAAAACACAAAAGCAAAAAAAAGAGGGCAAACAAAAGAAATGGAAAATGAAAAAAAATAAAAAAAAGAAAAAATAAAAGGCCAGAATGATGATTCAAGAGTAATTCCCTCTCATTGGTGCCAAAAGACTCACCAATATTTCCTTGGGTACATGGCATAGGAGTGGAGTCTTCTATTTGAAGTGACATCAGTTTCCCAAAGGATCAAACTAAATTTGGAAAAGAATAGGCAGACTCAACTGGAGTGTGATCAGTTTCAACTTTTTACTGTAAAGGATGCAGCCCAAAAATGAACAAGAACACATTATAAAGAAAGAAAAGAGCTCGCTAGGCTGAAAACCTGAAAGGGCAGCCTAGGCAAAAGTTAGAGCAACCCGGTGAGTTGAAAACCTGAAAAGGCAGCTCAGGTAAAAATTAGGGTCAAGATTTCGGCAGAGTAACTAAGGTTTCCAATGCAAAACGTGCAAACTGAGGCATGTGGACCATGGTTAAACTACCCTCTCAAAGGCAGAGTTGAACGATGTACTTGAGGTCGTGACGTGAGATTAAGGTTCTCACTAGTCTCAGGAACTCACTGGAGGATCCTCGAACCTTCCCTGTTTCTCCTGGCCTTGACCTGTCCTATGTAACTTCATTCCATCCCATCTATTTTCCCCATTGTCCATTCTCTGTATTCTGTTTGTCATACATGAATAAAATTTATCCTTTTTCGATACGTGTTATGAATTGCATTAATCTGATAAAACATTGTGTTTTTATAAAAAATAAAATAAAAGAATGGTGAACATTTAAAGTCGTAAGGGACAAGACGCTCCCACTACTTGACCTCGACAATCATCACAAAGACTCAGCCAGGCATGCGCTTCAAAGCTATGATCGCCTCTTGCATTCTCCTCTGTCCATGAGTTGTCCTAAGGGTCGCGGTTTCACAGGACCTACCCAGTTTTTGAACTTATCTTTGCACTACTTACCATTTTTTATGCAGGTTATCTCACAGACAGTCATGCCAGGCATTAACACCTCAATCAAGTCCTTCAAGTCCCCTCCTCGAATCGCCTCAGAACTCCTTCCCTAAATCGCCAAAGTTGGCACCTTTTAGTGTTTTCTTCTTCCATCGCCTAAGCAGACATCTTTAAAATCTCTCGCTCAACTCCAAAGTCAGCATCTCTCAAATTCTCATCCCCCTAGTGGAACCTTCCTCGCCAAAGTTGGCACTTCTCGGAACTCCATCCTTAGGTCGCCAAAGTTGGCACTTCTCAAAGTCTCCTCTTCAATCTCCAAAGCAAACACCGTTCTAAGCCTCTTCCGCCAAAGTTGGCAATCTTCAAAGTCTCCCACTCAACTCCAAAATCAACACCTCTCAAATTCTCATCCCCAGTGAAATCAATCGCCAAAGCTGGCACTTATCAAGATCTCTTCCCCAATGAATCCCAAACTTTCCATTCTCAATCAAGAGGCAGTACCCGAATCACTAAATTCTTCCCCAGTAGAACTACACTTCCCAGACAAATTAAATTGGGGCATCACCCTAGATTCCCCCAAAGCCCTTTAGATCATGTCAAACTGGGGCATCTCCCCCAGGATGTTATTTTTTGTCAACCCAAGAGCAATACCCCACGCTCCCGGGAAGTTTAAGCCGGGACATCACTCGGGTCTCTCTCTGTCAAAAGGGAACGTACCCCAAGCTTCTTCAACCGCCCTAACTGGGGCATCACCCCATATCCTTCTCCCAGCCTTGAGGTGGTACCCCTAAATCTTCTAATCTTTCCAAAATTGAGGTATCACCCCAAATCTTTCCTCCGTTCGAGGGGCAGTATCCCTAGCTCTTTCAGCTAGATTTTCCCCTATTTCTCTTCCTACCAATCAAGGAGCAGTTCCCTGAATCATCCAAGACAGCTTGAACTGGATCATCCCCAGATTTCTTTCCTTTAGTAAGCCCACCATACATCCCCAGTGGACCCCAGATTTTTCCTTCCAGTCAAGAAGCAGTTCCCTGAGATCCTTTCAATCTTCCTAACTGGGGCATCTCCCCCAGATTTCTTCTATTTTAGTCAAGGGGCAATTCCCCAAGATTCCTTCAAATCATCTCCAACTGGGGCACCCCAGGTTCACCCTCTTTCAGTCAAAGAGTAATTCCCCAAGAACCTTCAGTCATGTCAAACTGGGGCATCACCCCGAGCCTTTAAGTCCAGTAAGTTAATTTGGACGAAACGTCCTGTTAACTCCCCCAACCTTCACATTTCCTACCAACAGTGAGTTAATTTGGACGAGACGTCCTGTTAGCTCCCCCAATCTCTGTATTTTCTGTCGACCGAGGGTCAACCCCACCCTTTACCTTCTTGTCGCCGATCAAATGGCACCTTTTACCTTTCCAGCTGCCTATCAAGGCATCCTTTACTTTCCAGCCGCCTATCAAGGCATCCTTTATTTTCCAGCCGCCTATCAAGGCATCCTTTACTTTCCAGCCGCCGATCAAATGGCACCTTTTACCTTTCCAGCTGCCTATCAAGGCATCCTTTACTTTCCAGCCGCCTATCAAGGCATCCTTTATTTTCCAGCCGCCTATCAAGGCATCCTTTACTTTCCAGCCGCCTATCAAGGCATCCTTTACTTTCCAGCCGCCTATCAAGGCATCCTTTATTTTCCAGCCGCCTATCAAGGCATCCTTTATTTTCCAGCCGCCTATCAAGGCATCCTTTACTTTCCAGCCGCCTATCAAGGCATCCTTTACTTTCCAGCCGCCTATCAAGGCATCCTTTATTTTCCAGCCGCCTATCAAGGCATCCTTTACTTTCCAGCCGCCTATCAAGGCATCCTTTACTTTCCAGCTGCCTATCAAGGCATCCTTTACTTTCCAGCCGCCTATCAAGGCATCCTTTATTTTCCAGCCGCCTATCAAGGCGTCCTTTTCCAGCCGCCTATCAAGGCATCCTTTACTTTCCAGCCGCTTATCAAGGCATCCTTTATTTTCCAGCCGCCTATCAAGGCATCCTTTATTTTCCAGCCGCCTATCAAGGCATCCTTTATTTTCCAGCCGCCTATCAAGGCATCCTTTATTTTCCAGCCGCCTATAAATGCATCCTTTTCCAGCCGCCTATCAAGGCATCCTTTATTTTCCAGCCACCTATCAAGGCATCCTTTATTTTCCAGCCGCCTATCAAGGCGTCCTTTTCCAGCTGCCTATCAAGGCATCCTTTACTTTCCAGCCGCCTATCAAGGTATCCTTTACTTTCCAGCCGCCTATCAAGGCATCCTTTATTTTCCAGTCGCCTATCAAGGCGTCCTTTACTTTCCGTTCACCTATGCAGGCACCCTTTACCTTCTAGTCTACCAGGGGTCAATCCCGATCTTCCCACTGAAAGAATTTTTCCCGGTCAATCCAGAGTTCAAAAAAAAAAAACAAAAAAAAACAAAGAAAAAAGAGAGGAGAAAAGAAGAGAAACAGAAGTAGAGAATGCTCGTTTTTTTTAAGAAAAAGGTCACACTAACTCGCGATTGCCCACACCATCAGTTGCCATACCGATCAAGAGGTCCCACTTGGCCCCCTACATCGGTGTTCATATCTTTACTTCCTTTTCACTTCAAAAACACAGAAGCTTCGTGTCTCTTTTGTGAAAAAGAAGTAAAGAGGGGCATCTGTGAACACCTCTTTTTGTCCGGCCAATTGGTACAGTTCCATCCTTTGAGCACTCTTTTATGCGCATGGTTCATTTGAAAATTCATAACTCCTTCATACGATCTTTGATTCGCGCAAACCCGGTCTCTAAATTTTTGTAACAAAATTGTCTACGACTTTTGTGAAGACCTTGAAGGCTGAATCCTTACCAATTGGTACAGTTTTAATAATCTTCCTGGACTTGCTCCAGTTTCATGACTGCTCTGCACATCTTTAAGAAAAAATTCATATCTCCCTCATATGATACTGAAATGACCCCATTCTTTTTTCTATGGCTCCATATCAAAGAGATCTACAAACTTCATGAAGGCCACAAAAGCTAATTCTCCACCCATTTTGCCCAGTGAATTTATTTTGCTTGCAAATGTATTTCCGTCACACTCTAGAGCAGTTTTCATAGATGGGCCATATCTCCCTCGTTTCTTGATGAAAGTTTTTGTGCCATATATCAAATTAAAGCTAAGAGAAAGATCTACAAACTTCATGAAGGGCACAAAAGCTAATTCTCTACCCATTTTGCCCAGTGAATTTATTTTACATGCAAAGGTATTTTCGTCACACTCTGGAGCAGTTTTCATAGATGGGCCATATCTCCCTCGTTTCTTGATGAAAATTTTTGTGCCATATATCAAATTAAAGCTAAGAGAAAGATCTACAACTTTCATGTTGGACTCTTTTTCAAATTTGGCATGCATAAGCCCTCAAATGCACGAGCAAGTTTGTGATGGTGGGCAAGGCACTAAAGATCATAATGGAGCACTAAGGATCATAATGGAGCACTAAAGCATCATAATGGGGCACTAAAGATCATAATGGAGCACTTAAGTTGATAATGGAGCACCATGGACTTGTTAATTGGAGAGTGCACCTTCCATTACAAATTTTTTATGGCAATGGCTGCTTTTGCATTCCTATAAATAGGCACCATGAGCATTCATTCAAGGGGGATTCTTCATTGAAGGCAATCAAGTCTTGGGAAGCCATTCATTTCTCCTCTTCTTCTTCTCTGTTGCATTTGTTCTTCCAGCAAGTTTTTTTTCATTTCCGGCAAGTTTCTTTTCATTTCCAAGTTTTTCCATTTCCGGGTTAGTTTCTTTTCCAGATTATTATGTTCTTTTCTTTTCTTTACTTTTCTTTGTAGTTGTTATTATGTAGTTTCATTTCTTCTTCCAGCAAGTTTCTTTTCATTCCCAAGTTTTTTTTATTTCCAGGTTATTTTTAATAAAGTATGCTATTATTAATAAAATAATAATAAAAAAAAAATAAAATAATAAAAAAAAAAATAAGTAATAAGTTTTGCATATGTTTTATTTTCTAGCCTAAAAATTTCCATCTTTTTACCGTGTCGTACGGGAACACTTCCGTCTACACAATCTCCTTAGGATCCGTACACGTGCGAAGAACTTCGTCTTGTATGAGTTCCCCATCTCAATGACTTCCATCATCATGTTCCGAGTCAAAATTTTTCCTCAGAACTACGTAACCCTGATTTCTTGATAATTCAAGAATACGTAGGAGCAGGACTTTAACTCCTGTCGGGCCCATCTTTCTTATTTCCTTTTACTGATTTATTTCCTTGGTTTTTGCGTTTCTTTCGTGATGTTACTTTTTGTCGTTTCCGTGAAAATCAATTTAGACGTGACGTCTTGTTGATTTCCCCCTAGTTTTTGTTCAAACCTTGCTACAATTCATAGGGAAGGGATACTTAGGACAAGACGTCCCGCTTATCTCTTTCCTATCCCTATCCTTTTTACCCAAGGATGTTTAATTTAGACGTGACGTCTTATTGGCATTCTCTCACCCTCTCTGTCTCATATCGAAGTCGAGCTTAATTCGGACGAAACGTCCCATTGACCTCGCTTCAACATTCTATGTCTGTACAGTTCTCTACTCCATTCTATCATTTTCAAAATAAAAGGGAAGAAACCATGTTTTATTTAAGGCTATTTATATTGTGCTTTCAATCTTGGTACTGTCTTTGACAGGCGGTGTAGGGTGCTAATACCTTCCCTACTCGTAATCGACTCCCGAACTTGGATTTCAATTTTTTAACCAGTGCTTTACTGAACTTAGTTTTTTCCCAATGTTTTTCCTATGGATAAAAACGTTGGTGGCGACTCCCTATTTCATTCCACTTTTTCTCTCTTTCTCGCCGCGCCGTCGCGATCCAGGTTGCGACACCTATTTGTCGCCTTTATCTAGTTACCACTGCAACTACACACTTGTATAATCTTCAATATATTTTCACGATAAAATAAACTACATACTTCACACTCAATACCATCCATACTCATATTTAATGTCATGATATCATTAATCTTCACCTTCATTATAAACACTATAATATCAATTTACCATTCATCATAAAATAAACATTAATATCAAATTACATATGCACACTTACTCGCATGTATATTAGACTCCTAGTATCCAGATACTAAAGGATCGGCCTTCATCTGGGGTCCGACTTGACACCCCATGAACCCGACTTGGCTCACCGAGCCCGACTTGGCTCCCTGCCTCAACCACTGGGTCTGACTTGATCCACTGGGTAGCTTAACTGGGTATAAAAACCACGGGAGCTGGAAAACGAAGGATTTTTTGCCCATTTGGGGTGTATTTTAAAAAAATTTTAAGGTATGGTGTGTGTAAAAAAAAATTTAGTTGTCTGGGGCATAAGCTGTCAAATCGTGTTTGTAAAACGGCAAGGGGAAGGGCGTTTTATAAAACGTAATTTGGGAAGACGTTTTTACCTCTGAAAGCGCAAGGTGGAAATGCGTTTTTGACCAGAAAAACGCTACGTGGACTGACGTTTTCAAGCAGGCGTGGATTCCCAGGTAAAAACGCATGGTGGGCTAGCGTTTTCTGACTTTGAAAACGCCTGGTGGACTTACGTTTTCAGTGGCGGGAAAACAAAAGTGAAAACGCATTTTGGACTACATAAAACGTAATTTGATGTTGCATTTTTAAGTGTAAAACGCTGGCTGAAATAGCGTTTTTATGTATAAAACGCACCTTCGAGCAACGTTTTTTTCACTTTATAAGTCCCTCCCCGTTCATTCCCATTCTGGTGGTTCAAACATACACACATTCGCACTGGGAATTTGTGGAAGATTTTCTCAAGATACAGAGGTGAGTTTATGTTTCTCTCATATTTGAAAAGTTTATTTTGTTTATATTTTAATGTTTAGGTAGTTGATTTGTTACTTTTGGTGAAGTTTGTGTTTGCAAGAATGAATTCCTTAATACCTGTTATGCTATATACAAATGGGCGAAAGTTTGAAGGACCAGACGGGTACACATTTGAGGGTGAGATTAAATTGATGAAAGTGAATCGGGACATTACGTTTGAGCAATTGAAGCAGAGAATATCCACAAAGTTGGCGCTAGGAGCGAGTCGTGTGATAACACAATTAACTACTAGATTAATTTTTGATAAGAGAAAAAATAAATTTTCAAGATTTCTAATAACTGATGATGAGGAGATTGAATTGTTGTTAAGTGTGTTTGAGTTACAATCTGACATGGTTGGACTTGAGATTTATGTTGATTCTGATGTCCAAGAAGGTAAGTTCTTCTTGACTGACACTTTAAATTGATTGGGTGAAAATAATTTTAGGGTTTTACTGATGTTTGGAGTTTGTATGTTGTGGTAGACGAAAATAGTGACGATGATTCAGATTATAATGTTGGTGAAGATTGTGATAGTAGTTCGGAAGATGATGAAGGAAATATTCTGAATTATAGTGATATGGACACAGATGTGGAAGGTGACTATGATTCCATTTTAGAGACATCAAATATAGGAAATCCAGGAACAAGAAGCACTGTTTTAGTTGGTGGGGCTCCGTCGACTGCAATTGTGCCAGGTTTGCAAAAACTATTCAGGAGAACATGACATTCCCATCCTTTATTATTCTCATTTTAACGGATGTCAAATATTTTAGTTTATTAATGTGACAGTCCAATCATTTATTATTGTCATTTTTAGGTATGCCATATTGGGCCTCATCACCACATTACAGCAACATTAACTTAAACCATACCACTGAAGAAAACAATTTGATTGGGCTGGATAACGAGTCAGAATGGCGTGTAGGTGATGATTTGTTTGTTGGTTTAAAATTTGCGACAAAGGTTGCAGTGCAGACGGCCTTGAAACAGTATTCTATGAAGAAGCATCAAACTTTTATTGTGGTTGAGTCAAAACCCACATATTTGGTTGTTAAATGTCCAAATCAAATTGATGGTTGTCCATGGAGGATGAGGACAATGTTTTCAAAGAAAACTGATACGTGGGTGGTCACTAAGTGGGGAGGCAGCCATACATGCGTAAACGTTGAACTATCACAGGATCACACAAAATTAGACTCTGAGTTCATATGTTGTTGTATTCTTGGTTGGTTAATAGTTTACATTTTGCAATTTGATATGATTTTGAATCCACGTATACGTGATGGCATGTTTGTTAACTTTATTTTGGTGTTTGTACAGGGATGGTAAATCAAGATCCATCAATTTCTATTTCGTTGATTCAAGAAAGGATTTGTTCCGAATATGGCTTTAAAGTGTCGTATAGCAAAGCTTGGAAGGCCAAACAGAAGGCAATTGTGCGCGTGTTTGGTGATTGGGATGAATCTTATGCCTTTTTGCCTCATTGGCTTCGGCACATGCGTCAGATTGCACCGGGTTCAGCTTATGATATTATCACTGATGAGTTTCTCGTGGGTACTGAGGTAGACAATGGGCTTCGTACCTTTAAACGTGTGTTTTGGTCATTTAGACAATGCGCAGTTGCGTTTGAGTTTTGTAAACCTATTTTGCAAGTGGATGGGACATTCTTGTATGGAAAATATCGCCATACCTTGTTGATTGCGACTACACAGGACGGTAATGATTGTGTGTTGCCGGTTGCTTTTGCTATTGTTGAAGGGGAAACCCTACAGGCTTGGGGATGGTTTCTTGCACAGATAAGGAATCACGTTACTAACAAAACTGGCTTATGCCTTATCTCTGATCGACATCAGAGTATAAAGGCTGCTGTGTCAAACCCACAGATACGTTGGCAACCACCTCATGCACACCATATATTTTGTATCCGACATATAGCAAGTAACTTCAACCATAAGTTCAAAAACATTGGTTTGAAGCAAGATTTGTTGAAGCTAGGTAATAACCATTATTTGTGCTTGATTCCTTGATAATGGTGGGTTTATGCATCATATTAACACTTGACTTTAACTGTATGTTGCAGGGTACACCGCTTGTCGAAGTGTCTTTGATAGGAATCTAGCTAAATTCCGTGAGGCAAAACCTGAGGTTGCTGCTTGGATTGACAGTATACCGAAAGAGCAATGGAGTTTGGCGTATGATGAGGGTGGTCGTAGATTTGGTCACATGACCACCAACCTATCAGAGTGCGTTAACAAGGTCCTAAAGGGTGCACGAAATATGTCAATCACAACGTTAGTAAAGTGTACATATGCCAGGATGGTCGAGTACTTTGTTCGGCGTGGTGCCCAAGCGAGATCTGAGTTAGGTGAAGGGTTAAGGTTTACTAAGAAGTTGATAGACCATCTTAGTGGAAATCAGGCACGTGCTTGTACTCACCAGGTTAGACGCTTTGATGTTCAGGGACACAGGTTTGAGGTGGAAGAATGTTTTGACCCTGTTACACAACGTGGAGGTAGAAAGTACACTGTCACATTGTCGACAAACCCTTCGTGTGATTGTGGGAGATTCCAGGCGTTCAAGGTTCCATGCTCCCACGTCATCGCCGCTTGCCAGGTTGTTAGTGTTGACTACTTCCAGTTCATCCATCCGGTGTATACACAGGAGTATATATTAAATGCGTATTCAAGTCAATGGTATCCCATCGGCAACGATGATGATATTCCTATAATGGACGAGGGTTGGAAGCTTGTTCCTGATCCCCTAAAGTTATGACCAAAGGGTCGGCCCAAGGCCTCACGTATTCGCAATGAGATGGATTGGGTTGATCAACAACCTAACAAGCCCAAATGTCAACGGTGCAAACAATCGGGTCATAATCGTCGAAAATGTCCTCATGGTTCAAATAGTCAAAGCTCAACAACCCAATGCACACCATAGATTTATTACTAGTTGTTTTCACCACTTACTAGTTTTATGTTTAGGATATGTATTAGTTTTCCTAATTAAATATCGCCAAGCATAAATATTTTAATTTCGTTGTCAAACCAACATGTTAAAGTCCATCTAATCTGAAATATTTTTAAACAAAAGTTAAGCACATTACACATTACACATATCAGTTAAGGTACACATTACACATATCAGTTTAACGTGGTGGTGGGGGAGGGGGATGTGGGGACAATATGCATCGTTGAGGTACATCTCTTACATGCCGGTGAGGGTTCCGTCTTATATCCAGATTAGGGATGTTTGGATCCTCCTCAACATCATCGTCCAAATTTACAGAATCAGTCGTTGAAAATAAGCGCATGCTTAGGTCCACACCTTCCCCTAAATCATATGAGGGACCTTCACCTCTATGCGTGACAAGTGGCGCATTAGGCGTGTGTAACAGGTTTTGAAAAAACCTCGTTGGTGAGTCATGAGGAGATGGAATATATGAACTTGTTTGCCCAGCGGTGTTTCCACCAACATCAGGGAAGAATGTGTCCATATTTGGGCTACAATAAAATTGTTGATCATCATTTTCCTGAGACCCTTGTTGTGATGGATACTGATAGGTGGGCCATGGGGAAATGGGGTCTACCTGGGTAGGCACAAAATATTGACTGTGTTCTCGGGGCGGCACCTGTGGCAGAGTCCACATCTGCTGTTCTTCTTGCACTCTTCCCCTCACAATCCCCTATCGCTCATTCCTGTTCCCTGGCATGTTAATGTCATATGGCTCATTGGGTGCTTCATGTACACCTGTATACGCGGGTTGGATGGCCTGCGTCACCCGACCCTCTGCTCCCCACAGTTGCATGGCGTTAACCGATTGTTGCCTGATTTGTTCAAACAATTGAGCAGGTGTCTGGGTAGGAGTTGATGCGTCCTCTGTTGCCATGTAATGAATGCTTTCAACAACGTCCACCTACAAAGAAGAATCAATGAATATGTTACTCCAATTGGAAAATAACACGACCCTGTCGTAAAATGATAAACTTGTAATAAACCATACCGAGCGCCCCGTGACACAATGTTTACGCGTTATCCATTTACGCGTATGCATGTTAAACCACCGCATATACTCTGACTGTGCGCCCAAAACTCCCACTTGTGGTGGATTAGTATACACGTACTGTAGGCGGTTTCCCCATATAGTGACCAACGGTACATACATCTGTGCCCAATTTTCACCTGCTTTTCCTCTCTGCGTAATTCCATGTAAATTGTCTGGTTGCCGAGGGGCCGAGGGAATATGTTGCTGCATTCCGAATTGCCTCATTACTCGGTCCGGTTGGTGCCATTCGACTATGTTAGTGCACAAAAGTGGCACAACAGATCTCCAACACTCGGACCCTTCAAGACAATGTGCGGGCAACGTTTGCAATATGTCATCACCATACGGAGTCCAAACAATCTACAAAAACAAGTACCAATCAATGAATGTTATTACATGCATATATCAGTTGGGTATGTAAATTAAGTTTACTATTTCAGACCTCATCAAACTTCATTTGATCAAAGGCACGACGATAGAAATCAATATCCTGTCTGACACCTTTGAAGGTTTCAGAACCCAACCACCTATAAAGACGAAGCATCAAATAACAACACACATTGAAAAACCAATGTAAAACATCACATATCATACAATAGTTTCGCTTACCGTGCAGCATACGGAGTGCCTATGGGCGTATTACGAGGTCGAACATTGGGAGCAATAGAAGGGAATCTATCCCAGGCCCACACCTGGATTAGCAGTTGAAGACCACAAATCGACACTCGCTCATAATCGGTAGATTTACACAGTTCACGATATAGGTAACTAAGGGCTGCCGATCCCCAACTATACTGCCCACAAGTGTCAAGATCCTCAAGCAACAATAAATATTTCAATGAAACCCTACTACTTGAATGATCAGGCAACACAACACCCCCAATCAAACGCAGTATATAAGCCCGTGTAAACCTCAGCAACTGTAAATCGTCCCCAACATGATCTTCAATGTTACCAAACATTTCAGACAACCATTTCATTTTTAAACACCCAACCTGTATAGCATCTTCAGGGGGGTACACTCCCAACAAATTTTGTACTACCGCCCTCCAATCCCGGGCAGTGGTATCAATTATTACTGGCTGACCATCCACTCGAAGTCCAACTTGGACAGCCACGTCTTGTAATGTAATACTACATTCTCCAACTGGCATATGAAATGTATGCGTTTCTGGTCGCCACCGCTCCACGAGAGCAGTCAACAATGCAGGTTCCACCTGAAAAAAATATAATTGGGCAACCCCCAAGAAACCAGCCCTTTGCAAAAGTGGAACTATTTGCTCCGGAACTAACCCTCCTCTACCTCGGGATGCCAATGCACGCCTGCATTTTAAAATACGGTCAGGCTTTCCATTCCACACCGCCTTTGACACATGAACGTTTTGGAATCGCAGTAGTGACGGGTTCTCGGGGCCGGGGTTTACATCTCGTGATCCATACATCGAAGATGATGATGCCTCCATGTTGTAAATCCTGCAAGTCAACAATAAACTATTTTCATCATATTAGTTTCAAAATATTATTTTTCTTAGTCTCTTGACAACTACTTTTGTCATTATTTTCACAAAATTTTCTTATCATATTATACACAATAATTTTTGTCATATTATTTTCAATATATCATTTTTAAAAGTATTTAAAATTCACACAACTAACCCAATACATAAAAACTAAACTAAATCCATTTTAATACTACTTACAAAAACTTATTTTAACACTACATTTACATACATATTTTAAAACTACATTTATATCCATTTTAATACTACTTGCAAAAACTTATTTTAAAAACTAAATCCATTTTAATTTCTTAAAACTACATTTATATACATATTTTAAAACTTAAAAAACTACATGAGGTAAACAAACTTACTTAAACAAACTTATTAAAAACAACTTATTACATAAACAAAACTACCCTAAAAAAATTATTTTAAACAAAATAAATACTAACCTCAAAGCTCAATACAAAAAACTCTACTAAACTTTCCCACAACTCAACCAAATGCGCCAATAAACTTGAGAAAACACCAACCAAAATGAAGAAGAAGATGGAAGAAACCCACTGCCTCCTTCAGCTTTCTCTCAATTTCCAGGACCACATTCAAAAACGCAGGGGGGCCATGCTTTTTAAGCAACTCGGACTCCAACCCGTGATGCCACGTGTCGAAAGGATATGGAAAACGCTTTAGGGGGTTGCGTTTTCAGCCTGCCAATGCGTCCCGTGACGCCAAGTGTCCATCATTCATTGAAAACGCAATATTGACTTGCGTTTTAGCCTCTGCAATACGTCCTGTCCAATGGCGTTTTCCTCTCTGCCCGAGACCTGCAAAACGCTGGTCCACAATACGTTTTGACCACTGCTCCCACGTCTTATCACCTGCATGCACGCCACTTGTCCCTCATGCACTGAAAACGCTATTTGAACCTGCGTTTTCGTCGCATAGAATGCGTTATTCCACTATGCGTTTTATAAAACGCACTGTCGTTTAGCGTTTTCAAATTTTGATTAGACACTATTCGCCCCAGACAACTAAAATTATTTTTTTTGACCCCAAACCGTGCATTTTTTTTAATAACCACCCCAAAATGGCCAAAAACCCGAAAACGAATGGTACATCATACCGTTGGTTGTCCCATACCACATAATCACATATAAAATTATATCAACATGGCTTAAACATCATTAATCCATCTATAACTGTCAGAAACTGACATATACATAGGTCCAGCCCTCACAAGTCGTGCCATCTCAACCGTCCTCATTACTTAAATTCCAGCAAATCATTCTTGATTCATAGCATCACACATATATACCATTCATATATTTTATTCTTCATTTCCTATCATATAATCAACCAATTTCATATACTTTCTCAAACACTAAGCTATTCAAACATGCATACACATATACATATATTCCTACAAATGTTTTCTAATTAATTTACAAGTCTTCTAACAACTTCTAATATTTTTATAAATTTCCCGAACCTAATGTTCATACCAATTCTAATTAATCACGACCCGAACACCCCCTTACCTCAATTCCAAGCTTCAATAATTTGTTTTTGGTGTCGGTTGCGTCTTCCGGTCATTTGATTCACAGTTTTTCTTTTGAATTCGATAACCGCTTCACCAATCAACCCAGCAGCACTTGTTCCGGCACCTACGGTCACCAAAATACAAACCCAGATAGTACATTACCTTCCTTATCCTTCCAAACTCATAATCCAAGCTCCCAAGTCCATCAAAACTCAGAATCCAAACCCTCACACCACATGCATGGTTCAGTTTTAAGAGAGGAGAAGGGGAAGAGAAGAAGAAGCATGTAATCAAGGGCCTCCACATGCATTACCTTAACTCCAAAGACCCAAAACCCAAGAATTCACAAGTTTCCACCAAGCTTTGGCCTAAAATCACAGAGGGGAGAAAAAGAGAGGAAAAAAGTGTTTGTGAGTTTTGTTTTGCATGTCCTCTATAAAAGTTGATCGTGACGCTGATGCTACGCGTTAAGTTATTAATGAGCACCTCACGCTATGCGTTCATCCCATGCTACGCGTTAGGGTCTTGATGTCATTTCCTTTAAAATTCATTTTTAAATTATCTTATTCTTCTAAAAATTTATTTTAAATCACTAATTTACTTTAAAATCCTATTTCCTTGTAATTCCAACTTAATTAAATATTTAGTTTACTTCCACCAATATTAATTTACTAGGGATGTTACATTTCTAAACTGAGACTTCTATGGAAAAACCAAATCTTTTCTAATGTGAAAGATCGATCAAAGCCGTAACCACACAGTATACTCAGAAATAAGTTGCACCAGGAAGTATATATAATTTTTTATGTATTTTCAAAGTGTTATAAAGTGCTCCTTATATAGTAACTTGACAAGCCAACTCTTATAAGACTTCAATGTGGGACTAAATAACACTCATAAATTTTAGAATTTAGCAACTTCTAATTTGAGAGTTTTCAATGTGGGACTAAATCTAGTTTATTTTTCTATTTGTGTTTTCTTGTTCTTTTTCCTTTCTTCTTTATTTTTTTCTATTATTTATTATTCCCCTTAAACATGACACATTTTAAGATCCTTTTAGACAAAAGATTTAAAATTTATCACCTTTTTATTTTTGAAATGGCAACCCGGACATAATTGGGTAGCAACAAGTACAAATGACAAATCATTCATGAAGTAGAGAAAATACAAATCATTCCTCGAACATCAAATGTTAATTCTATATTTTCTTTTAAATGTTAAAATAATTTTTTTCATTTTAAAATGCAATTACTAGTTAATAATAAAAACATTATGAACATTACCGATGTAAGATAGAAGCTCATATTATAAGAAAAAAAACCCATGATGACTAGATTAATATAATATGTATTATACTTAAGTAACTAAATCTAAACATCTAATTGTATCTAACGAACAAGAAAAATAACTACAAATATAAAAAACAAAATAACTTAGGTCTATATGTGACGGTTATGATGTCTCGTGGAATCCTTTGGGCAATGTTTATGTTGTTGTTAGGTTGCTGTCGGGATTGAGGGCCGTTGTTATTGAGGTTGTTGTTAGGCACATTGGGGCTACAAAAAAGGATGAAGTTAGTATTGGAAATATGTACTGGAAGCCTAGGTAGGATACATTATTTTGAATATGGCATTTATGGTAAATAGTTTAATAGTTTTTATTAGTTTTTGTAATAGTAGGTCAATATGAGAACCATTTCTAAATTATCCTAAGTATTTACATGGGGACATATAAATAAGTTAAGACTAGTGTATGAGTGTACCAATGATTTGGTCTCATAGATCATAAATCTAGGCAATATCAAGTCTTCACACAAGTACATATTAAGAGTAATAGTGTACTGAATAGACCCACTAGAGAATATTACATAGATTGTTACATGAATGTCATAAACGGTTCTCAATGTGATAATAGTATATATATAGTCCTTCGACTTGAAGTTACTACAATGCCTACATGAGGAGTTTGTTGTTTTAATGCAATCAAACATTATATGTAACAAGATGATCATAAAGGTTGTAATTAGATAGTGAACAAATCATGTAGAGGATATGAGTGATGTACATAGGATTTGTCTCCTCTATGTGACAAGAGTGATGTCTATATGTCACTTGATGGAGTAAGGAAAATGCATGGTCATGTTAGGAAAATAAATATTAGATATTTATTTAAGAAAAGTCTACTCTAATATCAAGTAAAATGAATTAGTCATATAAGGATGACGACAACCATGCTTTGGGCCCAATTTGACATTATGACAAAAGGACCAAACATATAAAGTTTATCACTTATAGGTTATTTTGATATTTATATTTGGATAATAATGTATTGCTAGATGTCACGCATTATATTATATTAAATATAAAATGTTTATATTTAATATAAACCAAATATATTTCTTATAGGGTTATATGTATAAAGTAAGCCTATTGAAAGATAGTTTTTATTTTAGTTTGACTAAATATAAAACTATTGGGCTCAACTCATTTAAAATAAGTAAAGAGCTCATTCACTAAAGAGTGTTTATAGGTTAGACCTAATCTTATAAATAGAGCATAAGATGTTCATCGGTCGCACTCTTGTGATTCAAATAAAATTTCCATAAATGTTGCGAAGGCCGCACTCTAACAAACTAGCATTCAAAAGTGTAAAATCTGGTAGGACTGTTGCTTCGAAGTCTTGATTTTGGGCATCAAAAGGTAATTAATCACTTTTAATTATTTGTTATTGCTTTGAAACACGTGATTTGTAAGACTTTATGAGAATCCTTGTATTCTGTTGCCAGACCCGATAGGATTCCTTAATAGTTCGTGGTGGTAAGGATGATGTTGTTGGTAATGACGATGATGCAAGTAAAATTAGGCTTGTTCCTTTTTCTCCAAGACAGATTCATCTAGTCTATCATCTTAATGAGGTTATTGGCTACCTTGGATGACCCTGACTGCAGGGAATACTGAAGCTTAACCACCTAGGCCCTTAGCTAATCCATAATAGTTTATTATGCACCCTTATTTTTGGTCCATATATGCCAATTATGTCTTCATCTTGACTTGAAAGTGTGTTACTTTGGGATTTAACAACGATGAAGAGGATTGATAGAGGATCTAACACTCGGTTAGGTATTCGATGTAGTCGATTGGTGTATTATTAGAGTCAAGAAGACTTTGAATAAATCTTAGATTTATTGATAACTAATATTACGTATTCTAATTTAAATCAAGTTCATATTTTGTTAATATCTGAAAGTTTATTTAAGTGTTTCAAAATATAAAAGGCTTGGACTATAAAACAAAAGGGGAGCCCATGCAACCAAAAGTATGGTTAAAAGGACACTTGATCTTAAACAAGAAGCAACGTAAAGAAAAATCTAAAAATCAAGGTCAAAGGTCACTCCATTTCAAGACTCTTCAAATTTAAGGAAAAAGAAGCATCAGTTGAAGAAATGAAATCTAGGAACATGCTCTAAAGTGGAATACATCACATTTAGACTTATACCAGACCCAGACTTGTTAAGTCGTGCTTTATTTAACAATCTGTGCAAGAGTTCCTCTCCTCAAAGTGAAGCTCTTCAGTAACCAGACTCTATCTTCATACATCATCAAGCTATAGCTACTCCAGATCTTATGAAATATCTCAAGCAGGAGTCTAAACAAAATTGCTCTTAATTCATAAGTCTCATGAACACTTTATGGACCACTAGACCCAGAATCATTTCAAAAGCTTTCCTTGCACGAGTCTGGTCCTCAGAATGTTAACTCTCTGAAGCAATTTCCAACAAAGCATAAAGAAGATATGTATGACAAGGAGAATATTAGAGCAAGGCAAATCAAGATCCATCTTAAAGCATCTAGTTTCACTTATACCTTATCATTTCTGAAAACCTCTAAATGATAACTTTCCTTTTTGGTGAAACTTATACTAATCCTACTTTGCCTTTGTATGTACAAGTATCGAGACTCTTTGCCTTATGCTTCATGTACAGAAAGACTCTCTCTGACTAAGAGCCCTTGTCCGTTATGCAAAACATCTCTCAACGGTTGTATTCTCTCTCAACGGTCATCTAAGCAGTTATCTTCTTCCTCAGTAGCATAACTCAAGGAAAACCCATATATAACAACTCTTTTCTCCTTCGGAACGTGTGCGTGAGAGAAAAAAAAGAGAAATGGGCAGGTGGATAGAAAAGAAAGGAGATACTATGAGAGAAAGAAAAAAAAGAATGAAATGGGCATACACTCAAGCGTGTGAATAAGAAGAAAGAAAAAATGGACAAGTACTAAACGTCCATGTACCAAAAGCCCAAGAAAATCAAAAATAGAAAAAGCTCATAGAGAAGAAGAGAGACCTGAGAATTGCCCTTAAAGAAACATAAAGTTCTCTATGTGCACTTCATTCTTATTTTAGAAGTCATAGCAACCTAAGTCAGAGACATGAACCAACTCATCAATCCATCACCTCTATGAACACATTGTCTCTTATTAGCTTTCAGACTTAGTATGTATCATGCCTTATTTATATATTCTCTTGTACTAAGTCATTTCTAAACAAGACAAGCCTTTCTTATCTGTACAACACTTAGCGCAGCTAAGTCAAAGACTTGTTAATCTTGTTATGTTAATTCTTCCAAATCTTTGTAGTATAGGTCCGTGAGATCTGTTAGGGAACAATGTTGGCTTAAAGATGTTTTAGAAAGAATACTTGGGTTTAAGCCAGGAGTGGCTTGTGAAAGAATACTTGGGTCTGCCCCAAGAGTGGATGCTTTAAAAGAATACTCAAATTGAGTCAAGAGTAGCTGGTGTCAAGAATACTTAGAAGTATGTGGTATGCTTAATCCAAGAATGGTTGGAGTCAATAATACTCAAAGGCACGATTTGTGTAGCATATGTAAAAAGGACAATTTTACATAGTAAAAAACCCTTCAAGTCTGAAGGTACTAGATGTAACTTCCACATTGAAAGTGAACTAGTATAAATCTCTTGTGTACTCTTTCTATCCTTTTTCTTACAAAAGTCTGTTGTCTAATCAGTTGTGAAAAAGGTTCATTTGTCTGAATGAAGAATTTGGTTTTAAAGAGTGAATAGACTTAATCAATCCCCTTCTAAGTTTGTTCTCTAAACCATAACGTATGTTATTGGCCAAGCTGTTGATGCCATAAATACCTCCAGCTTTTTCCACCAACCATCTCTATCCTGAAGTCAATCCTTACATGTGAAAAGAAAATAAAAATAAAAATAAACAAAACTAAAATAAAATAAAATAAAATAAAAGTGTCAAGTAAGAGGACGGGAACAAGGAAAAAGATAAGTCTATGAAATAAATAATGGAATAAGTAGAAGAAAAGAAAGATAAAAATGAAAAAATCAAAGCATAAAAATGAAAATAATAAACAATAAAAAAGGCTAATAAATTAGAGCATAAAAAAAGAAGACAATAAACAACAAAAAGAAAAAACTTACTTTCTTTTTCGAGCCAAAGAGAAAATTTTAAAACTGCCTACGGATTCGGTGGTGTCTCTTGTTTCTTCTAAAGTAAGGCTCCTATGGAAAAAAACCAATTTTTTTCTAATGTGGGACATCGGTTAAAGTCACAACCATAAAGTATACTAAGAAATGGGCTATCTCTACCGCCCCCTCCAAGTGTTACAAGATTTTGTTTATATAGTAACATAACAAGCATCCCCCTATAAGAGTATTCAATGTGGGACTAAAAAAAGCTAGCAATTTAGACTTTAGCAACTCCTAATTCAATGTAGGACTAAATCTAGGCTATTTTTATCGTCTTTTTTCTTTCTTTTCTTCCCTCTTCTTTTTTCTTTTCTTTTTTTATTTTCCTTTTTCCTTTTCTTCTTTATTTTTTTACCCGGACAAAAGGGGGTATTCACACTTTTCCCGTAAAAACTAAATCCTACGTCAGATTGATTTTTTCAAATGGGCTCGAACAAAATTAGGTTGCAACAGCTTGCCCCTTTACTTATTCCTTACTGCATCGTAGTAAAGGGTAAGTGAAAACTGTGTGAACAAATTTTGTCCAGGGCACCAACTTTGGTGACAGAGAAAACTGACAGAAGTGTCATCTTCAATGTCAAAGAAATTTAAGGAAATGTTATGTTCGACGACAAAAAAATTTAAATGGTTCCAGTTTTGGCAATAATGGAAATTTAAAGAATGCCATATTCGGTGACAAGGAAAATTAAAGAATGCCATATTCGGTGACATGGAAATATAAACAAATACCATTTTCTATGATAAAGAAATTTAAATGGTGTCAGCTTCGGTGACATGGAAATTTAAAGGATGCCATCTTCGGCGACAAGAAAATTTAAAGGAATGTCATCTTCAGTGACAAGGAAATTTAAAGAACGCCATCTTCAGCGATATGGAAATTTAAACAGATGCCATCTTCAATGACAAAGAAATTTAAATGCTATCAATTTTGGTGACATGGAAATTTAAAGGATGTCATCTTCAGCAACAAGAAAATTCAAACAGATGCCATCTTCAGTGACAAAGAAATTTAAATGGTGCCAACTTCAGCGACATGGAAATTTAAAGGATGTCATCTCTGATGACAAGAAAATTTAAAGGAATGTCATCTTCGGTGATAAAGAAATTTAAAGAACGCCATCTTCGGTGATGTAGAAATTTAAGCAAATGCCATCTTCAGCGACAAAGAAATTTAAAATGGTGCCAGCTTCATTGACATGGAAATTTAAAGGATGCCATCTTTGGCGACAAGAAAATTTAAAGGAATGCCATCTTCTAGGACAAGGAAATTTAAAGAACGCTATCTTTTGCGACATGGAAATTTAAATAGATGCCATCTTTGGCGATAAAGAAATTTAAATGGTGCCAGCTTCGGCGACAGGGAAATTTTAAATAGATGTCATCTTTGGCGACAGGGAAAATTAAAGAACGCCATCTTCGCCGACATGGAAATTTAAACAGATGCTATTTTTGGTGACAAGGAAATTTAAAGAACGCTATCTTTAGCGACATGGAAATTTAAACAGATGTCATCTTTAGCGACAAAGAAATTTAAAGGGATGTCATCTTCGGCAACAAGGAAAATTACAGAATGCCTTCTTCGACAACATGGAGATTTTAAAGGTGCCAGCTTCGACGATAGGGAAATTTAAAAGGTGCCATCTTTGGCGACAAGGGAATTTAAAAGATGTCGCCAGCTTTGGCGATCAAAGTATTAAGATCTGATAGGAGAGTAAAGGGAAAATCAAACCAAATTTAAATTTAGAGAGAAACCTTTGGAACCGTAATCGTTATAGATTTTAGGGCGATACTCATAGATTAAATAGAAAGAATGAGGTTACCCTATCTTTAGAGCAAAAGCATCTCGCTCCCATGACTTTTAAAAAATAATTATTATTGCCTTATTTTATTTGTTAAAGCACATGTTTTGTCACATCAATAAAACCCATATATAAATGCATATTGAAAAGGTAGCAATTTTATTCATGTAGGTCAATCAAGTACAAGGAAAAGAAAAGGGAAATCAGATTCAGGAAAAAGGAAAGAGAAACAAATATGGTCAAAAGCTTGGTAATGAGTGAAGTAAAGAGGGTTTGCAAATCCTCTAGTAAATCCCTGAGAATAATAAGAATCTTGATCTCATATCACGATGACGAGTTTAACCTTTGATCTTGCTTTCGAGAAAGTAATTCTACTATATTCCTTGTGCCCAAGTCTGGTCCTGTTCTGCTTACACAAGAAGTTTTACTCATTTTCTTGACTCTAATTTTTGCTTGAGCCGCCCTTTCAGGTTTTTGACTCACTGGGTTGCTTTAATTTTGCCAAGACCGTCCTTTTAGGTTTTTAATCTACCGAGCATAATGTCTTTATTTATATTTTCTCTTATTTTCCTTTCTCTTTTTTGATCTATTTTCCTTTTTCTTTTTCTTATTTATTATTTTTTAGGCAAAGTATCTTTTGATTATGTCTACATTTATGGGCACCGGCAAGCCATCCCTATCCATATTGGTCAATACCAAAGTTCCACTGGAAAAGGCCCTTTTTACCATATACAGTCCTTCATAATTAGGTGTCCATTTGCCTCTGTGATCCTTACGGATTGGCAGAATCTTCTTGAAGACCAGATCCCCCTCTTGAAACTGTCAAGGTCGTACCCTTTTTTCATAAGCCTTTTTATACGCCTTTGATATATCTGTCTATGACAAAGGGTGGTTAATCTCCTTCCATCTATTAGGGTCAGTTGGTCGTGTCGAACTTGAACCCATTCAGCCTCTTCCAACTTGTCCTCCATGATTACTCTAAGAGATGGAATTTCCACTTTAATAGACAGGACTGCTTCCATGCCTTATACCAAAGAGAATGAGGTTGCTCTTGTTGAAGTTCGAATTGAAGTAAGATACCCATGCAAAAAAAATAGAGCATCTTACTCAAATCTTAGTAGGTCAAAACCATTTTTTACATGATTTTCTTGATATTTTTATTTGCTGCTTCAACTACCTCATTCATCTTTGGCCAATACGGGGAGGAATTGAGGTGACAGATTTTGAAATTCTCATATAATTCCTTCATCATCTTGTTGTTTAAATTTATGCCATTGTTATTAATAATCTAACTTGGCAAGCCATATCAACATATTAGCTCCTTTTTGATAAATTTAACCATAACATTTTTTGTTACATTGGCATAGGAAGCTGCCTCAACCCATTTGGTGAAATAGTCGATAGTGACCAAGATGAAACAGTGACCATTTGAGGCTTTTGGCTCGATTGGCCGAATGACGTCCATACCCTACATTGAGAAGGGCCATGTAGCTGATAAAACATTCAAAGATGACGGGGGTACATGAATTTGGTCAGCATAGGTTTGAGATTTATGACACTTTCGAACATAGGCAAAATAGTCAGATTCGATGGTTATCTAGTAATACCCAGCTCTCAGGATCTTTCTTGCCATGACATGTCTATTAGCGTGGGTCCTGAAGGATCCTTCATGAACATCAACCATGATTTTTCTTGCATCACTTACATCAATACATCAAAGGAGAACAGAGTCATGATTCCTCTTGTAAAGCACATTGCCATTCGAGAAGAAACCCATAGAGAGTCGTCTTAGGGTTCTTTTATCCTTCTCGATAGCACCCTTGGGGTATTCCTGATTTTGGATGTAATTCTTGACATCATGATACCATGCTTCCTGTCTATCTCATTCTCTACTACTTGGCAGTATGCAGATCTGTCACAGTTGCCTAC
This sequence comes from Clitoria ternatea, assembly GCA_037962975.1. Taxonomy (NCBI): domain Eukaryota; kingdom Viridiplantae; phylum Streptophyta; class Magnoliopsida; order Fabales; family Fabaceae; genus Clitoria; species Clitoria ternatea. The sequence goes on from CM075673.1 coordinate 146,319,344, forward strand.
CTCAATGAGGGGCATATCACAATCATTGCTTATTTCAAACATCGATGCCAGGGTGGCCAAAGCATCAACCATTTGATTGTCATCACGAAGAACATGGTGAAAAAAGATCCCGTCAAACCCCTTGACCAGCTCTTTGATGTGAGCGTGATAAGGAATTAACTTGGTATCCCTAGTCTCCTATTTACCTTTTAATTAATGGATAACCAAGGCAGAATCCCCATAAACTTCTAGCAACTTTACTTTTGCATCTAATGCTACTTGGATTCCCATAGAGCATGCCTTATATTCAACGATGTTATTGGTGTAGTCAAAGCATAACCTGGCATAAATAGGGATGATCCTTTTATTTAGAGAAATCTAAACAGCCCTTATTCCATGCCTCAGTGCATTATAAGCTCTGTCAAATATCAAAATCCATCTGTTTCCCCAGGTTTCTTCTTCATTAATCAAGGTCATGATGTCCTTATCAGGAAACTGAAATTGTATGGGTTGGTAGTCATTCATGGGTTAGTGTGCCAAATAATCTGCTAGAGCACTCCCTTTTATAGCTTTTAGGTAACATATATTATGTCGTATTTGGTCAACAAAACCTACCACAGAGCAATCCTCCCGATTAAGGTGGGTTTTTCAAAGATTTATTTGACTCGATCCATTCTAGATATGACACAACATGTATTGTCTTAAACATCGAGCAGCCCATGCTAAATCATAACAAGTCCGCTCTAGTGTAGAATACCTTGACTCGCATTCAGTGAACTTCTTGCTTAAATAATAAATAGCATGCTCTTTTTCCCTATCTCATCATGCTGCTCTAATATGCAGCCCATGGACTCGTCCAGTACGGTCAAGTATAGAATAAGAGGCCTCCCAGGGGTCGAAGGTACCACGATTGGTGGCTCCAACAAGTATTGCTTTATTTTATCAAAGGCTATTTGACAATTCTCATCCCACTGCCCCGATTGATTCTCATGGAGCAACCTAATGATTGGCCCGTAGGTTGTTGTCAATTGTGAAATGAATCGAACAATATAATTTAGCCTTCATAGGAATCCCTAGACCTCTTTTTCTGTACGGGTGGAGGCATTTCAAGAATTGCCTTGACCTTATCAGGATCAACTTCTCTTCTTCTGTTGCTTACCATAAATCCTATCAATTTGTTGAATCTTGCATTAAAAGTGCACTTAGCTGAATTTAGTCTGCGTCTAAACTTTCTCAATTGCTTAAAAAGCTTCCTTAAATCATAGATATGCCCCTTTTCATTTTGGGACTTAGCTACGATGTCGTCCATATAGACTTCTATCTCTTTGCGCATCATGTCATGAAGCAAGGTCACCATCGCCCTCTAATAAGTTTCTCCAGTATTTTTCAAACCAAGGACATTACTTTGTAGCAGAAGGTTCCCCATAATATCATAAACATAGTTTTTTCCATGTCCTCAGGCGCCATTTTAATTTGGTTATACCTAGAGAAACCATCCATGAATGAGAAGATGGAATTCCGAGCTATGTTATCAATTAAGACATCAATCTGTGTCAAGGGAAAATCATCCTTGGGACTGGCTTTATTTAAGTCCTGATAATCCGTACATATTTGCACCTTCCTATCTTTCTTCGGGACAGGGACAATGTTAGCCACCCATTGAGGGTATTTTACAACAGCCAAAAATTCAACATTGAATTGCTTTTTAACCTCCCCCTTAATCTTTGAAAGCATTTTGGGCTTTATTCGGCGTAATTTTTGTTTTACCGGGAGGCACTCAGGTTTTAAGGGTAATTTGTATTGCACAATGCTGTTATCCAAACCAGGCATATCTTGGTAGGACCAAGCAAAGACGTCACGAAAATCTATCAAGAACTTAACTAACTTTCCCCGTTGTTCTTGACTCAGGGAAATGCCAATCTTGACCTCTTTTTTATCTTTCACTCCCCAATTTGATGGTCTTAATCACCTTTTGATGAGGCTAAATTTCTCTAGCCTTTTGTTCCAACATCCTGGTTAATTTGGGTGAGGGACCATAGTCTTCCTCACCCTTTTCGTCAGCGCAATTAACCAAACACTTAAAGTCATGAAATGGAATCACAACCTTATTATTTTCAAGTGGATCATTTTCAGATATGCATTTGGGTAAATAATAGAAACGGTCAGATACGGGAAAAGGGAAAGGGAATTGGTAAAGGGTGCAAAGAAAGAGATATTGAAATTCAAATGCACATTTATTAATAGAAAATTTGAAAACATGACAAAGCATGCTTCACCCTTATTGTAAAAAAAACTCCCCAAAGTCTTGGGTGTAGCAATGAGAATATCGAGTTATTAAGGCAATTATAAATTACTTTGAATCAGAAATTAAAGTCATGGGGAGCTCAACAATCTCTCAGTTACAAAGTTCCATACCCGCTGAACAGGGGCACACAAAGCTTGCATCATCACAAGAACCGTCTTCAATAGTAGCCACTTGATCTGGATATATTAAGCCAACACTTCGAAAGCTCTGATAGAGATCACAAATGAGTGCTCTTTAGATGCGGGGTTCACGACCTTTTAGACGGGCCATTCTTCTCTCCTTCTTCTCCTTTATGCCCTTCCTTTTGTTAGCTGCAGAGGATGTATATCCTAGGCCGAATCTGTCTTTATTCTCTGGCAAATGTACCAATTTTAATGCTTCTCTTAGGTTGTGTCCCAAACCTTTCCCAAGTTGATACCCATTTTGCAACATCATTTTTGCCATTATTAAAGATGCATTTGGCATATAAGCTTTCATTATTGGAGCTTCTTCCCCTATATAAGAAGTATTGGTGATTTCTAGTTCCTGAAAAGAGGTTTCAAGGGTTTTTTCCGCTATTTCAATGTAAGGAGTGGATGAAGGTTTGCTGACCAGGAAATCTTCTTTCCATGAAACAATTATCAGCTTGTTACCTATGATGAACTTTAATTTTTGGTGCAACGTGGATGGGACCAGTCCAGCAGAATGGATCCACGGCTGGCCCAATAAGCAACTGTATGCTGGTACGTGTCCATGAATTAAAAAAGAACTTTAAAAGTACATAGGCCCCCTGATTTCTCCCATTACTTCTCTCCGAGTTCCATCAAAGGCTCGCACTACCATCGTACTTGGCAAGTGTATATTTAGGTATAACATTAAGAGATGATTCATTATCAATGAGCATTTTTTCCAGAATATGGTCTCGGTATTTGACAAAGATATGGAAGGCCTTGTTGTTCCTCATTCTGTTTGCTGGTATCTTATCATTAGTTAAAGTCAGACAGTTATCAGCAGAAATATGCCCTACTATTCCCTGAAATTTGTCAACAGAGATATCATAGGTAACATGGGCTTTATTCAAAACTTTCATAAGCATTTTCTGATAAGGTTTTGAATTGAGCAATAGTGATAAAAGGGAAATTTTTGCAGGCTTGCGACTCAACTGGTTTATCACTTGATACTTGCTTTGGCGAATAAACTTTAGAAATTCATAGGCTTCTTTGTCAGATACAATATTTTAAACCTAAATAGTCCCCTTTTCATCAACCTTAACCTTTTCGCTATTAGTGTTTCTTATTGCTGGATTGGGCTCTTTTCTTAGCTCTGGTGGAGCAAAAATTTGGCCATTTCGGGTATCTCCTCTCACTCTAGATGTATTTGTTACAGCAAAAGAGGATGGGCCACTTGCTTTGGAGCCTTTGGTAATCAAATTCATATCATACTTCCATGGCACAACATAAGAGTCCTTGAATAGAAAAGGAGTAGGTGCTTTGATAGTGACTGTTTGAGGCATAAAAGTACCAGTTGATGAAGGGTTGTTGGTGTATTAAATCACTAATGGTGTGGGATCTTGCGCCTCTGGTTGTCCTTGGATCATATTTATGCGATTAATATGGCGCCTGCAGATTTGTATAAAATGACTATCCATTAACCCTTGAAGGGTTTCACAGAAATTAGGATCCCAAGGTTCTTCTACCAACCCTACCTTGATCAACTAAGGATGAATCTCTTTCAGCGGTGTCTTGATGTCATAGATATTTTCACATATTCCCCATCTTCTTCCATAACATTAACCCTAGACCCTCGTGGTTAGGCAAGGGATTCGTAGCCATATTTGGATTTCCTTCCTGGAAATTAAGCCATTTGGTTTTAACCAAGTCATTTACTTTGTACTTTAGAGCCAAAAAATTTTCTATCGAGTACCCTAGTGCCCCAGCATGATAGTTACACCGAGCATTCAGATCATATCCCTTGGGATAAGGAGGTTTAAGAGTTTTAGAAAGACAGGGCACCACAAGGGAGTTTCGGATAAGGTACGACAACAGCTCAGTATAACTCATAGGGATTGGGTCAAACTAAATAAGGCCACGATCATTGTTTGCCTTTCTCTTATTCTGATTAGGGTTTGGTGGCCAAGTCCATTGTTACGATGGACGTACTGGTATGTGCTGATGATTGTGTGGTGGCACGAGTGACTGATAACGAGGTGGTTGAGGGAAAGACTAGGGAGAGTAGCTGTTAGTAGTAGTGGCTACATGAGGATATGGCGTGAATTGGTAGGGTTAGTAGAAGGAAAAAATTTAGGGTTGTATGGCCTTTGATGAGAGCTCCCTAGATCATAGGTAACAACATTAGTCTCACTATCCTTCCTTCTTCCAGCTTGCATATGTTTTTTCATGAAAGGTTCCCCAAATAAAGTTTGGGCAATTTTCCCTGTCCTTACCCCATTTTCTACTCTTTCCCCAATGATGAGGATATCAGAAAAATTTAAAGATATACTTCTGACCATCCTATCATAGAAAGGAGTTTGAAATGTGTCAATAAACATTGCCATTATCTCCTTTTCCAGCAGCAGTAGGTCCACTTGTGTAGCCATCTCTCGCCAATGTTGGGTATATTCCTTGAAAGACTCATTATCTTTCTTAGTCGTATTTTATAATTATATCCTATCAGGCGGCATGTCTAGGTTGTATTTGTACTACTTTAGGAAAGTATCAGCTAAGTCCTTCCAACAGTGTATACGAATGCGTTCTAGATGCATATACCAAGTTAGGGCAGCTTCTGCTAGACTATCCTAGAAGTAGTGAATAAGTAGCTTATTGTTAAAGTCATGAGAAGCCATCTTCTGACAATACATGGTCAGATGATTCTAAGGACAAGACGTGCCCTGGTATTTGTCGAATTCAAGCATTTTAAATTTAGGAGGTATCACCATATCTGGGACCAGATAAAGTTCAGATGCATCTGTTGAGCCAAAACCTCCCACTCCTTCCATGATGCGTAGACGCTCCTCGAGAATTTCTATCTTTCCCTTAGGCTGAGGATTTACAACTGTAGGATTGGTGCTTTGCACGACGATAAGGTGAGGCATCATATACCCATAAGGATAATTATACTACGAGTAGAAGTAAGGAGAGGATGGTGCCTGATGGGTGGGATTTGGCTAGGTCAAACCTTATGGGTTTGGGATAGGCTAAGTTGTTTGAACTGCAGGTGACTGAGTGGGCTGAGGCTCAGAGGTCTATGGGCTTAACACTTGATTAATCGGTGGATTGACTATTTGAGTAGGATTTTGAACTTGTGGATTTGTTGCAGGTACTACATTCCCATCTTGTGAGCCCAGGATTACAAGAGGAAAATATCCAGGAGGTAAACCATACTGCGAAAAGGGTATGAGGTTACCATCCGGATCAGTGAAAGTTTGAGAAGGCATGCATCTATATAGCATGCCATAATATAGAAACTGCATGGCACGAGGATCACCAGCTTGGCTAGAGTTTCTAGTATTGTTAGTAGGTGGTGTATCTTGGGCTTGGATCGGAGTAAAACCAGGAGGGTGTAGAGGAGAATTTGGTTGTCACTCATTGCTTGTGGATGTGCCCCCCTTTTTGACTCTCTTCTCTAGAAGCCTGGTCAACTCAGTTATCTGTTCCTTTAACTGGTTGGACTCGTTCCTTAAGTCCTCAATCTCATAGTCCATCTCATCCATAAGCCTTGCTTGAAGCCGAGTTCTGTTAGGGTGCCTCCCCGTGATTTCTTTTTTTTTTCAAAACAAGATGTGTTGTTGAAAGGAAAAGAAAAAGAAGGAGACAACAAAGAAAAAGAGGGAAAACAAACAGTTATTGAAGCGATTCTGAGCCTTGATGAGCATCCTTTTACTATTCCTCAAAACGTCTCATCCAAAAGTACTAAGTTAAGCAATATGGAAACTAATATGGTATCATTGTAGACGCAGAATAACTACTTTTTTACTTTAGTAAAAAGAATTCATTACATCAAGGGAAAATAATCAGTCCCTCCTAGCTTGGGCAATCATAACCTTCATTTCACTAAGCCAACTTTTACAATATTCTAAGAAAACCATAATCTCTTTGCAGGTAATGAGAGGATTTGTCATTTCTTCAGACTTCCTTAGTAGCCATAGAATGTCCTCCAGAGTTTCGTTGGCCAAACATGCCAACTTGGCAAAGCGGCATAGCCATGAGTGAATAATTTCATCTTGATTTGTTGCTTCAACTTTCATGGACTATGTCATCTCCTGACACATGTTCTTTACCTCATACATACACCATTTTTCATCATTTATTTCTCACCGGGAAGCTTCTGCCATATCTTTGATTTTTTGCTTCATGCTGTTGATTTGGGATTGTAGAAAACTCCTTTGTGCTAAGGCATTGTTCTCATTTTCTTTACCTTTCTCTATCATCTCTTTTAGCAACTACTTGTCTGCAAGCATGGCATCTCTTTCTTCATTCTTGGTCTTTAGCAGGAAATTAGCCGCTCAGAGGCATTGATCTAGCTTTTGTATATGACTCCTCTCAGTCTTTTGCTTCCTACTAATGTTTTCAAAGGCCTATTCTTTTTCATGATTCTCTCTCTTTAAGAGAGCGCAATCTTGGTGGGCCTTCGGCAGGTCATCTTATAACTTCTTGTTCTTGGTCGTCAGCTTAGCCAATTTTTCTTTCATTTCTCTAACCTTTTTATCTTCAAGGGGAGGCACAGTAGATAGCTCGTACCTTGGAGGGGAATTGAGTTGTCTAAATAGTAGCTAGATGATGAAGACCCGATTCAGGATCCATTGATAGTACTCTTTTTTGGCACTGTGGCTTTTGACACCCAACTTTTTCCATTTCTTAAAGACCCTTTTCTAGGCACCTCGTATATGCTTGTGGGTAAAAGTATCAATGACTCTTTATTTGGTGGTCCGAGTAGGGCATAGGCCAATTGGCACTTGGCTATGACCTGCTTGTAATTGATGCATCTGGGTGTGTGTATGAGTGGGACATTCGGATAACTTTCATAATTGTGAATAATGGTGTCAATTTTCAGCCATTGTGGATACCATCTTATTTTCTTAGTAGTGAGCCCAATAAGATGGCTTGCACATCCACGTCCACTTTTCATAGTTAATTGGCACAACTTTAGGTCAGATACAGGGCATTCGACCTTGCCTACTTGGATGAAGATATATGATGTAAGCCATACATATAGAACAAGTAAGCAACAAAGGATTCTTTCCCCCTTGAGTATGGCAAAAGTCCATGGTAAAGTAAACATCCACCAAGACAGCAATAATAGGATTTTCACAATGAAGCTTACGGGTCAGGAAGACATTTATGACATCATAGTCCACATAATTCTCAATTCAAGGGAACAAGATGACACCATAAAGGGTAAATACTAGAGTATCCATGAAAGTCTCCCAATCCTCTTTCTCAACTGGACTATTTATGTGTTTTTCAAGATACACCCTGGCAAACCTTGGTGTTTGATTCCTGTTCAGTTATGCTTTTCCCAGCTCAATCAGATTGATTTTCAATATAGAAGGAAATGAGGTGATGTAGGCATGCTGCTCAAGTCGTCTGTAGGGTATCTACCCCTCTAATGGCAAACCCAAGATCTATTCAAACTCTGCTACTGATAGCGCTAATGAGAAGTCCCAAAAGGTGAAGCACCGAAGGAGTGGGTCATAAAATTGGGCCAAAGCGGTGATCACTTTGACCTGTACTTCAACCTCCAGAAGATTTAGGATCCTCCCATATTTCCTTGAGAAGGCCATTATTTGGGTCAGATTCAGCTTCTTTCCCAAAGCCTGCAGGCTAGTTGAGTCAATTTTCCTAGCCTTGACACATAGTAGTTTCCTCAGTTTGGCCCTGTTAGACCCACTTTCATCTAAACCCATATTAGTTTCCATCTCTAGTAGGATACTCACAAAGTTCAGATTGCTTTCTAAAAAAAGAAAGGAGAAAAAAAAGTCAACTTGTGGACTTGTCATGCCTCGTTAATCATTATTTCCTAAAAATATTTTCCATATCTATAGGGAATAATGATTAACGAGGCTTAAGAATAAGTTATAGACTTCTCGGATTGTCTAATTTTTGAAAAAACCTTGCATAAAAAAAATTTACAATTCAGGGAACCTATAACTAAAAGGATGAAATTGAATAGGCATGAGGACCGCTTGCCCCCATGAAGGATTATTGGGCTTTCTTTTAAAAAAAAAACATTTGTTGAGGTGTAAAAGAGAAAATCCTTTAAGGAGGCAGGTAGCCCAGTGAATTTAATTCAAAAGAATGAAAGGCAAAAGGAATGTTTCCCCTTTGTGCCTTAAACAAGGTTTGTCTGAAGGTCTCCTATCGGTTCTAGGGCTCTTCTAATAGTACCCTCTCATATTGGGTGGTTGTTCTAAATTACTAAAGGCCACTAGAGTTCAGACTCCACCCATGATGTTGACCACAACAGTAGGAAGCCTACCAGGTGTGAGCACTATAAGGAAGTCACGCTCTAGTTGAGGCCATGATGTTAGGCAGAGACGAATATCCCAAATGACACCGCTACATAACCTCCCTTAAACTTAAGGTTTATTTAAACCCCTAGGTGTAGGGTCTCACTCGAAGTGTGTGTGAAAGAGTATAAGTGTAGTGTTTGGAGGGGCATATATACCTTAACCTCGCCTTTCCTTCAAAAAGACCACAAATACAATATTACGATGTCCTCTACCGTAGGGTTCAATAACAATAATATGATGTCTTCTACCCTAAGGTTCCATAATAACATATATCGACAAAAAATACATGGCACAAACACATAGGCAAGGGGTTATATTGGATTATTCTAATATACCTAAACAATTTAAACAGGATTGACTCTCTAAAGTCCCCAGCAGAGTTGCCATCTATCACGACCGGGATCGCGGTGGGATGCCGACCCTAAAAAGAAATTAGGTTCCCGAATTCCTTCCGAAAATCGTGGAGTCGCCACTAATGTTTTTAAGGTAAAACATCAGAAAAACTCTAACTTAAGGTATTGGTCCTAAGTTAAGATTTTAAGTATAGGAGTCTGATTACAGGTGGGGAAGGTATTAGCACCCCACACTATCCATTTTAAACGGTTACCCTAAATTGTTTAAGTTTTAAATAATCCTAATAATTTGTGATTTAAACCTCTTAAAGATTTTTCATGGATTTTATACCAAAGTAATTAATTATTATATTTATTAAAAAATCGTGTGTTTTTTAGGTGATTAACAAGACGTCTCGTGTGAATTAATCAGTCGTCGCTTAAAAGAGTTATATATACAATTTTTTATGAATTATGGGATATGCTTATTTTTTTAAAATTAAGGTCTGACAAGATTAATTACTCTTGCTCCTACGTATTCCCCAAGCGTTAGAGGAAATCAAGATTATGTAGTTCTTTCTTTTATTATTTTTGAAAAATGAAAAAAATTAAAAGCATTAAAATTAGAAAAAAGGTTGATTAATTAAATGCCTCGTCCAAATTGATCTTAAATATTATATTATTTATTATTTTTTTTAAAAATGGACCTTAGATTTATTTATCTTTTTTAGACAGAAATAAGAAGAGAAAATAAAAATAAAAATAAAAATAAAAAAAACAAAAATAAAATAAAAGTGTCAAGTAAGAGGACCGAAATAAGGAAAAAGATAAGTCTAGGAAATAAATGATGGATTAAGTAGAAGAAAAAATAAATAAATAAAATCATAAAAATAAAAACAATAAACAATAAAAAAGGCTAATAAATTAACATATAAAAAAGAAGACAATAAACAACAAAAATAAAAAACTTACCTTCTTTTCCGAGCCAAAGAGAAAATTTTAAAACTGCCTCCAAATTCGGTGGTGTCTCTTGTTTCTTCTAAACTGAGACTCCCATGGAAAAAAGCCAAATCTTTTTTAATGTAGGAGATCGGTCAAAGCCGCAACCACAGAGTATACTAAGAAATGGGCTATCTCCACCGCCCCCTCTAAGTGTTACAAGATGTTGTTTATATAGTAACATAACAAGCATCCCCCATAAGAGTATTTAATGTGGGACTAAATAAAAAGCTAGTAATTTAGACTTTAGCAACTCCTAATTTAATGTGAGACTAAATCTAGTCTACTTTTATCATCTCTTTTCCTTCTTTTCTTCCCTTTTCTTTTTTCTTTTCTTTTCTTTTTTTATTTTCCATTTTCCTTTTCTTCTTCTTCTTTTTACCTGAACAAAAAGGGGGTGTTCATAATTTTTTCCTTAAGAACTAAATCCTACGTCAGATTGATTTTTTCAAATTGGGTCCAGACAAAATTGGGTAGCAACAGTTAAACTTCGTCAATTATGTACTGAAGTTACCAATAATTTACCACCTCAAAATTGACATGTGTACAAAATATTGTCACATTAGCCCTACTCATCTTTCCCTTCTCCTCGCTCTTCCTTTTCCTCACGCCTTATTCCTTCACTGCCTCCTTTCCTCATTCTCATCTAATTCTTATTCATCTTTTTTCTCTTCCTCGTCCATTCCTCACTCTCCATCTCATCCTCACGATTTCATATTCTTGATCCAACCCCACCACTCCCTTATCCTAAACCAGAATTGCCTCAATGTTAATTCTTTTATGTCGAGATCTTTGAGCCCTTACTGGGTGCCTCGCTTCACTGAAAATATCACATTTCCCCTCACAACCAACATTGCATCGCCATAAACTACCATTGTGAGCCTAGCTTAGGTTTTCTTTTATTTTTATTTTGGGCATTATATTTGGGTTTATGTCTTCATGTTTTAATATTGAGCCTAGCTCAAAATAGCCTTTCCGTGATACATATCCGTTTATAGTATTTTTTAGTGAGTCTTTGGTATGCTAATAGTGATTTAGGGTCACTTTTCATTTTATGAGAAAACTCAATGAGGCTTGGTGTGAGAGCCATGCTTCTTTATAAATAGGTGTAATTCTCTTTCTTTTATCATATTTGAATCACTTGATAAATTTTGCACTTTGAGTGAGTCTCAAATTCTCTCTAGGACTTCTTTGTTAGAAGCTATGGATTCTTGAGATCCTTATCAAGGAGCACCTTCTTGTGGTAGATCATCACTAGGTTTATCTCATCCTTGATGAGTGGCACATTTCTTCTTCTTTCTCTTTCCATTTTCACATTTTCTTCTCTCTTTTTGAAACATGAAGATTTTGACCTAAAGCTTCAAATGTATACAACACATTGTGAATTGATTTTGACGATTTAGAAGCATTCTAAATCCTCTCTCAAGGATAGATCTAAAGAAGTAAGCACCTTTGTTTAGTTCTGATCATGGCATCTTGTCATTTTAAGGTTTTCTTCCTTTCGGTGCCCCCTCCCTGCCTCTCAACTCTCAGCCCTTGTTGTCTATAAATGAAAAAGAAAGAAACTATCCTCTCTTGCATGTCTATTTTATGATTTAGACTTTGGTTTATGGATATGAGTTTGTGGGTTGGAAGTTCTTTAATGCTATTGTTGTTTTTTAACTTCTTGTCATGGATTTGAGAAATTGAAGAGGGTGTGTGTGAATTCAGGGGTTGTTTTGTTAAGCTTTTTAAATGATTTTATTTTATGGTGATGTGACTGTTGATATATGCACTATGAGTTGTTAATGTATCATTTTAACTTATCAATGAAATAAGTCTTTTTAGTTCTAAAATTGTTTCAAATTTTTTTATCCTTGGAATAATAGATCATATGAGAATTATTCCTAAAATATCCTTAGTCAAGTATTTACATGGGGACATGTAATACATTAAGAATAGTGTGTGAATGTACTGATAGTCTGATCTCACATATCATGGATATAAAAGATATCAAGTCTTCATAATATTAAGATTAATGTGGTATTGGACAGACCCACCATGAGAATGTTGTATACATATGTATCATAAATAATTCTCAATGTGATAATGGTATATGTAGTCCTTTAACATGAAGTCATTATGATTCCTACATAAGGAAGTTATTGTTTTAATATAATCAAACGTCATCTGTAATAAGATAACCATAAAGGTTGTCATTAGGCAATGAACAAACTATACAGAGGGATGTAAGTGATATAGATAGGATTTGTCTCTCCTATGTGATAGGAGTAATATCTATGAGCCGCTTGATGGAGTGAGACTTAAGAAATACATAGCCATGCTAGGAAGAATAAATATTGGATATTTATTCAATAGAGTATACTTTGGTATCAAGTAAAATGAATTGAGTCATACAAGGATGACAACGACCATACCTTGGGCCCAATCAGATATTGTGACAAAGGAATATATATATATATATATATATAATAATTATCACTTATAGGCTATGTTGATGATAAATAATATTTAGACATAATGATGCATTACTAGATGTCGCTCTTATTTTATATTAATAATAAAATAGTTTATTATTAATATGACTGGATATTTTACCTATAGGGTCACACGCATAGAGTAAGCCCACCACATGATAGTTTTATTTTAGTTAGACTAAAATAAGACTATTGGGCCTAACTTATTCAAAATGAGTTAGGAACCTAATGTTTATTGAGAGTTCACCAGCTTAAGACCTAAGGCTATATATAAAGCATGAGATGCTCATAGGCAGCTTCTCAAGAAAAGAATTACTCACTAAATTTTGAACTAACATTTAGAGAGTGGAATTCTTGTGGGAGTGCTTGTGTGGACTCCTAAAGGACAAGGCTAGGATTGCTTTGATTAAGGAACTAGTTTCACGTCTACAAGAGGTAAACATTAAACGCATTTTAATTTTGTAGTTTTGTGGTGCTTTGAAACACTCGGTTTTGCAATATTGTTTTTGAGAATCCTATATGTTTCTACTGCCTGACCCTATAGGATTCCTAACAGTGACTATTTTGCCTTTCAAGGACAAAAAAGCTTGCTTAATTTCAATTGACATGTTACTTGTATAATAATTTAAAGATAAGGGTTTTTGGTTTTCTCTTGTTAGTTTAAATTGTATATTTGTAAGAATAAGGATTATCAATGTGTGGATATGTGATATACCCATGTTCTCCATTCTTGTTTGATTATAACTAGTTATTTATTAGGCTTCTTAATTGATGTTTATTGAATAATGTTATCTTCTTAAAAGATGCTCATTGAATAATACTCTCTTATAGCAGTGATAAATTTTGTTGTTTATAATTATGCTACTTAAATTTTGATGAAACCGACATATACATCGGTTTGATGATAACTGTGCAATTCAATAGAGGCCTTGATACTAATAGAAAGATACTTTTACGCTATAAATATTTAATGAGGTTAAGTTTCTTGTATTTGAGCTATTGTGTTCTTTTATTGTTTGTCGTTTAGTCAAATATCTAATGAGGTCATTTTGATTATGAAATTTATTGTAAGTTTGGGTTGGTATCATTGTTGTTTTCGTTTGATCTTGCCTCCGTCTAAGTTAGGAATTTTACTGCTTTGATTAATAGCAAACTTCAAATTTTGATGTTCTCTAATAAAACTAGCTTTAATAAGCTTTTTGTGTTTGTTTTTATTTATGGTTAAACAAATGAACCATTGACAATAAGCTTTCTATAATGTGATTATTTTTGTTTGCAGTTAAAAATGAAACTGCTCACATTAAACATTTTTTTTAAAAATTACACGTGTCATTCCTGAAGTGTCTAATAGCTGGTCAACTCAACACTTAACTGACAGGGTTTAACAACAAGGTTTTTTTTAAAATATTTAAAATACTTTGGGAGCCTTTTACTAAAAAGAAAGATATCCGACTGGAATGATCCTAGTCTTGCATAATTACAAGTTTTTTTTACATAATTAAGCCTAAAATAAACTTGTGACTCATATTTATATAATTATATGTTTATGAAATTGTATTACTTATTTTTTTCTAAATCCAGTTTTAAAGTTATATATATATAATTCTAAATTACAGTTTCATAGAATCCCATTGCATTCAATTTTTGTCACATGTCAACATACAGTTGATAAGAATAAAATCTCTTCAATCAAATTATTTATTGATAGCATAAATAATAACATATTTTTAATTGGTTAATTTAAATTTGATAGGAATAAAATGTGTTAAAATATAATAAATAGATTTGATAAGCATAAAATCTCTTTAAATTACTAGGTTGTTATGCTGATTTGTCGTGTTTAATTTGAACATAAATAGAATATTGAATAGTAAATTGATAATATATGTTTCTAAATTTATATATACTAATGATATCTATATCTATCTATATTCTATATATATATATATATTATGTAACATCCTTAATGTTTTAATATTAGAAAATAAATGGTAAATAAATCAAAGTATTATTTAGGTTATAATTATAATAATATATATAAGAAATTAAGTGGAAAATGGAATTTTAAGGAAAATGGCATAGCGTGGCTGGGGCGCGTAACGCCAGGTATGAATTAATGAGCTGACGCGTATCGCCATTAGGACGTGTAGCGTCAGCATCACGATTAGTTAGTTTTAAATAAAGGCATGCAGAAAAGAAACCGCAAGCCCTTCTCCCATGTTTCTCTCCTTCTCTCATGCGATTCTGCTTGGAAACTTGAAGGAGGCCTAATTTCTTGAGGTTTTGGGGGATTGGACCCAAGGTAAGGCATTTGGGATCTCTAATCTCTAGTTTCTTCCCCTCCCTCTCATGAATCCGAATATGCATGTGATGATTGGGGTTTTGATTCTGAGTTTTAGTTAGTTGGAAGGCTTGGGTAATGAGTTTGGGGGTGTGAGGTGAGACCCCCCAAAAATACGTGGAAATTTTTCACGATTTTGAAATCATTATTCAATGAAAAGAAATTAAGTGGTGAAGCATTCAAGTTCGACACCTGGATCTATAGCAGCCACTCCCATATATGAAGATATGAGAGGGTAAGGGTAATTTCATATTAAACTTCTATTTAGAAACAGAATTAATTGATTAATTTAATTTAATTGTTGCATGATTAAAATTAAAGAGAGGGGATTTCATAAGGTCCAGGAATCCATAATAGGTCCAAACTTATTTTTAAGGTGTTGTAAGGAGGGTTTTGATGAAAAAGAAATACAATCATTTAAAACAAAACAATTATGTGCATCAGGGTGTCACTCGCTTGAGCGAGTTCAACATCGCTTGAGCGAGAATCGAGAATGCACCCTGAGCGAGTCAGTGAGGCGCTTGAGCGAGAGAAAGGAAATCTGCATCAGGGGCCAATCTCGCTTAGGCGAGTTCCACCCCGCTTGAGCGAGATTTCTCTAGTACCATTTGAGGCTCTCTGCTCGATTTTTGCTTGGGCGAGGCATATCTCGTCTAGGCGAAAATCATCCAGTGTCTAATTCCCTTCTTCCTCGCTTGAGCGATCACCAAACCAAGGCCATTTCGCTTGAGCGAAAATGGTCCAGTGACCAACCTCTAATTCCAGTCCAATCTCGCTTAGGCGAGAAGGCCATTCGGTTGAGCGAATTTCGGCCAGTGGTCACACCCCTGTTTTATAAGCATCTCGGTCGAGCGAGATTCCCACTCGCTTGAGCGAGTTCTGTAGAATTTGTGCAGAAACGGGAAATTTACTCAACTTGGCATATCAGATCTCATTTCCTACCATTTAAACCTATCCTAATGCATTAGTTGCACTTTATTCTATATTTATAAGATCTCCCAATTGTTCATACCCTTTCAAAACAAATCTCTTTCACTCAATGCATAGGATTTAAAATCATTCCAACATAAACTTCACAAAATGCTATAAATTGTGAAATGCCTCATTCATTCATGAAATTAAACATCAACCAGCATCATCATTCATTGCCTTACATCATTTGGGTCATTAATGAAAATTGGCCATGCACACCAAGGTCCAATTTTCTTACATGACCCTCAAAATCATCAATTACAATCTAGATTACAAAATAAGCATACATATACATCACATGCTACACAAAAACCTAGATTTCGCCGGCCAAGGCACTCCCTATACCTCTATTTACCTCCTCAACCAAAATGTACTTCAAAATGTCCACTCTCCCCATAATTACCCTGCATCACAAATCTAAAAATGGACAACATGGGAGAGTGAGTCACACATTCCAAAGGAATGAATATGAATACCATGCGATTATGTACATATACATTAAAATATGTATACTTTGCACATACATATCATTCACCATACTCTTTATCATCACAACACCATCATACATACATCACAAGTAACATTACAATTTAGACAAAGTACACAGCATATACATAATCAAGTCCCACCACAATTTGGCTATTACACAAACTATTATTTGGTATTCATATCTTTTATGTTGTTTTAGTATATCATTACATCCTCATCACATCCACCATCATATCTCATCATCTTCGGCATACTTCCTTGCTATATGCAAATGCTCTTAAGCTAATGCATATGCACGATGGAATATTTTAACAATTGCAGATCTGACTGTGGGATTTCAAACACCGAATGTGGGATTCAAGTATGATCATCTAACCATACCCCTACTGTAGTAGAAAAATGTGTACACTTATTCTTAAATTTGCATGCATTCACCAATTATTTTACTAGTACCAAACTGCGTCGCCCATCTTGTAACACCTGGTCATTTTCACCATGACCGTGGTATACAACATATCCAACATATGGTGTTGCGGGCCGGCCATATCTCAAATCATGGCGGATGTGATCTCAAAGACCACCGGGGTCACCTGCTCATCAAGAGCCACCCCCCACAAGGGTCGGCCACATGTAGTTCCCCGAAGCAATACATAGACGGCTTCGTGACTTACACATCAAGTCACAGGGGAAATAAAACTTGCTCGTGCATTGAGCCACCCTCCCACTGGGTCGGCCAAGGGAACTCCCCTAATGTTCTAACAATGGCGGCTATGTAGTATGCCATGGATGTAAATGTAGATCATATGCATTTCTCACTCTATGCATCCTATACATGCCACTCATCATACATCATCATTATCATCACCAACATCACCATAATGCTTTTAGTGGATTCAATATTGTTGGTTATTCGTATTAGTTCAAATCTTTATAGGGCGTTGTTACTGTCTCTCATTCATATCACTTACTATCATCATCAATACAAAGACTCCAATCATGCTCTATTAAACATCATCATCATTCATCATACAACTATGGTGGACATGTATATCATCATATAAAAATCAACAATTCACGCCACCATACAACACACCAAGATTATTCTAAATACATCAAGCATGTTGCCAAAACATATCATTAACATTATTCTCAATATTATATAGCACTCCAAGCATGGCAAACATACATCTCAATACATATCATATACCATTCAAATTCATGCATTTAGAACATAAGACTCCTCTCCTACGTCAAAAGAAGAATTCTGATTGATAAGACGCACCCACCTCGTCGTTCGGAATGGATCCTACATTATCATGCATATAAAATTCCAATCAATCAACTGCTCAAGACATTATTTCAATTCTATTTAATCATAATCGTATCTATAATTTCTCAACATGTACAAGACATGCTATAGACATGCTTTTTATTATTTGTTAGGCTTCGGGAATTCCTTCCCATTAAGCCATATTCATTAGATTCAAGGGCCATAAAATAACCATAGCCTAAACCTTCATGTAACTTCATTTATCCACCTCCATATTCATTAATGTCACGCATTCTCCTCATAAAACATTCTCTTAAGTCAACCTTAACCATTTTCCCCAAACCCTAAAGTTAGGGTTTGTCTAAAACCCAACAACTCTCATCAATGCCTCATTATTCTTCATCTCCCACCATCATAAATACATCTACTATCATTAACCGCTCATAAATACACACATTTATGACCACCCATCTTAGGGTTCAAGCATTAAATATTCTCTTCAACCACTCTTTTCACATACATTGCTCCCCCAAGGTATAAATACACACACCCTTGGCCAAAACTCAACAAAAGAGTTAGTACAGGTTATCTCACACCCAAAACAAAATGGGTTCCAAAAGGAGGAAAGATGGGTTGTGAAAATGAAGGAGAAGAGGAAGAAGAATTCAGCTTCAATGGTCTCCTTCCAAGCTTCTTACAAACGAAAATGGAAGAGGGAGCTCACCACTCAAGATTAGGGTTTTAGAAGGAAAAAGAAGAGAATGATAAATGAAGAATGAAGAAGGGGTAGAGGAGAAGAAGAACCAACGTGAAAATGAATAAAGGAAATGGGGATTTTATGTTTTATTTTACTCTTCATTAAAAGCTTCATCATTTTAACACTAACAGACTCTTTATTTGGGTTCAATACTTTATCTGAAAATTATCCCGAATATACATTTGGACTCCCGATATTACTCTCAATAGCCCTGACCAATATCATCTTGTTAGACCAGGTGGCCTCTAGGAAACTCAAGAGGGGGGGTGAATTGAGTAGTTAGGAACTTTTTCACTAATAAATTTCTCCTCTAAAAACTCAATATGCAATGATATGTGATTTGAATAATAATGCTTAAAACATAAAGAGTTTAAGGGTTAGAGAAGTGCAAACAGAGATTTATACTGGTTCGGCCAACCACTGCCTACGTCCAGTCTTCTCAAGACACCCTTGAGGAAATTCACTATAATCAATTCCCTTAATTACACCACAATGGGGACTCACACCCCAATCATAAATGCCTTGGATGCTACACCACACTTAAGCACATCATCATTGGATGCTTCACCACATCCAATAACATCACCCTTGGATGCTACACCACATCCAAGAAGAACCCCCTCAGAGATACACCACTCTGAGTATCAATCTCACTTTTAGAGATAAAGATCTCTTACAAGAAAACTCTCTTCAAGAGTATGA
Source organism: Clitoria ternatea (assembly GCA_037962975.1). Lineage (NCBI taxonomy): Eukaryota > Viridiplantae > Streptophyta > Magnoliopsida > Fabales > Fabaceae > Clitoria > Clitoria ternatea. Next base: position 146,338,454 of record CM075673.1, read on the forward strand.
TAAACAAATTGAGGAACAAGAAAGAGTAATAACTCTATTAAGAGAATATGGCCATTATTGCTCATAAGAAAAGATTGGAAGTATTTGGTATATCTTGGTGTGTCTTTTGCAAATGAAATGCCTTCCTATTTATAGGAGAGGAAATGCCTTTAAGAGGTGTGAAATTATTGATTAAAATAATTGGAAAGGTACCTCTTGGATAAAATAATATTTTGTGAAAAGTTATAATGTTTCAACATGATTTTTTGCTTTCTGATCATGTTGTAATCGATTACATAAAATAGGTAATCGATTACAGCCTTTTAAAATCAGTTTTAAAACATAACGTTCATATTGTAATCGATTACTTAAACATGGTAATCGATTACATTGCTGAGGTAATTGATTACACTAATGAGGTAATCAATTACACGATGTAATTGATTACACTAATGAGGTAATCAATTACATTCCATCAGAATGTATTCTTATTTTAAAACCTTTTTATATTAATGGCCGTACTTTCTTTTTATAGAGTCTTACTTTAATTATGCCTTGGTCTTGGATCTTCATTCTTGATCTCTAGCATTGGCCTTGTCATTATCAAAATCCTTCATGGTCTTCATTCTCCCCCTTTTTGATGATGACAATATTTCATTGATTTCATGACTCTTTTTATGCTTGACATGGTATACTAAATCTTCAAGTCTTGCGTCCATGTTGTTAATCATGTCTTGCATATATGTTGTTGATATCAAAACCTTAGTTCTTCATTCTCCCCCTTTTTGATATTGACAACAATTCCTGAGAAGAAAAATAAACAGCATGCAAGATACAAGATTTTCTCCCCCTTAATTTTGGTTTAGTTGACAAGGTTTGATTGATTTTTCTCTTATTTTTCTTCTCATATATTAACCAGGTTTGATTGATTTTTCTCTTATTTTGCTTCTCATATATTACTCCCCCTTTGTCAATGGCAAAAAGAATATAAGAGCATAAAGTTTTAGCAGAGAGTGATGCACCTTGTTGTTTGATGTCACTCGTTATTTTGATATTGCTCTTTGTTACTTGTTGATTGATAGATGCTTCAAGAAATGTGTTGACTTTTCTTGTGGGTAAGAGTTAATCCTTAAGTACCTCCCATCAATGATAATTCCTGCACTATTATAAATATTTGATCTTGGTACCCAAATTTTCTTGGGTCCTTGTGGGTTAGACGTGGATAATATATTCTTAGGAACCCAAATCATTTTTGTCTCAGTATAGCCTTTGTTCCTTATATGACATGTTGATGCACTGTGACCGTTTCTCACATAATGAGAGAATTTAACAAATGGGCTAGTTGAGGTCTTTTGTGAAATAAAGAGATTTTTCTGCAACTTTTGCTTTTTGGAAGGATCAGATCCTAGTTCTGCTTTTAAATGACATTTTTGTTTTCCAAGAAGAATATCTAGGTTATCTCTTCCTATAGTAAATTTAACTAATGCATTTTTCAAATCATCAATCTCTTGAATATGCTTTTGACATGTTGAACATGTATGTTTAATGATAGTTTCATTTTTAAGCTTAGTTTCTAAGTCTTTCTTTTCTTCTTTAACTTGTCCTAGTTCATGATTGACCTTTGATAGACTTTCTTCTAAGATTAGGTTAGAATTTTTCATATTTAAGAATTTCTTAGCTAGTTTTTGATATTCATTATGAAGATCTTCAAAAGCTTCTTGCAATTCATCAAATGTAGGATTTGAGTCATTTACCTCTTCGGTGTTAGTCATTAGGCACAGATTTGCGTCTTCATGGTTTGATTCCTTGGACGAGCTTAAACCATTTTCATCCCAGGTAATATAAGCTATTCTTTTATTTTTGGGATGCTTTTTCTCTTGCTTGTCAGACTTCTTATTTAGTTTCGGACACTCCATTTTCATATGTCCATATTTTCCACATTCAAAGCATTTTGGACCTTGGTTAGATTCATCATTTTTGAAGGAATTCTTGAAGTTTGGCTTCCTTTGCCCTTCCTCTTTCTTTAGAAACCTGTTAAATTGTTTAACAAATAATTTAAGGTCATTATAATCATTTATACCTTCTTCATCATCTTCTTCTTCATTACTTTCTTTAATGGTTGATGATGATGCTTTTAGAGCAATACTTTTCTTCTTTTTGTTGCTTTCCTCATGTTGATTCAATCTTTCAAGCTCGAGTTCATGCTCTTGTAATTTTCCAAAGAGTGTTGCAAGGGACATGCTTGACAAATCTTTTGATTCTGATATAGCAGTTACTTTTGGTTGCCATTCCCTGTTCAAGCTTCTTAATACTTTATCAATCAAATCTTCATTTGAAAAGGTTTTTCCTAAGCATGCAAGATGATTGATTATATGAGTGAATCTCTTTTGCATGTCTTGTATGCTTTCATTGTTGTTCATTCTAAATAATTTATATTCCCTAGTTAGGCTATTTATTCTTGATCTCTTAACTTCGCTTGTTCCTTCGTGAGTTACTTCTAAGGTATCCCACATCTCTTTTGCTGTCTTGCAATTAGATATTCTAAAGTATTCGTCCATTCCTAAGGCTGAGGTTATTATATTTTTGGCCTTGAGGTTATATTGGACTTTTGTTTTATCCGTACCAGTCTATTCACTTCTTGGTTTAATCATGGTCACTCCTCCAACTACTTTGGTTGGTATGAATGGACCATTTTCAATGGAGTCCCATATGTCTATATCAATAGCTTCTATGAATATTTGCATACGGGTTTTCCAATATTGATATCCTACTCCGTTAAATACAGGAGGTCTATGTATGGAGTTTCCCTCAGGAAAGATAGGATTGAAAGAGGCCATGGATCTTCTTGAGGTTGTTAAACCTTTTCCAAGATACGAGCTTTGATACCACTTGTTAGCCCAGGTGGCCTCTAGGAAACTCAAGAGGGGGGGTGAATTGAGTAGTTAGGAACTTTTTCACTAATAAATTTCTCCTCTAAAAACTCAATATGCAATGATATGCGATTTGAATAATAATGCTTAAAACATAAAGAGTTTAAGGGTTAGAGAAGTGCAAACAGAGATTTATACTGGTTCGGCCAACCACTGCCTACGTCCAGTCTTCTCAAGACACCCTTGAGGAAATTCACTATAATCAATTCCCTTGATTACACCACAATGGGGACTCACACCCCAATCACAAATGCCTTAGATGCTACACCACACCTAAGCACATCACCATTGGATGCTTCACCACATCCAATAACATCACCCTTGGATGCTACACCACATCCAAGAAGAACCCCCTCAGAGATACACCACTCTGAGTATCAATCTTACTTTTAGAGATAAAGATCTCTTACAAGAAAACTCTCTTCAAGAGTATGATAAACAAATTGAGGAACAAGAAAGAGTAATAACTCTATTAAGAGAATATGGCCATTATTGCTCATAAGAAAAGATTGGAAGTATTTGGTATATCTTGGTGTGTCTTTTGCAAATGAAATGCCTTCCTATTTATAGGAGAGGAAATGCCTTCAAGAGGTGTGAAATTATTGATTAAAATAATTGGAAAGGTACCTCTTGGATAAAATAATATTTTATGAAAAGTTATAATGTTTCAACATGATTTTTTGCTTTCTGATCACGTTGTAATCGATTACATAAAATAGGTAATCGATTACAACCTTTTAAAATCAGTTTTAAAACATAACGTTCATATTGTAATCGATTACTTAAACATGGTAATCGATTACATTGCTGAGGTAATTGATTACACTAATGAGGTAATCAATTACACGATGTAATTGATTACACTAATGAGGTAATCAATTACATTCCATCAGAATGTATTCTTATTTTAAAACCTTTTTATATTAATGGTCATACTTTCTTTTTATAGAGTCTTACTTTAATTATGCCTTGGTCTTGGATCTTCATTCTTGCTCTCTGGCATTGGCCTTGTCATTATCAAAATCCTTCATGGTCTTCATTCTCCCCCTTTTTGATGATGACAATATTTCATTGATTTCATGACTCTTTTTATGCTTGACATGGTATACTAAATCTTCAAGTCTTGCGTCCATGTTGTTAATCATGTCTTGCATATATGTTGTTGATATCAAAACCTTAGTTCTTCATATCTCAGTCAGAGATACTTGGTCCGACACCCATATCTTAACCGGGCTCATTTTTAGCTTACCCGGTCTCCATAAATCACCAACAGTCCCCAAAAATTTTAATTTAATTATTCACAATATTTCGGGACATCAAATAATTTACATTTAATTTGTCAATATTTATTTTCCTTGATTTAATCTTCTATTTTAAAATTTTGGGATGTTACATGAGGAAGGAAGTTTACTAATTGGTTTGGTGTTTCGGTAACCGTAGGTGTCGAAACGAGTGTTGGTCAAGCAATCGACGAAGTGGGCGTCGGAATTGGAAGTGGAACAGCGAATGAAGTGACCGGAGGACACAACTGACACCTCGAGTAAATTGTGGCAACTTGGAATCGAGGTAAGGGGGTGTTCAGGTCATAATTAATTAGAACCAATAGGAAAACAAAGTACGGGAAGTTTAGAATTTAATTCTATGTTATTAGAAATAATGTAGATTAGTTAAATATAATTGTTATAATCCTATAAGTATGTATAAGTGAGACTAAATAGTTAAATGATGAAAAAATATATTGATTGAGTTAATTATGTAAACTGATAATTACTTTGATTGGTGTGAACGATGATTCGAATAATGAGATTGATATGTGTGTGTGATGATTCCATATTAAATGGGTTTATGCTTAAGTGAGTTCGAATCGAATAATGAGGCATTGATGTATGTATGAATATATATATATATATATGTGATGGCATCATATAAATGAGCTTGACAAGACAGTCGCCCTGTATTATAAGCATGTGCCAGTTTCTGGTAGTTGCATATGTCGTTTGTTGTTGATATGTCATGTTTATGAGATATGATATATGATTATGTGGTATGGGATGGCCAACGGTATATATACCCCTTATTTTCTGGCTCTCGTGGTCTTTATGCCCAGTTGAGCTACCCATTGGTCAAGTCGGGCTCGGTGAACCAAGTCGGGTTCACGGGATGTCAAGTCGGACTCCTAGCTGAATGCCAGTCCTTTAGTATCCGGATATTAGGTGTTGAAATGTATGAGAGTCAATTGTGACATATGTGGACCTTATATTGATTAGTGATTGGAATGAATTATGAATTGAGAACGAGATGTAGATTTGTGTAATGTATATAAGACTTGGATGATGCTATGATATAGTGATGAAATTGTGATGTTAATTAAGTGAGAAATGATATACATATGTATATGATTGTGAAGAAGGAAATTAAGAAAAGATATCGCTGGTATATGAATATATATATATATATATATACACTTATATGAATGAGTGCAGGGAATTGGAGGAAATCATTTCATGATGTAAATTGTAGGTATTGTTAGGTCTCATTATTTCGTTCTATATTAATAATGATATTCCAAACACTCACCCTTGCTGTTGTTTCATTTTAGTGACCAGTGACAGGGAGGATGCTAATGCCGCGGAGGTGCACCAAGAGGAAGGTTGATGCCAAGGAATGAGAATGAATGAATGAATGAATGAATGTAATGTATAGGTGTATGTGTATGTGTAGTAAATAGTAAACCATGTGTGGTGGGCTAATAGATTGTTAGTTATGTGTGATGAGTTGATTTTATTATGCGTGTAGAAGGGTTAAATTAATATGGTGTAATGATGATGCACATGGTGGTGAATTAGATGAATTGTTGACAATGATGGTTGATTGAAAATTGTGATGGTTAGTTGTATGATGTGATGAATTTATTATGATAATATGTTTAATGTGAATGATATGAAATATGGCATGAAGCCAATGTACGTAAATGATGAATGCTATGGGCAGGTGTCTATTGATGCATGATTGATGTGTGTGCGTGATATGACTGATGCTTGATTGATGATTTGATTGATTTAAAGGTTATGCATATAGTGAATAAATATGAAATTAAGGAATTGAATAGGTGATTCTGGGATCCGGCAGGTTTCGGGACCCCCGGAAGGTATTGATAGGTCCTCTAGGACATTTATAATGTGTGTACATTAGCTTTGGCCCAATTGGAACCCATTTAGGATATTTGGTGCAAGGGTTTTGCACCTAATTGAGTTAAACTGCATTCCAGGCATAACTTGTGTATATGATGGAATTTTGGGGAACGGGCGGTGCCAACAGTTCCGGAATGGGGAAAACATTGGCCCATGAAGTTTCATGGCAATCAGATCTAAAATAGGCCAATTGGGTAGGTTAGAAGTTGGCCGTTTGGCTTAAAATGTGTATCAGTACCTGTTACTGTTACTGTCATGCCCACACTACACGTGAGGCTAACGCGCAGTTAAGTTGCGCAGGGTAGAACTGACGCTACGCGTGAGGCTGGCACGCATCATCAGGCCCCTATTTTAGGTTTTTGATTTCTTTTAAACTTAATTAGGTTTTTGAAGTTTTGAGGTGTTATATAATTATCATTTTGAATCTGTTTAGTGAAATTAAATATTATTTTGAATTAAGGTATAATTAAATTAATTAATCAAAAAAATTTATTGTGAAATTAATTAAACGGGTAGAAATAAATATAAATTGACGTAGGACGCCACAGGTGGTATCAAAATGGTTCTTTCTAGAGCCGGGGAAATGGGCAGAGTTAGTGGATTGTTTGAGTCCTATACCTGACTATTATTGCATTTATTGTAATTGTATGTGTGTTATTTAAATTGTAATAGGTTAACTTGGCATCATTCTCTTGGCACTCCGGGCAGCATCTTATTATATGTATATGTGTGAGGTAAATATTTTACTCCCTGGTCAATTATTGGTTATTAATGATGATGTGTTTGGATATTGTAGAATTGAGTTATGGCCGAAGGAACTAGTTCAGGTGGTGGTGACGATTTCTTTACAAGGTTCTCACAAATGATGAGTAGGGCTGAATCTGGCCCGACTCTTGTTAAATTCCTGAAGAGGAATCCACCTACCTATAAAGAAGGACATGACTATGATGGTGCGCATATGTGGCTGCGTGAGATCGAGTAGGCTTTTGAATACTATGAATGCTCTGAAGAACAGAAGGTCCAGTTTGCTACTTATTAATTGAAAGATGAAGCCCGTGTATGGTGGTCAAGGACTAAAATTCAATTGAATGCTGCAAGAGAACCCTAGGTATGGAGGAATTTTCGGCGAAGGTTTCTTGCTAAATATTTTCCTGATAATTATAAAATCCATAAGGAGATGGAATTCTTGAAACTTGAACAAGGCAGAATGTCAGTAGTTGAATACACAACGAAGTTTGATGAGTTGTGTGATTTTTACCATCCTTTCTCTCTTGAAGGAACTAAAGGCAGTAAATATGCAAAATATGAAGCTGGTCTTAGGATTGAACTCCGAAGTACAATTGTTCCCCTTGAAATCCGTGATTATCCTACTCTGGTAAATAAAGTCAGACTTGCTGAAAAGGTACAGTTACAGAAAGCATCTCAATCAAGGGACAAGAAACCATTGAAGGTTAAGGGATTTAGTTTTAAGAAAATGGGTCAGTTTTTCCGTGGTGGCAAGTCTTCTGCTTCATCATCATCTTCTTCTGGCTGAGGCTTTACCGGCTGTTCCAGTGGCCGTTCTGGTAATCGCGCATGTTATAATTATGGACAGGAAGGACATCTCTCTAGGCATTGTCCTGCTAATCAAACTGTTTACTTCCAATGTGGAAAACCTGGGCATCTTAGGTCTGATTGCCCACAGAGGCAGCAACAGAGTGGATATGGTAATCAGGCTAATACTTCTATGATTCGTGGTGGTAATCTCCAGCGTGGAGGCCGAGGCGGCGGTAGCCGCGGAGGCCAACACCCTAGGCGATCTGATGCTCAGTCTAGTGGTGCTCAGAATGTTATGGCTAGATACGTGTTTGCTTTTGATGCCTCTGAAGTTGCAAGAAATGATAATCTGGTACAGTGTCTTATTCATGGCTGTCTTGTAAATGTTATTTATGACTCTGGTACAACACATTCTTTTATTTCTGAAAGTTGTGTTAGACAGCTTGGCTTACCGGTGGTGTTAATGAAGAATGCTCTTAGTGTCTCCACTCCTACTGGTTCTATATTCCATGCAACCACCATGTGTGGAGAATTGTCTATGCAAATTGAAGATTGTTCCTTTTGGTAAATTTAATATGTATGCCATTGAAGAACTTGGATGTTATTTTGGGTCTTGATTGGTTAGCTGCTAATCACATTATGGTGGACTGTTATCGCAAGACCATAATCTTCTCCCAGGAACTCGATACTAAGAATGAGGTGAGTGATGTCCCTATAGCCTATGCTATTTTGTTTGTTGCTGAGGGGCGATATAATCTTAAACCTAGTGATGTTCCGGTGGTGTGTGATTTCCCTGGTGTGTTCCCAGAAGATATTATGGAATTGCCTCCTAATAGGGAGATTGATTTTGCTATTGATCTGATTCCTGGGGTGGAACCTGTGTCTCGTACACCCTATCGAATGTCTTCTGTAGAGTTGGCTGAAGTAAAGAAGCAAGTAAATGAGTTGTTAGATAAAGCGTTTATCCGACTGAGTGCTTCACCTTGGGGCACTCTGGTGTTGTTGGTGAAAAAGAAAGATGGCAGTATGAGAATATGTATTGACTACTGACAGTTGAATAAATTGACAATTAAGAATAAATATCCTTTACCATGCATTGATGATTTGTTGGATCAGTTGAGAGGCGCTGTGGTATTTTCCAAGATTGACTTGAGGTCTGGATACCATCAGATAAGGGTGAAGTCGGAGGATATTCCGAAGACGACATTTAGGATGCGGTATGGATATTTTGAATATGTTGTGATACCTTTTGGAGTGACTAATGCTCCAGCTATCTTTATGGATTACATGAATCAGATTTTCGAACCTTACTTGGATCAGTTTGTTGTGGTGTTTATTGATGACATTCTGGTATATTCGAAGTCTATTGAGGAGCATGCACAACACCTTAAAATTGTTTTACAGGTGCTACATGAGAAGAAATTGTATGATAAGTTATCGAAGTGTGATTTCTGGGAAGCAAGTGTGCAATTTTTGGGGCATGTGATTTCTCATGACGGTGTATCTGTTGATCCCTCTAAGATTGAAGTGGTTATGGCTTGGGAGAGGCCTAGATCAGTGACTGAAATTAGAAGTTTCTTGGCATTGGCTAGTTATTATCGTCGCTTTATTGAAGGATTTTCTCGCATTGCGCTTTCTTTCACTCAATTGACAAGGAAAGAGACTGCATTTGTGTGGACGGAAAAATGTGAATTAAGTTTTCAAACTTTGAAGCAGTGCTTGACTTTGGCGCCAGTACTTGCACTACCTGATGTGATGAAAGAATTTGTGGTATACTGTGACGCATCTAAGTTTGGTTTGGGAGGTGTACTGATGCAATATGAACGGGTGATTGCTTACGCTTCTAGGTAATTGAGGCTGCACGAGCAGAGTTACCCCACTCATGATCTGGAACTTGCTGCTGTGGTATTTGCATTAAAGATCTGGCAGCACTACTTGTATGGATCTCGTTTTGTAGTGTTTAGTGGCCACAAGAGTTTGAAGTATCTGTTTGATCAGAAGGAATTAAACATGAGACAAAGGAGATGGGTGGAATATCTAAAGGATTATGATTTTGATTTGAGATACCACCCTGGTAAAGCGAATGTTGTGGTTGATGCCTTAAGCAGAAAAGTATTGCATGCAGCTTTCTTGATGGGCAAAGAACAAGAATTGTTGGAAGACTTTCATGATATGAATATTGGGTTATTGTTCAAGCCCCAAATCAAATGGTAATTGGGATGCTAAAGATCTCCAATAAACTTTTGGAATCCTTAGTTATGGTTCAGGAGGACGATGAAGAGTTGTTGGAGTTACTTGATACTCAAGCAAGAGGAAAAGATATAGGATTAACCAGAGGCATTGATGGAATTTGGTGGCTCGGGAACTGTGTTGTTGTACCCACAGAAGGTGATTTCAAGCAAGTTGTATTAACTGAAGCACATAAAAGTTCCTTAAGTATCCATCTTGGTATCACTAAGATGTACCACAATTTGAAGAAAGAATTCTGGTGGCCAGGAATGAAGAAAGCAATAATTGAATATGTACGATCTTGTGTGATATGTCAGAAGTGTAAGGTTGAACATTAGAGGCCTCCTAGTTTACTTCAACCTTCGGAGATTCTGATATGGAAATGGGAAAATATTACCATGGATTTTGTATCCGGGTTACCTCGTACCCGTTCTAGATGTAATGCAATCTTGGTAATTGTGGATAGGTTGACTAACAGTGCTCACTTCTTGGCTATGAACATGAAATGGTCATTGGACTGGTTAGCTAGATTGTACATTGCGAAAATCGTAAGGTTGCATGGTGTGCCTTCAAGTATTATTTCAGACCATGATCCTCAATTCACTTTTAGATTTTAGGGAAGTCTGCAGCAGGAGTTAGGTACTGAATTGAGGTTGAGTTTAACTTATCATCCTCAAATTGATGGCCAGTCTGAGCAGACTATATAGACATTATAAGACATGCTCAGAGCTTGTGTACTGGAGCAAGGTGGCTCATGGGAGAGGTATCTACCATTGGTGGAATTTGTTTATAACAACAGCTATTGTAGCAGCATTGGGATGGCTCCTTATGAAGCTTTGTATAGTAGGCGGTTTCATACACTTTTATGTTGGAATAAAAATGAAGATACGATTCATTTAGGACCTGAATTAATCCAAGACATGAATGATCAGGTATCATTGATTGTGAGAAGATGAAGATTACTCGGGATCGTCAGAAGAGTTACTATGACAATCGTTATAGGCCACTTGAGTTTCAGGTGGGAGATCAAGTATTTATGAGGGTTTCACCTACCAAAGGTGTAGGTCAGAAACTGAAGAGTCATAAGCTAAATCCAAGATACATTGGACCATACCAAATTTTGGAGCAGATTGGTGATGTCACTTACCGACTGGATCTTCCCCAATCGTTAACTAATATCCATAATGTGTTTTATGTGTCATAACTTCGGGCGTACATTCCTTGTGATTCGATGATTGTACCTGGAGATTCTATCAAGCTGAAAGAAGATTTGACTGTGGAAGTGACACCTATTTGTATTAAAGAATATCAGACCAAGCGATTGAGGAGCAAGGAAGTATCCTTGGTAAAAGTGAAGTGGCAGAACTTGAACAGAGTAACTTATACTTGGGAATTAGAGTCTGATATGAGGCGGTTGTATCCAAATCTTTTCCAATAAGGTACGTTGATTTTGGGGACGAAATCTCTTTTTAGGGGGAGTGGATGTAACATCCTTAATGTTTTAATATTAGAAAATAAATGGGAAATAAATAAAAGTATTATTTGGGTTATAATTATAATAATATATATAAGAAATTAAGTGGAAAATGGAATTTTAAGGAAAATGGCATCAGGACCCTGACGCGTAGCGTGGCTGGGGCGCGTAGCGTCAGTTATGAATTAATGAGCTGACGCGTAGCGCCATTGGGATGCATAGCATCAGCGTCACGATCAGTTTTAAATAAAGGCATGTAGAACAAAAACCGCAAGCCCTTCTCCCATTTTTCTCTCCTTCTCTATGCGATTCTGCTTAGAAACTTGAAGGAGGCCTAATTTCTTGAGGTTTTGGGGGATTGGACCCAAGGTAAGGCATTTGGGGTCACTAATCTCTAGTTTCTTCCTCTCCCTCTCATGAATCCGAATATGCATGTGATGATTGGGGTTTTGATTCTAGGTTTTAGTTAGTTGGAAGGCTTGGGTAATGAGTTTGGGGGTGTGAGGAAGAAAGTGTACTAATTGGTTTGGTGTTTCAGCAACCGTAGGTGCCGAAACGAGCGTTGGTCAAGCGATCGACAAAGTGGGCGTCAGAATTAGAAGTGGAACAGCGAATCAAGTGACCGGAGGATGCAACTGACACCTCGAGCAAATTTTGGAAGCTTAGAATCGAGGTAAGGGGGTGTTCAGGTCATAATTAATTAGAACCAATAGGCGAACAAAGTACGAGAAGTTTAGAATTTAATTCTATGTTATTAGAAATAATGTAGATTAGTTAAATATAATTTTTATAATCCTATAAGTATGTATAAGTGAGACTAAATAGTTAAATGATGAAGAAATATATTGATTGAGTTAATTATGTAAACTGATAATTACTTTGATTAGTGTGAACGATGATTCGAATAATGAGATTGATATGTGTGTGTGATGATTCCATATTAAATGGGTTTATGCTTAGGTAAGTTCGAATTAAATAATGAGGCATTGATGTATGTATGAATATATATATATATGTGATGGCATCATATAGATGGGCTTGATAAGACGGTCGCCCTGTATTATGAGAACGTGCCAGTTCTTGGTACTTGCATATATTGTTTGTTGTTAAAAAGCAATGTTTATGAGATATGATATGTGATTATGTGGTATGGGATGGCCAACAGTATGTATACCCCTCATTTTCTGGCTCCCGTGGTCTTTGTGCCCAGTTGAGCTACCCAATGATCAAGTCTGACCCAGTGGTTAAGGTGGAGAGCCAAGTCGGGCTCGGTGAACAAAGTCGGGTTCACGAGATGTCAAGTCAGACTCCCAGCCGAAGGCCAGTCCTTTAGTATCCAGATACTAGGTGTCGAAATGTATGAGAGTTAGTTATGACATATGTGGAATTTATATTGATTAGTGATTGGAATGAATTATGAATTGAGAATGTGATGTAGATTGGTGTATGTAAGACTTGGATGATGCTATGATATTGTGATGAAATTGTGATGTTAATTAAGTGAGAAATGATATACATATGTGTATGATTGTGAAGAAGGAAATTAAGAAAAGAGATGGCTGGCATATGAATATATATATATATATAGACACTTATATGAATAAGTGCAGGGAATTGGAGGAAATCATTTCACTATGTAAATTGTAGGTATTGTTAGGTCTCATTATTTCGTTCTATATTAATTATGATATTCCAAACACTCACCCTTGCTGTTGTTTCATTTTAGTGACCAGTGACAGGGAGGATGCTAATGCCGCGGAGGTGCACCAAGAGGAAGGTTGATGCCAAGGAATGAGAATGAATGAATGAATGAATGAATGTAATGTATAGGTGTATGTGTATGTGTAGTAAATAGTAAACCATGTGTGGTGGGCTAATAGATTGTTAGTTATGTGTGATGAGTTGATTTTATTATGCGTGTAGAAGGGTTAAATTAATATGGTGTAATGATGATGCACATGGTGGTGAATTAGATGAATTGTTGACAATGATGGTTGATTGAAAATTGTGATGGTTAGTTGTATGATGTGATGAATTTATTATGATAATATGTTTAATGTGAATGATATGAAGTATGGCACGGAGCCAATGTGCGTGAATGATGAATGCTATGGGCAGGTGTTGTATTGATGCATGATTGATGCGTGTGCGTGATATGATTGATGCTTGATTGATGATTTGATTGATTTAAAGGTTATGCATATAGTGAATAAATATGAAATTAAGGAATTGAATAGGTGATTCCAGGATCCAGCGGGTTTTGGGACCCCTGGAAGGTACTGATAGGTCTTCTAGGACATTTAGGATGTGTGTGCATTAGCTTTGGCCCAATTGGAACCCATTTAGGATATTTGGTGCAAGGGTTTTACACCTAATTGAGTTAAACTACATTTTGTGCATAACTTGCGCATATGTTAGAATTTTGGCAAACGGGCGGTGCCAACAGTTCCGAAATGGGGAAAACATATGGCCCGTGAAGTTTCGTGAGAATCGGATCTAAAACGGGCCAATTGGGTAGGTTAGAAGTTGGCCGTTTGGCTTAAAATGTGTTTCAGCACCTGTTGCTGTTACTGTCATGCCCACGCTACGCGTGAGGTGCGCAGGGCAGGACTGACGCTACGCGTGAGGCTGGCGCGCAGCGTCTGACCCCTGTTTCAGGTTTTTGATTTCTTTTAAACTTAATTGGGTTTTTGAAGTTTTGAGGTGTTATATAATTATCATTTTGAATCTGTTTAGTGAAATAAATGTTATTTCGAAATAAGGTATAATTAAATTAATTAATTGAGAAAAAAATTTGTTGTGAAATTAATTAAACGGGTAGAAATAAATATAAATTGACGTAGGACGTCACATATTAATTTTATTAATATTAAATATTGTATTAAAATATATTGAAATTTCAAAATTTTATTAATTTTAAATTTAATTTATATTGAAATTTGAAATTTTTATTTACTATATTAAAAGTTAGAAATGTTAATTTTTAATTTCAATTTTTTATATATTATATTAAAATTTCAAATTAAAATAATTTCAATTAAAAATTTAAAATAATAAATAGCTATCAATTTGCCACGTGTCAGTCTCTCATTTTTTTTTATTTTTTAAAAAAGTTTAATTTATTTTATTATCTAATTGATACAAATTGATTTATTGAAAAGATAAATGGAATCTCATATATTATTTCATATTAAGGACAATAATCTTTTAATTATTTTTATTTATAATTTTGTTATGGTGATGAATTACGTTGATAAATTTTTTTAATTTTGTATTCATATTTATGATTCTTTTAATCCTAGATAAATCAAATCCTACACATTAGACATTACGTTAATGAAGCACTTGATAGCCACCAATAATTAATTAGGGTTACATTCGTTGAACTACTGTTGGTATTTGTCAATATATTTAGGCATAATTCATACCATTAATCTTTTTTTTATTTTATATTTATGATTCTTTTAATCCTAGATAAATCAAATCCCATATATTATGGTGACGAAGCAATTGATAGCACCAATAATAAATTATGGTTATATTTGTTGGGTCATTGTTTATATTTATCAAAATATTTAGGCACAATTCATTTCAATAATTTAAGTTTAACTATTTCGAATGGATCACCGATCATTCCTTTATAATATGGATAATTCCTTTGCATTGGAGTACATTACATATAACATCATTTTTCTCTCTTTGTTTATTATCACAGCTACCAACACTATGAAAAATGATTTGGTTAATACGGTCAAAATTAAAATTCAAAACAAGATATGGAAAATTAAAGTTATGGTTATTAGACTATAGAAAGTACCTAGCAAGAAGTTTCCATCTCAAGAGTCAACCATAGACGTAGTTGTCATTGATGAAATGGTAATCACTTTATACCTTTTTATTTTGCTTCCAATTTATTTTTATAGATATTCTTTAATAATTTCTCTTTTTAAAGTCTGATAGAATCCAGATGTCCATTAAGAATATACATGTTTACATGTTTGGAAGTGTTATTTCATAGGGAAATGTGTACATGTTTTCCAATTTTATTATTGCTCTTAGAGTTTCATTCAAAAACAAATTCACATATCCTACCACCACAAAACCCACCTCCACGTGAGCCAGAACCATATCGCGCTGTCACACCTCTACAGCAACGATGTAGAGCCATTACGAGTCATCTTTAGAACCCCACCGATAACCACTACCTATCCCCACGTAACTCCGACAACGTGATCTACTCTGTAACATAACCATCATCTCTGAAATCTATGAGTGATTAAATGGTTTCTTATTTAATCATTTCTTCAAATTTTCAAATCATAATCCCTATTTCCTTAATTCAACTCATAGGCTAACTTTTGAGGTCAGTAAGACCTACCAATCTGCACCTCTCAAAGGAAGTACAACTTCTTTGGAGTTCATATAGAGACTTCTATTAACACTAATCCCTTGAAAAATTACATATCAATAAGATGTTCTCCATGATGGTATAAATGGAGGTATGTTATGATTTTTGTTTGTCTTCCTTGATATACTCTCTATTTGTTAGTTCTTTGTGGCTTAGAATTTCTTATTAGACTAATAGTGGCAAGTATGGTGTGACTGTCAGATTCATTTAAGTCTGGCATAAGAAGACTAGATGGAGAGGTGTTAACAGTTGAAAATGCAAGAGAATTTTCTTCCACAACTAAAGGAGACACACTTGAAGGTGAATTTTCTTTTATAGTTTTTTTATGAATTTCTCCCGCACTATTCATTTTCTTTCTTCAAATATTAATAGATGGTCTCTGTTACGAGTTTTTAATTTACAAGGTAAGGAAGTTAATTTATTCCAACCTGCTACTGAGTTCTTACCCATGATTAACGAGGTAGGCATTTGAAAGATACTGTCATGAATTAGCTTTCAATATTTTTTCTATACTGGAACTTGTTATCTTTATTGTCTCATGTTTGGGCAAGTACTTTAGTCTCTTGTTGAGTGTAGAAAGACATCAAAGAAGCTAAAGTGGAGAACAATAAATTTTGTGTATCTATTCACTGTGGCAATGTAGATGAAAAGGTATAAGGTTCTGTTCTTATAGTTTTATGCTAAAATGATGAATTCCTTAACCTTTTCCAAAACTTATTACCTACCATGTTTGTGAACGTTTTTCTTTTCAAATTATTATTCAGAGTGGGAATTTGGTGGGGCAACGTGTTCATGATGTTCTAAAGGCTTATGCATATTTGTGATTAACTCATGGATGGAAGGTACTTCTATAAAGCTAAAACCAACCATTTAACTATTTTTGAGGATATTCAACTGTTCAGTGATGTTTCACCTTTAGTTTTTGACTCATTTCTAATTACTATTTTTCAAGTTTTAGAGGTCAGACCTGTGATTAATTGGGACAAGGGAAAAGCTGTAACGTTTTTACTTGAGTCACTTGGTGAGTACATTTGTTGTTTATTTGATGTAATGTATGCTGGGTGGTGACTTTGTTTAAATACTTGAGTTTATTGTTTTGCTGCAAGTGAAATAACATTATAAATATTCTTTTTTAGGACTTAAAAATTTTAAAACTATCAGTCTCTACTCATTTGATTCAATTGCTTCAACACAACGTGAACAGGTAGCTTCCTTTCTTTGATTGTTTTTACGATTCTCCAATATGGCATTGATATTCTTATGAGCTGAACTTATGCAATTAGTCATGCAAGAAGAAGTGGAACAGCTGTAGCTGGAGTTGCAGAACACAATTGCCATATACAAACAGGTTTGTGAAGATCTGGTGCATGCTTACAACAAGGTGAAATCTTTATGAGTTGGTAATTCTATAATTTTGTAAATCATGAAGATGTAGGCTTCTGAATGGTTAAGTAAGAAGTATTCTTATTTCTTAATAGTGATTGCATTATTTGTGCTTTATATTGTAAATAAGTGATGAGATTGGTAACCTAATTAATTTACTACATTGCTTACGTGGAGGTTTGTGTTTCAACTACAAATAGGAACTTCCGTGGGCGAATAGGGCACAAGGAAGGTCAAATATATTTGGCTTCACCATACACATCTGCATTGACTAGCTATGTTACTGATTCTAGAGAGTTCTTGTAGTAAGATTTTATTAATACTATCCCTTATTGTTGTATAACTTGCTTAGTTGTGTATTATTATTCTCTAGCCATATGTTAAAACTGTAAGCTATTTAATCTAACTAATCTGTTAGAATTCTTTGTCCCAATAAATTTTATATGACTATTGATCATTACCAGAAAAGAGATTGGTCTATTTAGGTACTGATTGAGTATGCACTAGTGGAAAAAATGGATATAATCACGGTTAAAAATGGCCTTTAATCACGGTTAATGAACCGTGGTTGTTGCAGCCGTGGTAGTAGATGAGGGCCTTTAACCACGGTTAACAACCGTGGTTATAAATTACATCTAACCACGGTTACGAACAACCGTAAATATAACAGACTATGTATATTCACGATTGTCAAGCATAACCGTGAATATAACAGACAATGTATATTCACGGTTATAGTAGAAACCGTGGATAAAGAACATCTATAATCACGGTTGTGTAGCATAACCGTGAATATATGTAGTCAAAAAAATTCACTTACAGACTATGTATAATCACGGTTATGGTAGTAACCGTGGATAAATAGGGTCTATAATCACGGTTGTTACCATAACCGTGAATAAATAGTGAGGTTTTTTTTAATATGGTTTCTGTTTTATTGTTTTCCAAACCTGCAATCAGACAACCAGCACAATATATAGTATATCCCAGCATATCCATGAACAATATATAAAAAGAATGGTATGTATATAACATTATTTTGATATGAATTCATAACAACCTAAAAAATGAAACTATATACAATTCAGATGAATGTAACCTAATAAAATGTAAACCCTAAATCCTACACTAGATACATATTTAAGAGAATAAAGATCCTATATCTAGCTAAGTTCTTTTGCTGATTTCAATGAAGTATGAGGCCCATTGCTTTCTAACATTATCTACAAGTGTCTTAAAGAAGTATGATCGGTCCTGGAAGTACTGCAAACAATGCACAAAATAATTAGAACAAAGCTATATTTATTACATGAAAATGATGAAATTGTTAGAAAAGTAGTCCAAATGATGAGACTTACATCTGTCCATCCATCTACTAAATGTTCTTGGACGATGGTCAGCATGGTATGCTTGACGTAATAGCCACACTCGAAGGTACCCTCCTGCTTGTAAGACTACAATGGACATAAAATATAGAATAAGTGAATTCGCAACTTAAAAAATATATATTGAAGATTTGAATGAATACGATTGACTTACTTTTGGGTGCACCCACGCAACTTTTCTTCCACTGGACTTAATTCCAATCAGTCGATTGTATCCAACCACCGCCCTACGTCAAATAAAACACAAGATAAGTTAGAATTGTATAGGTCCAAAAATGATGTTTTTGAATTTGTACTTATTTTTAGGGATTAACTTACCCGTCTACTATACTTTTCAGGTCTTGTGTATGAAAGTACAGAGCAAGATAAGCCCGGGGACAGATCACCACAAGCGTCCAGTGAGCGCTGCAGTTACCAGTGATAAGTGAGACTTCAAAATGTAAAAATTAATAACAATATAATTATGGAATAGAATATTACCCTTTATGATAGGGGCCCATGTATACAAGCTTCCTAGACTCAAACATCCAATTCTGGATGTATGCCTGGGTGTCCCCCGTAGAGTTTCCTTGCCTCTGTATGAAAGAGGGCTCTAAGAAACCATAAGTTCCATCGAAACCCAAGTCCACACAGATTTTTATCAGAAACCTAAACAAGTTGCATCATGGTTAGCGACAAATAACTTGTATAATGAAAAAATTGGACATAAAATGATATACTTACAACTCCCACAACTGAATGATGGAGATGTTCAACTGTGTCGTCCCCATTATAATCTCACACAAGTCACTGTGTATAATGTAAATTGGTAGGGAACTTGGACGGCCGAACACCAGTGGCCGCCATGGGACCTCAACAACGTCGTCTCCTTGCTCAGCCCCGATCTTCCATAGCATCCGGATTGGATCGTCGACGGGGTCTGGCTTCTTCAATGCTGGTTCTTGTTGAACAATTGACAACCATCACAATTTGTACCATAATTGACAATATAACAAAATTAGTTAGTGTTTCTGATTTTTTACTTGTAGAGGAGCAACCGACAGAAGTCTGTTGGGCCATATCAGAAAGTGGCCCACCGCCTGACCGACGGTCTTCACCTCTGGAGTTGCCACTGGCACAACAGCATCCTCCTCAAGGACGAGCACAACAGAGACCCTGGACATACCATCAGGTAATGACTGATGGTGAACCACAGGGCCTAAGTTGTAGACCATGCCAGTGGCAACTGGCTCCTCCAACCCATCAATGAATAGGTCACATTGACGGGTATCTGCAGGCTCGACCCCATCATCGTTAGGGTCAGCTGCAGTGCACGACCCCTTAGTGCTAACCCTCCGTACCTATATATTTACACATCAAGCAAAAGTTATTCAACAATCAAAGAAAGTGATTACAAACAATAATACTGAGGAAATTGAATAAGGAATCTAATCTGTGGGTCGCTAGCTAGTGCAGTAGTCTCCTGGTGGTGGCTGAGTGAGGCCTTCATCTCCTCCCTGAATCGGGCCATCTCCTGGTGGAGCCTAGATATCTCCTCCTGATACTCAGCCTTCACAACAGCCACCTTCTACTCCACTAACTTCTCAAAGGAGGGGGTAGGGTCGGGAGCACCGTAATAGCTCCGGAGGCCTGTGAAATGTGAATGATTAGCCCATAATTGTTTAACAGATAACAAAATAAAATGATATAGTTATTTATAACTTACCTACACCTCGACCAATAGCACGTACTCTTCCTGGGTGCTCTGGCCAGCCGATGGCGGTAGTCAAAATATCCTGCCTACCATGGGCTACGAAAGACCCTTGGGTTGATTGCTCAACCAAGGAATCCTAAAACCAAACAAGTTAGTATTCACTTCCTTCACGTAAACCAAAAAACAGATACTGTTACAAGGGGAATACTTACTATCCGTGAGGTAACCTCCTGAGCTTGTGAGGAAGTGTATTCCCCACTCTTCTTGATCCTGGCCCGCTTCCATTTGTCGTGGCGTGTAGGTGGGGAAAGGGGATCCACAATACCAGTGTCAGGCTGACTAGTCTAACACTGACTCAGCCTCTCCTGGACCAGCCGCTCCTCCAACCTACGGTAACCCCCACGTGACAGTGTGTGGGGGCAGTCATTCAGCTTCCTAATGTCCTGTGCTTTCTTTTTGACCACCTACAACAAGAAAGAAAATTATTTAGATTTAGACTTTTAAATTATACATAATTTAATCATTTAAAAATCAACATACCTGAAACTGTTCAGAATGCCTGGATACAACAAAAGCATCCCAAGTCTCCCGATCAATGAAGGCATATTTCTCTCCGGGGAACTGGCCTCGGTCCTCCCCAAATACATACCTACAATTCATATACTTTTAAACTAAGGATTGGTATAATTTGGCAAAGTGTTAATTAAGAATTTAAAGCCTAAATATACCTCCTGGTGAGTATGGATTTGAACGACCTCCATCACTCAGCAATAATACCGAGGATCTTCCTCCTCGTTGTGTCATGTGCTGGTATCTTAAAAGAATCCTACATTAAAAGAGTTAGTCCATAAAAGAGTCCTTATTATGTATTACATGAAAAGATACACTAAAATAAAGCTTAAATGATATATATGTTACCAGAATATCACTCTAAATCTGGTTCTTCAGCACCTCCTCGACATTATCCCAGTCGAGGATAATAATGGACACCTTCGACTGAGCCACAACTCCCAAATAACTGCTAAACTTCGCGGCATGTGGTCCTCTAAATCTACCAGTGTTGACATCCATGTCAACAGGTAACCTCTTTCCCCGGTGTCGCCTAAGTGTAATGTCTGGCATCTGGATAACACCTCTACTTTTCCGAGTAAAGGAATCAGTAGCCTGTGAGTCAGACCTAGATCATCCATCCTGGTCAGCAATGAGTATCTGTCCAAACAAGGAAACACAACTGTCAAATATTTAATATAACATTTAATACAATGAATAATTAATATAACATATAATTCAATGATTGATTAACATGATTAATACCCTATGAAGATGAAATATTTTCCCACAAGCCTTCATGGTGGTCATGACGACTGGCAACTACATCATCTATGTCATGTTCCACGATAGATGTTGGAATACGTGTTGTGGTAGATGGAATTTCAAAAATATCAAGATTGGGGTCTCCAATGTGTCTACCTTGGATAACAATTGACCACCGTTTGTCAGCTGGGTCAGCAACATAAAAAACTTGCTTTACTTGTGTTGCCATAATGAATAGTTCGTCCTTATGCCCTATCTTGTTGAGGTCCACCAATGTAACTCCTAAATCATCAGTTTTGACACCGTTCTTATTGTCAACCCATTTGCATTTAAACACAAAAACAGTGAAGGGACCCTAATCGACTTCCCACATATCTTCAATCACACCAAAGTAGCATGACTCGGCCATGACAGGGTTGTTGTCCTTTGAAGTTGAGAAATGCATTGACTGAGCCACAACCATCACTCCACTATTTTGATTTATACTCTTTTCATCCTGTGTCCTTGTATAAAATGCATAGTTGTTTATGTCATACCCACAAAAGGTGAGGACATCAAAGTTCAGGCCCTGTGCCAGTCGATGTAATGTCAAGGATGTAGATGCATCTTTCAGAACGGTCTTATTGAACCACTGCATGAAACTCTTGTTGTGTTCATTCAACAACCACTTTTTAGTCATTTTAGGGTTGGTTCTCTTGACTAGCTCCTTGTGAGTGGCTAGATACAGTTGCACGTCGTCCGTGTTGTTTAAAATATATAAATGTTCTTGAAGGACATCATCACGTGGCATGCTCTTCATTCTTTTTCCAATCGTTCCTTTCCCATCCAATCTCCCTTCATGACGAGTCGTTGGAATACCAATGCTTGCAGCATGTGACATGTACTCAGTGTAAAACTCAATTACTTCCTCTACAATATATCTTTCCACAATTAAAGCTTCGTGACGACGTTGATTCTTCATATACCCTTTCAATATCTTCATATATCGCTCAATGGGATACATCCACCGCAAGAACACTAGACCACACAAACGGACCTCTCTCACCAAATGGATGATTAAGTGGACCGTTATGTCAAAAAAAGAAGGCGAGAAATACATTTCAAGCTGACATAATATAAGTTATGCTTCCTGTTCCAACACATCCAATTCGCCGGGCACGATTACCTTGCAACATATGGCATTGAAAAACATACACAACCTTGTTATGACATTTCTCACATTTTTAGGAAGAATGTCACGAATGGCGATAGGCAGAAACTGTTGCATCAACATGTGACAATCGTGAGACTTCAACCCAACTAACTTCAAATCTTTCATGGAAACACAAGAGTTGATGTTGGAGCCATAACCAGACAGAACTTTCACACTTCGTAACGATTCACACAGACTTTGTTTTTCTTTTCTGGAAAACGTATGACATGTTGGGGGCAAATATGTTCTTTTACCCTTTGATTGTGGATGCAAATCCTGACGTATACCCATCAACTCCAAGTCCATATGTGAATTAAGGCCATCCTTAGTCTTCCCTGGTATGTTTAAGAGTGTACCTACCAAACTGTCGTACACATTTTTCTCCACATACATTACATCAATGCAGTGTCTTACATCAAGCACCCTCCAATATGGCAGGTCAAAAAACACTGACTTTTTCTTACAGTTGTTTTGTGTCGGGTGCTATTTTTCATACTTACCAAACTACATGTTGACGTCTTTCACCTTTTCATATGCCTGGTGACCAGATAGTGGTTGAGGAGCCATTTTAAAATCTTGGGCACCGTTAAACGACTTCTTCAACCTCCGAAATAGATGATTCGCTTTAAGAAACCTTCGATGTCAAAGAAAAACATTTTTCCTACCATGATGCACCCGCATAGAACTAGTCCCCTCCACACATACTGGACAAGCTTTATGACCCTTCACGCTGTACCTGGATAAGTTACCATACGCTGGAAAGTCATTGATCGTGCAAATAGCATGGTACACAATTTGAATGACTGGCCGGTAAACCCGTCAAACACATCAACCTCGTCTTCCCACAACCTTTTGAGGCCTTCAACTAATGGAGTTAAATATACATCAATGTCGTTCCTTGGTTGTCGTGGACCAAAAATCATCATTGATAACATGACATATTTCCGCTTCATTCATAACCATGGTGGTAATTTGTAAACAAACAACAAAACAGGCGACAAACTATGGTATGTGCTCAGGTTCCCAAACGGGTTCATGCCGTCTGTGGCTAGTGCAAGTCTAACATTTCTTGGTTCATGGGCGAAATCCGGAAAAATCGTATCCATTTTCTTCCATTGCGATCCATCGGTCGGATGCCTAAGTAGTCCGTCAACAACCCTTTCATTAGCATGCCATCTCATAAGTTTTGCATCATCTGCATTGGAAAATAAATGCTTTAGTCTTGGAACTATAGGCAGATACCATAACACATTTGCAGGAGACCCCTTAGTGTAGACCTCACACCTAGGACATCGATGCACCATTTCTAACTCACCCCAGAATAATACATAATCATTTGGGCATGCATGTATTTTCTCATACTCTAAACTCATAGGACACAACACCTTTTTGGCCTCATAGTTACGATTCGGCAAGGTGTTTCCAGCTGGGAGCATTTCTTTCAACAACTTCAGTAAGTCAGTGAAACTTTTATCCGTCCACCCGTTTATGGCCTTCAAATTAAACAATCACAAAGCTGCTGATAACCTTGTGAAATTGATGCAGTTTGGATACAACGGCTACTCAGAGTCCTCACACAGAGTCGTATATACATGAGCTTTCTTAAAACCTTCTACCCCCATATCACGGATCATATCCTCGAGTCGGTCATCCATGTCGACATCGGTCTCATGCATCGAGCTTCGATTTTCAGTTTGAGAGCTGTTACTTGGCACCACCACATCTTCACCATGCCATATCCAACGCGTATAACTATGCAAAAAACTGTCACACAGTAGATGTTCTCATACCTCTTCCAAGTCTACCCGACGCAGGTTCAAGAATTTAACACAAGGGCAAAAATACTTTCCATTTACCTCCACTACATTCCTCGCTACAAATTCTATAAATGATTCAACTCCCCCTCGTACTCCAGACTTAGGCGTGATACAGTTATCCAACTCCGATCCATACCAACTGTTTACAAGGTGCTATGATCAACCTCACTTTTTCTACAAAGGTGGTGGTCCTATACCCGTTCAGGATGACAATTGTTTTTATACGTCATTCATATATACAGGTTAGGACTTATTTTAAAATTTGATGAAATTTTGACAGCATTTCACATTGGTCTCTAAGTACACAAAATGGGAGTGGTCAAATCAAATTCAACCACAACCAAATATGCACCTAGAGAACAACACAAAATACAAGTTACCGAAAGTTTATCAAATTTTAAAATAACTCCTAACTTGTATATACTAATAATGACGTATAAAAAATAATTGTTCATCCTAAACTGTCCAAACAGACAATTCAAGATTCAACACAAACGATGAAATTAATTAATTTAATGATCATTTGTGTCAAATCTCAAATGGGGAACTACGGTTCACTCATGCACAACAACTTTCATACTAATTAACTAGTATATGAGCCTCCGAGTTTGCAAGATTAACAACCACACACATACAACATCAATACAAATAACATATAAGAGAAACCAACAACAACAGAAATAAAATGGATAAAAATTTAGTTAACTTTTTTCCTAAATTAGTATGTTGTTTTTAATTTGTGTTATTTTGAAGTAGAAGTATGGTGTTGGAGTATGAATTATGGATTATGGATTATGATGTTGGTTTATAAGACTTTTAAAGTTTACACTTTTATTTAGTAATTAGTATGATGTTTTTAAATTCTATTATTTGCAAGTAGAACTATGGTGTTGGATGATGGATTATGGATTATGAGAATTTTGAAGTTTGAACTTTCATTTTATGGATTACAGCTTATGTATGGTGTTGGATGTTGGATTATGGATTATGGATTATGTATTATGTATTATGGATTATTGTAGACACCATTCCCTTCTTTTATTATTCATGCTTTTTAGAAAGATAAAATAAAAAATTAAGAGCCCAGACCCCATTTTCCAGCAGCTCCATTCTGGGCATGGCAAGAGTAAGGAAAAATTGATTCAATAATCCACTAGACCTTGTTTAAAAAACCATACAAATCAACATCAGAGGTCTTCTTTTTCTTTAGACACGGATTGAACATCTTCATCTTCTTCACTTTCACCAATCACCAAATCAAAAAACCAGAGAACAAAAAAAAACTTCATCATCCCATCCCAATCCGCTTTGTTAACCCGATCCGCTTAAGGGAAATTTTCTAAAAAGAGTTAAAACTTCATTCAATATAATTATAATTTTTATTAATAAATTCACACTAAGTATCATATTAGTAAAGTAGATAATTTTTGGTCGTTCTGTGAATGTGAGCCTTGCCTTCAAACAGAGTCATGGTATACTCACCAAAAAGAAACAGCCATGGGATATAAATTAATTAGCAGATTCCAAGTTTTATTATATAGTATATGTTAAATCAAATGCACAAGATACATATACACAAGATACATAACAATCAATTAGTTTCAGATGACATTTTATGAACTACCATCTATAATAACTAAAACAAAATGCTGATATACATAGAACCAACAAAATAGAATAGGCACATTATACACAGAACCAGCAAAACAGAGACAGAAACCCCTTTCAACATAAAACAAAACCCATATAACGCATCAACATAACTTAAAATAGATTTAACTCAAACAGGGACCAACACAAACAGTAACGAGTAAAACAGGGATGACTTACAGGACAATGCAACGAGCAACGAGCACAATAGGATAAGCAACGAGCAAGAAGAAGGCGACAACAGCAACGAGCACACTGGGATAAATGGAGAAGATGAGAAACAGCTCAAACGAAGAAGGAGAAAATGAAAAAGCAAAAAACAGGGATGACTTACCTGACAAAAGCGATGAAAGAAGAGGACAAAAGAAGGCAGAGAACCTGTGCAAATACGAGAGCAACAGGGAAAAGAAAGGTGGAGGAAGCAAAGAAAGACCAGCGCGGAAGAAGGAGAAGAAGCAAAAAGCTATCAGGCACGGCTTTTGAAGTTTCTAAAAATATATATAATCACGGTTACCATTGAAACCATGAATATATTACACATATATTCACGGTTCAATAAAAACCCGTGGATAAATGTTAACTCTATAACCACAGTTAAGACCACAATCGTGGATAAATATTGAATCTATAATCACAGTTTTAGAAATAACCATGGACATACAGTACCCAATGATTAAACCCTAAAATCTGAACTATATATCCACGGTTGAAAATACAACCGTGATTATAGACATCAATATATATCCATGGTTAACATCATAACCATGATCATACCCATGAATATATAGTCACGGTTGCGCAGACAACCGTGGATATATATTTCAGGTACTATATATCCACGGTTGAGCAGTCAACCGTGGATATATATTGATGGGTACGATCACGGTTATGATATTAACCATGGATATATAGTTTTCTCTGATTATATCGTTCACCTTATAATTTCAAAAATGCCACCATGCATGTTTTTATCACTGATCCACTTCAACCTGTGAATATATCTCGTTGTTATATCCAATTTTTGCACTAGTGATGACCATTTTCTGTTTTTTGTTATAGTTTTACTTGCTATGGTCTGGGATAAAGTGGTAGATACTTCTAAATTTTTTATGATTTTTAATTGGTGATTCTCTAGATGTTATATATCTTTGTGTTGATTATTTTTTATTGGCATTATTATTAGAAGCACGTTATATTATGACATAGGATAATGGTCTTAAGATCAATTTCAGAACACTTACCTTGTTTTAAGCTTAACTTTGTACATCATATATATATTTTTTATGTAATTAGTCTTTTTTTAATTTGGTTAGTTAGTTATCAAAACTAAAATATCAACTTGAAGATTAAATTTTATCCTTGATATCATACATACATATAATATGATATTTAATGTGTTGGTTAAATTGACATTGAAGGATCTATTTGGTTCCTAGTTATGGTTTTTTAATTGGGTTGATCATAAGTAAAATTTTAATCTATTAGCCAAGCTAACTTTAAAGGTGTTTTGAACAATGTAACAGATTATTATTGTCAATTAGATGACTCCTGTCAAATTCAATTTCCATAACTGGATACTAAATAAATACCTATATGATAAGTAAAGCAAGCAAAGTAATATAAAATGAACTGAAATAAATTAATGAGATGAAATAAAAGTACCATTTTTGTGATGGAATGCACCAAAACTTAATGGGATGTACTTTATTTTTATTTTTTTCATCTTATCATTATTAATATATTTTTTAATTATAAATAATATAAATTAATGTATGATTCTCTTTCAATTTTCATAGATATTGTGGTGACTTGCAAACATGAAGGAGTTTGTGGGTTGAAAGTTATAATTATTCTATTGTTCCTAGTTATAAGATAAAAAATGTGTTTTATCAGTTTTAGTTACAAGATAAAATTAATCTATTTAAAAGTATTTGATTTTTTTCATGTTCACCTTTATTTTAAAAAATATTACTATTAATATTTAAGTAGAATTTGAATTTAAATAAGGATAAATTTAAAATGTTATACTATCTTTTAATAAAAATTAGTAGATCATCATATTTTTAATATAAATAGGGGATTGAGAAGTAAAAGATTAGATAGAATGAAAGGAAATCTATACTATTGTAATTATACCAATTCAAACAATGAAATGTAATTAAAAAAACAACTTTACTCCATCCATTCCGTCTTTTACAGCAATCCAAACAAACCTGTAAACAAGTGTTAAACATCAAATAGTTTAGCATAAAACATTTTAATCCCTTCTGAGAGGTTCACATAACTTGAAAGGTTTTGAACTAAACTTATTGTCATTAAAAATTAATCTTTCATCCATCATATTCAAATTTATTCATTGTTTTTTAATCTAAATTTATCTTCTTCCCTCTAAACAATCAATTATTTATTCCCTCATCAACTTTTTTGTCAACTTAACTTTGCCATCTCACACCTTACTGTTGCCGGGCTCGCCTTTTACACTCCTGTTCTCATGTCATTCAACTCCTCCAAATTTGTCACCATGAATGAGCCTCACTTAGAGTAAGTCTATGTATATGCACATTGTGTAGTGTTTGTTTCCTCTTAAAGCATAGTTTTATTTTTTCTTATCACATATATAACCCTTTTATAGGTTTTGAAAACTAGGTTATTGGTTTTTTATAGGTTGAGCATGTGATCAAGGACCAAAATATGTTGGATGTGTATGATAAGATTAAAGGATACTACAACCTCTTAATATAAAGGCTCCATCTTATTGAACAAGAATGGTTGATTTATTTGTAATTTTGTTTGTGATTTGTTTTGTGAAGGAATCTTTATGTGTTGAAATGATAAGTTTGGTCTTGTTATAGAGAATGTCTTCTAGAACTAAGGGAGGCAGCATAATGATTACTTTATACAGCTTCTAGATGTGGAGATTTTCTAGAGATATAAGAGATTTATGTAGTTTTGACCTCAAGGTTTGACAAGGAATTTGTTGCTCGTGCTATTGAGTTAAGGAATAAGTGTGTAGTAAATCCTCATGTATGTATTTGATATGAGAATCAACAATATTAATTATCTATGAGATTTATATACAAATTAGAATTACAATGTGTAGAAAGGATACAAATAATTGTCTTAGGCTAATTTTTCTATGGTACTTATCATAATTTAATATATTAACATATACTTTTTGTCTGGGTATTTACATATGATACAAAAGCCTTCAACAAGAATGCCAATTTTGGAAAGGAGAATAAAAGTAATCAAAGAAATTGGTTGTGAGAATAGTATTGTTCTACAACTTGAAGAGGCTTCTTCTGTTTCAGTTGTGGTATAAAACCTAAGACAACAAAAACTGTAATTTATTATTTATACTTTATATTAACATATAAAGAATAACTTGTAGTTGCATGTTATATGAATATGAACTATTCAGGAACTATCCAATATGGAAAAGCAAAACCAGAATGAAGCAGAGATGAAGGAGAAGAATATCAGTACTTTGCCAAATAGAGGAAAAAAGGAGTCAACTAATTCTTTCAAAAC
The DNA here is from genome assembly GCA_037962975.1 of Clitoria ternatea. Lineage (NCBI taxonomy): Eukaryota > Viridiplantae > Streptophyta > Magnoliopsida > Fabales > Fabaceae > Clitoria > Clitoria ternatea. The sequence goes on from CM075673.1 coordinate 146,368,166, forward strand.
CAGACAAAAGTACAAGGATGTATTTAATGCAGCACAAACAGCTTTTGAGTCAGCAATATATGCAACAATAAGAGCAGCTTTGGAACTCTCTTGATTTGAACCACATAATCTTGATGATTATAATAGTCTAAGGTTGAAACCAAGAAAAGTTATGGATGGACATAATTCACTAGTGGAAAAAATGGATATAACAACGGGATATATTCACGGGTTGAAGAGGATCAGTGATAAAAACATGCGCGGTGGCATTTTTGAAATTATAAGGTGAACGTTATAATCAGAGAAAACTATATATCCACGGTTAACATCATAACCGTGATCGTACCCATCAATATATATTCACGGTTGAGAAGTCAACCGTGGATATATAGTACCTAAAATATATATCCACGGTTGTGTGCACAACCGTGACTATATATTCATGGGTATGATCAGGTTATGATGTTAACCATGGATATATATTGATGTCTATAATCACGGTTGTATTTCTAACCTGGATATATAGTTCAAGTTTTAGGTTTTAATCACTGGGTACTGTATGTCCACGGTTGTATATATAACTGTGATTATAGATTTAATATTTATCCACGGTTGGCGTCATAACCGCGGTGATAGAGTTAACATTTATCCACAGTTGTTTGTTCAACCGTGAATATATGTGTAATATATTCACGATTTCAAGGGGAACCGTGAATATACATCCTTTCTGAAACTTCAAAAGCCGCGCCTTTCAGCCTTTTTTCACTTTCTCTTCTTCTTTCGCGTTGGTTATCGTCTTCTTCCTCATCCTCCTCTTTCCTGGTCGTAGGCTTCTCCGTTCACTTCCTTCTTCACTTGAGCTGTTAAGTCGTCCCTGTCTGGTAAGTCGTCCCTGTTTTTTGGTTTTCTACTTTCTCCTTCTTCACTCAAGCTGTTTCTCATCTTCCCCATCTGTCCCAGTGTGGTCGTTGTTGTTGTTGCCTTCTTCTTGCTCGATTCTTGTCCCAGTGTGCTCTGTGCTTGTCCCAGTGGTGCTGCATTATTCTGTAAGTTTCCTATTTTTGCTCGTCACTATTTTTATTGATCCCTGTTTGGTATGTTAATAATACTTCTGTTATTGGGATGAGAAAGTGAGAATGCATGCTGTTTTTGGATTGTTGTTTTGAATAGCTTTGTAACCAGACTTCACTGTATACTCCCTTTCTTTAGTGTAGGGCCACCTTAAACGATTCGTGCTTGTAGTTATCCTAATAGGGGTTTGGAGGGTAGGTAACTAGTTATGTTATGGTAAAATTTGACAGACTTTTGAGAGATTCCAAGAATGGGTAGATTGATTTGTAAAGGAGGATAACTTTATAGCAGAATCATTCTAGCAGTTTGGATGTTCATAACAAAATGCATCATTCAATAGCCATCTGTGCCTAAAACAGAAATTTGGCTCCCATCCTTAACTGTCCATTGGCCTAATTTAAGTAGAATATCTCTTCATTGAAAAAGGCTATGCGAGATCCAAGAGTTGTTCTTCCTTTTAGGTTTGGTCAGAAAAGAGGATTCAAGGAAGTATTTCTCTTTTAAGATCTTAACCCAAACATCTTCAGGATTATTCATGACCCTTCAAGCTTGCTTTGCAAGATAATAAAATTAATGCTTTTGGTTAGAGACTTTGGGAATCTAACTAATGACAGATATAGAACTGCTTTCACTAAGATTTCTTTTCTAGCCTGATTAAGAAAAGATTTCTCTCACCCTTCTGCTTTTGTAAAAAATTTCTGCTTGATCCAGGATAGGGTCCTGTTCTTAGATCTCTCTTAATCAGTATGTAGCCATAGGTAATTTCCTGCTTTTATCCACTACTCAATTTAGAGGATGGATGATATTTTGTATCCACCTTGAAAATGGAACTTGACATCCAAAGAAAACGACAATCCAAAAACAAAAAGGGGTGTTTATAACTGCCCCCTTACCCAATTTTAATCCACCAAATTAATCTTCCTATTACATTACACGCTAGTTGATTGGGCAAGTTCTCCAAAAAATTAAAATTAACATTAGTTAGGTATTACACAAACCAAACGAATATTTCAATTAGGGAGGGATTGACCCATTTATTTTGTTAGTTAAGTATTAAAATTAACATTATTGTTCATTTGGTATGACTAATCTACCCCCGCAACAATACTTGGTCCCTACCGTGACCACTGAATGCTGATCATGGTTCAATTCGGGACCAAATTAACCTTTGTGTTGTTGTTGTTGTTGGTTGCTCTTATATGTTATTTTTATTGCTGTTGTATATGTGTGGTTGTTAATTAGTATGAAAGTTACTGTGCATGAGTGAACCGTAGTTCCCCGTTTGAGATTCGACACAAATGGTCATTAAATTAATTAATGTCATCGTTTGTGTTGAATCTTGAATTGTCCGTTTGGATAGTTTGAGATGAACAATTATTTTTTATACGTCATTGTTAGTATGTACAAGTTAGGAGTTATTTTAAAATTTTATAAACTTTCGGTAACTTGCATTTTGTGTTGTTCTCTGGGTGCATATTTGGTTGTGGTTGAATTTAATTTGACCACTCTCATTTTGTGTACTTAGAGACCAATGTGAAATGCTGCCGAAATTTCATCAAATTTTAAAATAACTCCTAACCTGTATATATGAATGACGTATAAAAACAATTGTCATCCTGAATGGGTATAGGACCACCACCTTTGAAGAAAAAGTGAGGTTGATCATAGCACCTTGTAAACAGTTGGCATGGATCGGAGTTGGATAACTGCATCACGCCTAAGTCTAGAGTACGAGGGGGAGTTGAATCATTTATAGAATTCATAGCGAGGAATGCAGTGGAGGTGAATGGAAAGTATTTTTGCCCTTGTGTTAAATGCTTGAACCTGTGTCGGGTAGACTTGGAGGTGCGAGAACATCTACTGTGTGACGGTTTTCTGCGTAGTTATACACATTGGATATGGCATGGTGAAGATGTGTGGTGCCAAGTAACAGCTCTCAAACTGAAAATCGAAGCTCGATGCATGACACCGATGTCGACATGGATGACCGACTCGAGGATATGATCCGTGATGTGGGGGTAGAAGGTTTTAAGAAAGCTCATGTATATACGACTCTGTGTGAGGACTCTGAGCCGCCGTTGTATCCAAACTGCGTCAATTTCACGAGGTTATCAACAGTTTTGCGATTGTTTAATTTGAAGGCCATAAACGGGTGGACGGATAAAAGTTTCACTGACTTACTGAAGTTATTGAAAGAAATGCTCCCAGCTGGAAACACCTTGCCAAATCGTAACTATAAGGCCAAAAAGGTGTTGTGTCCTATGGGTTTAGAGTATGAGAAAAGACATGCATGCCCAAATAATTGTGTATTATTCCGGGGTGAGTTAGAAATGCTGCATTGATGTCCTAGGTGTGGGGTGTCACGGTATAAGAAGAAAGAGGCGGATTCTGATAAGGTATACACTAAAGGGTCTCCTGCAAAGGTGTTGTGGTATCTGCCTATAGTTCCAAGACTAAAGCGTCTGTTTGCTAATGTAGATGATGCAAAACTTATGAGATGGCATGCTGATGAAAGGGTTGTTGATGGACTACTTAGGCATCCAGCCGATGGATCGCAATGGAAGAAAATGGATACGATTTTTCCAAAATTTGCCCATGAACCAAGAAATGTTAGGCTTGCACTAGCCACAGACGGCATGAACCCGTTTGGGAACCTGAGCACAAACCATAGTTCATGGCCTGTTTTGTTGTTTGTTTACAACTTGCGTACCATGCTATTTGCACGATCAATGACTTTCCAGCGTATGGTAACTTATCCAGGTACAGCGTGAAGGGTCATAAAGCTTGTCCAGTATGTGAGGAGGGGACTAGTTCTGTGCGGTTGTATCATGGTAGGAAAAATGTTTATCTTCGACATCGAAGGTTTCTTAAAGCGAATCATCCGTTTCAGAGGTTGAAGAAGTCGTTTAACGGTGCCCAAGATTTTGAAATGGCTCCTCCACCACTATCTGGTCGCCAGGCATATGAAAAGGTGAAAGACGTCAACGTACAATTTGGTAAGTGTGAAAAACAGCACCTGACACAAAACAAATGGAAGAAAAAGTTAGTGTTGTTTGACCTGCTTTATTGGAGGGAGCTTGATGTAAGACACTGCATTGATGTAATGCATGTGGAGAAAAATGTATGCGACAGTTTAGTTGGTACACTTTTAAACATACCCAGGAAGACTAAGGATGGCCTAAACTCGTGTTTGGACTTAGAGTTGATGGGTATACGTCAGGATTTGCATCCACAATCAAAGGGCAAAAGAACATATTTGCCCCCAGCATGTCATACGTTATCCAGAAAGGAAAAGCAAAGTCTGTGTGAATCATTACGAAGTGTGAAAGTTCCATCTGGTTATGGCTCCAACATCAACTCTTGTGTTTCCATGAAAGATTTGAAGTTAGTTGGGTTCAAGTCTCACGATTGTCACATGTTGATGCAATAGTTTCTGCCTATCGCCATTCATGACATTCTTCCTAAAAATGTGAGAAATGTCATAACAAGGTTGTGTATGTTTTTCAATGCCATATGTTGCAAGGTAATCGTGCCCGGCGAATTGGATATGTTGGAACAGGAGGCATCATTTATATTATGTCAGCTTGAAATGTATTTCCCGCCCACTTTTTTTGACATAATGGTCCACTTAATCATCCATTTGGTGAGAGAGGTCCGTTTGTGTGGTCCAGTGTTCTTATGGTGGATGTATCCCGTTGAGCGATATATGAAGATATTAAAAGGGTATATGAAGAACCAGCGTCGTCCCGAAGCTTTAATTGTGGAAAGATATATTGCAGAGGAAGCAATTGAGTTTTGCACTGAATACATGTCACATACTGCAAGCATTGGTATTCCAACGACTTGTCTTGAAGGGAGATTGGATGGGAAAGGAACGATTGGAAAAAAATGAAGAGCATGCCACGTGATGATGTCCTTCAGACACACTTGTATATTTTAAACAACACGGACGACGTGCAACCGTATCTAGCGACTCACAAGGAGCTAGTCAAGAAAACCAACCCTAAAATGACTGAAAAGTGGTTGTTGAATGAACACAATAAGAGTTTCATGCAGTGGTTCCAAAAGACCATTCTGAAAGATGCATCTGCATCCTCAACATTACATCGACTGACACAGGGCCCGAACTTTGATGTCCTCACTTTTTATGGGTATGACATAAATAACTATTCGTTTTATACAAGGACACGGGATGAAAAGAGTACAAATCAAAACAGTGGAGTGATGGTTGTGGCTCTATCAATGCATTTCTCAACTTCAAAGGACAACAACCCTATGATGGCCGAGTCATGCTACTTTGGTGTGATTGAAGATATATGGAAGTCGATTACGGTCCCTTCACCATTCTTGTGTTTAAATGCAAATGGGTTAACAATAAGAACGGTGTCAAAACTGATGATTTAGGAGTTACATTGGTAGACCTCAACAAGATAGGGCATAAGGACGAACCATTCATAATGGCAACATAGATGAAGCAAGTTTTTTATGTTACTGACCCAGCTGACAAATGGTGGTCAATTGTTATCCAAGGTAGACATATTGGAGACCCCAATCTTGATATTGTGGAAATTCCATCAACCACAACACAGATTCCAACATCTATCATGGAACATGACATAGATGATGTAGTTGCCAGTCATCATGACCACCATGAAGGCTTGTGGGAAAATATTTCATCTTCATAGGGTATTAATCATGTTAATGAATCATTGAATTACATGTTATATAAATTATTCGTTGTATTAAATGTTATATTAAATATTTGACAGTTATGTTTCCTTGTTTGGACAGATACTCATGGCTGATCAGGATGGATGATCTAGGTCTGACTGACAGGCTACTGATTGCTCTACTCGGAAAAGTAGAGGTGTTACCCGGATGCCAGACGTTGCACTTAGGTGACACTGGGGCGAGAGGTTACCTGTTGACATGGATGTCAACACTGGTAGGTTTGGAGGACCAAATGCCACGAAGTTGAGCAGTTATTTAGGAGTCGTGGCTCGGTCGAAGGTGTCCATCATTATCCCCGACTGGGATAATGTCAAGGAGGTGGTGAAGAACCAGCTATGGAGTGATATTCTGGTAACTTAGATATCATTTAAGTTTTATTTTAGTGTATTATTTCATGTAATTCATAATAAGGACTCATTTATGGACTAACTCCTTTCATGTAGGATTCTTTTGACATACCATCACATGACATAGTGAGGAGGAAGATCCTCGCTATTATGGCTGAGCGATGGAGGTCGTTCAAATTGATACTCACCAGGAGGTATATTTGGACTTTAAATTCTTAATCAACGCTTTGCCAAATTGTACCAATCCTTAGTTTAAATGTACCTGAATTGTAGGTATGTATTCGGGGAGGACAAAGGACAGTTCCCCGGAAAGAAATATCCATTCATTGATTAGGAGACTTGGGATGCTTTCGTTGCATCTAGGCATTCTGACCAGTTTCAGGTACATTGGTTTTTAAATGATTAAATTATGTATAATTTAAACGGCTAACTCTGAATATTTGTCTTTCTTGTTGTAGGCGGTTAGAAAGAAAGCCCGGGACATTAAGAAGCTAGATGACTGCCCCCACACACTGTCACCTGGGGGTTACCGTAGGTTGGAGGAGCGGCTGGCCCAGGAGAGGCTGAGTCAGTGTCAGACTAGTCAGCTTGACACTGGTATTGTGGATCCCCCTTCCCCACCCACACGCCACGACAAATGGAAGCGGGCCAGGATCAAGAAGAGTGGGGAATACACTTCCTCACAATCTCAGGAGGTCGCCTCACGGATAGTAAGTATTCCCCTTATATCAGTGTCTATTTTTTGGTTTACGTGAAGGAAGTGAATACTAACTTTTTTGGTTTTAGGATTCCTTGGTTGAGCAATCAACCCAAGGGTCTTTCGTAGCCCATGGTAGGCAGGATATTTTGACTACCGCCATCGGCAGGCCAGCGCACCCAGAAAGAGTGCGTGCTGTTGGTTAAGGTGTATGTAAGTTGTAAATAACTGTATGCTTTCATTTTGTTATCTGTTAAACAATTATGGGCTAATCATTCACATTTCACAGGCCTCCACAACTATTATAGTGCTCCCGACCCTGCCCCCTCACTTGAGAAAATGGTGGAGCAGAAGGTGGCTGTTGTAAAGGCTGAGTATCAGGAAGAGATATCTAGGCTCCACCAGGAGATCATCCAATTCAGGGAGGAGATGAAGGCCTCACTCAGCCATCACCAGGAGACTACTGCACCAGCTAGCGACCCACAGGTTAGATTCCTTATTCAATTTCCTCGGTTTTATTGTTTGTAATCACTTTCTTTCGTTTGAATAACTTCTGCTTGATGTGTAAATATGTGACCTGTTCATTGACGGGTCGGAGGAGCCAGTTGACACTGGCATGGTCTACAACTTAGGCCCTGTGGTTCACCATTAGAAATTACCTGATGGTATGTCCAGGGTCTCTGTTGTGCTCGTCCTAGAGGAGGATGCTGTTGTGCCAGTGGCAACTCCAGAGGTGAAGACCGTCGGTCAGGCGGTGGGCCACTTTCTGATGTGGCCCAACAGACTTTTGACGGTTGCCCCTGGACAGGTAAAAACCTTAAACACTAACTAATTTTGTTATATTGTCAATTATGGTAGAAACTATGATGGTTGTCAATTGTTCAACAGGAATAGGCATTGAAGAGTCCAGACCCGGCCGACGATCCCATCCGGATGCTATGGCGCATCGGGTATGAGCAAGGAGAGGAGACTGTTCAGGTCCCATGGGAGCCACTAGTGTTCGGCCGTCCAAGTGCAGTACCACTTTACATTACACATTCTGACATGTGTGAGATTATTTCAGGGATGTTGATGCTGAACATCTCCATTATTCAGCTGTGGAAGCTGTAAGTATATCGTTTTTTGTTTAATTTTTCATTATACAAGTTATTTGTTGCTAACCATGTCTCAACTTGTTTAGGTTTCTGACAAAACTCTGTGTGGACTTGGGTTTCCAAGGAACTTATGGTTTCTTAGAGCCCTCCCTCATACAGAAGCAAGGAAATACCACGTAGAACACCCAGGCATACATCTAGAATTGGATGTTTGAGTCTGGGAAGGCTGTATACATGGGCCCCTATCATAAAAGGTAATATTCTATTCCATAATTATTGTCATTAATTTTTACATTTTGAAGTCTCACTTATCACTGGTAACTACAGCGCTCACTGGACGCTTATGGTGATCTGTCCCTGGGCTTATTTTGCTCTGTACTTTGATACTATGCATCGGCCAGTTCCACAAGACCTGAAAAGTATAGTAGACGGGTAAGTTAATCCCTAAAAAATAAGTACAAATTCGATTACATCATTTTTGGACCTATACGATTCTAACTTATCTTGTGTTTTAGTTGATGTAGGGCGGTGGTTGGATACAATCGACTGCTTGGAGTTAAGTCTAGCGGAAGAAAAGTTGTGTGGGTGCACCCAAAAGTAAGTCAATCGTATTCATTCAAATCCTCAATATATATTTTTTAAGTTGCGAATTCACTTATTCTATATTTTATGTCCATTGTAGTCTTATAGGCAAGAGGGTACTTTCGAGTGTGGCTATTACGTCATGCTGACCATCGTCCAACAACATTTAGTAGATGGATGGACAGATGTAAGTCTCATCATTTGGACTACTTTTCTAACAATTTTATCAAATTCATGTAATAAATATAGCTTTTGTTCTAATTGTTTTGTGCATTGTTTGCAGTACTTCCAGGACCGGTCATACTTCTCTAAGACACTTGTAGATAATGTTAGAAAGCAATGGGCCTCATACTTCATTGAAATCAGCAAAAGAACTTAGCTAGATATAGGATCTTTATTCTCTTAAATATGTATCTAGTGTAGGATTTAAGGTTTACATTTTATTAGGTTACATTCATCTGAATTGTATATAGTTTTATTTTTTAGGTTGTTATGAATTCATATCAAATTAATTGTTATATATATACCATTCTTTTTATATATGGTTTGTTGTTGGATATGTTGGGATATTGTATATTATGTTGGTTGCACTAGTGCAAAAAATGGCTACGACAACGGGATATGATCACGGTCCAGGGGAAAACCATGTTTGAAAAATACGCGGTGGTGTAACATCCCAAATTTTGTAATATTTAGAAAATTCATTCATTAAGGATTAATGGAGAAATTCTGAATGAAATTCCGAGTGAATGTTGTTTGAAATATGATATTCCGAGTGAATATGGTGCGATACCGAGTGAAGTAAGACCGAGGAAGTTATTTCCAAATGGAATTAAGATGTTTTCGAGTGAAACATCATTAAGTAAATTATTTCTAAGTTAAGAAAATAGTGTCCGAATGAGACACTTTCAAATAAGGAAATCCGAGTGAAACGGTTCCAAGTGGAGTATCTCTGAATTGAGATTTTTCAAGTGAAATGTCTCCGCGCACGACATTTCCGAGTGGTTAGCTACCGAGTGGTGAACTTTGTTAAATTTATGATCAAGTCGATATTTAATAATGACCAATTGTACTCGGGTTTGTCTTCGGAATTGTCCTTGACCCCGAGTGATTCATTTGAATGGAAAGATTTCCAAGAGAGAGATTTGACTTCAAATTCTGAGTGATTTAGATGGAAGATTTCCGAGTGATGTAAGCAGAAGATTGACTTAGACATAACCATACCCAAGTATGTTTGAATGCGATAATATTGTGTGGGATACTTCCAAGGAAAGAAAGCCGAGTTTTCCATGGAATGGAACCTTTCCTTCGAATGAAGGAATTCTGAGCGGACAGAGGCTGTGATAAACCTTCTCGGAAAGATATGCCCAGAAGGATGAAACCGAGTTGAAATATACTAAAAACGGAGTCGAAATTAATGATTATTTTAGTTACTGAAGCTTTACACGTCAATCTGTTCTTCTACTTTCTAGCAGCTTCACTTTTCAATATATTTTCTAAGTATGGGACCCTTTCTTATGTGCTGTCCCTTTTCGTTGAATGCTTATTCCTTATTCATCATCTGAAGAAAACGTACAACAGAGATCTTTTTATTGTTCACGTCTCTTTTGCATGGACAATATAAATATCAACTACTGTTAGATCAATAAAAGACTTTTGGAAAGTGAAAAACATCATCCACAATCTTCTCCTCTAACTCTTGCTAAAAAGCTATTTACGAAGAACAAGTAAATCTTCCTTTCTTCTCTTCTGCGTGAACGTTTGAAGCTTCTGAAACTGTAATTCCAGTCGGAATTCTCGAAGCTGTAACTGATGACGATTGAAGAACAATTAAAAACTCCTTATTCCAGGTAGGGGGAGCATTACATCTCAAATAGATAGTTTATGAATGGATGTAGGGTGATATTATTATGTTGTATATGTGTGTTATATGCATAATCGTTATTGATACCCCGCTAGTATGACGCTTTATGTTTTTACATATATACCATTCATATTTCTGATGTTGATACCAACAGTGATATGAGATTAATGATGAGTATATGAATTACATATATACCATTCATATTTTCCGATCTCTGTTTGGAGATTTAAATTATTTGCGAAAAATTTACTTGATTTATTAAAAATTATTTTAAAAATTAAGGATGTTATAGGTGGCATTTTTGTAAATATAAGAAAGTTTTTTAATCACGGTTATAAAGTAACCGTGGTCGTAGGAACAAGGTTTTTTATTTTAATTTTTATATTTTTAAAAAATGTACCTATAATCACGGTTGAGAGGAAACCATGATTGTAGGGTATATATAATCACGGCTTTATGGAAAACCATGATTATATCTACAACTAGGTTTTTTTCTTTTAATTTTTATATTTTTAAAAAATACACCTACAATCACGGTTGAGAGGAAACCATGATTATAGGGCATCTATAATCACTTTATGGGAAACCGTAATTATATCTACAACTAGATTTTTTTATTTTAATTTTTTTATTTTTAAAAAAATGTACCTACATTCACGGTTGAGAGGAAAACCGTGATTATAAATACCCTACAATCACGGGTGTTTGGGAACCGTGGTCATAGGTGTTTTCAAAATATAAATTTTGAACGTCGCGCGCTCCTTCTCTTTCTCTGTTAGCTTTCTCCCATCTTTCTCTGTTATCTTTCTCTCATCTTTCTCTCTAAAGATTTCTCCTTTTTGTTTTTTCATTACCATTGACGTTTGCATTTTTTTATGTTCTGGATCTAACGTGGTTCTACGTATATATTTTGCAGGTTTTCTTTTGCTATTCTCGTTGCGCGCCATTGACGACCACCACGCGACCCTTCTCTTATTTTCTCGTTCAACCATGTAAGGCTTCTCTTTTATACATCTCTTCTTTTCTATTTCTTTCTATTATAATGAAGGCTTTACATGTTTCTTAGTTATTCTGTTTGTTTTTGTTCTCTACGTTTTGTATAACATCCTTAATTTTTAAAATAAATTTCAATAATTCAGATAAAATTTCCAAAAAAACAGGAGTCGGATTCAATAAATAACCAGCTCGGTTTTACATCAATCCGACCAGTTATTTAAAATACAAATAATTCATTTAAATTTCAAACAGATTTTGAATTAAATAATTTCAATATCTATTTTTCATAAGCCGACCAGCTCTTTTAAATTTACAATCAAATAAATAAACCAAAAGCACTCGGTATTCTCATGAGCCGGCCAAGGCTTCCACTAAAATACAATCCGAGCTGCTGAGTGTCTTAACATATCATGGTCGGGCCCTTCATTCACTGAAAAATAATAATTGTAGAGGGTGAGCATAACATATCAAATAACAGTTATTGAATTGGATAAAAGTCCAATTAAAACTAAAAACTGATCACATTCGGCAATTCTAACTCACTCGACAATTACATCAAATCACTCGGCAATAATTTAAATTTTCATTCGGCAATTATAACCATTTTACCACTCGGTAAGTATAGCAAACTGCACTCGGTAAACATCACAAATCATTCATTCTTAAAACCGAGACATGTATATTCATCATAACAGCATGTTCTCTCAATAACACATAAATCAGTATATGCACATGCTCAACCAAATGGATCCATTAATATGTATCATCATCAGTATACATGACCAACCAAAATGGGATCATTATACTGTTTGTGTTGCAACACTGGCTCCACGAGCCATAACTCAGCTCCTCGCTGATCTAGCCGTTTTACAGGTACCAAACCGCTCTGCGCCTATAATATAACACCGAGTACCACTCCCAGAGTGATAATGGTCCTCTACTCAGTGCTACGGGCCGGCCTTGAGTCACACTCAAAGGTGTCCGTGGTATATAGGAACCACCACAGGGTCTATGCCATCATTAGGCGCGTCCATCTGGACCAACAACATAGGCCCCCTGCAGTCCTGTGTGCCTCTCAATACAGTTGATATATCAAACAATATCAGTCATTAATCAATCACATATCATCACCATCAATCTCATACTATCAACCGATCAAATTATCAACATAATCATCACATCATTATGAATGGAAATATGAAACATAAAACATCATATAAATGGGGTCTCACTAATTTGCACATAGCATACATATAACATATTAACACCCCAATCCATTCATAAACCATCTATTTGAGATGTACGCTCCCCCTACCTGGAAATAAGGTGTTCCAGCAGCTTTAAAAGCTATAACCAAGTCACTTCTCCAGAATTCCGACTGGAATTGCAGTGTTGTTCCACTCCAAGCTTTCTTCGTAAAGAGAAGGAAATAGAGGCTTAATTATCTTAGTTTGATAGTTTCCAGAGAATTGGAAAGAAAGGCTAATGATTTCACTTTCAAGAGTTCTCCCATTAATCCAACAATGGAAGTATTTATAGGTGTCCTTCACGTAGAAGAGACATGAATGACTTGAAGTACTCTGACATACATATCTTTTAAATGATTAAGATATTTAATGAAAAGGGGACACCACATTAAAAAAGGTCCCATTCTGAGAAAATATCTGAAAGTGAAACTGCTAGAAGGTAGAAGAACAGATTGACGTGGAAAGCTAAAATATTTATTAATTCCGACTCGGTTTTCTCATTCTGGCATCTTTACCGAGAGAACTCATCAGAGCCTCTTTCCACTCAGAATTCCTTCTTTCGGAAATATATCAATCAGACATCTCACTCAGTTATACTTATTTCCGAGTCAGAGTCTTACTTCTTCCATCATTCGGAAGTCTTCTCAACTAAAAGATCACTCAGAATTCGGAGTCCACTTCCTTCCTCGGAAATCACTCCTCTTGAAAGGATTACTCGGATATTTTCTCTTCTTCGAATTTATTCATTCTTAAACGTATTCAATCGGAGTTTAAGTCTGTCCAGAAGCACTCTTTCTGGAAAGACTCACTCGGAATGTCTTACTCTATATCATTTCACTCGGAAGTGTCACACTCAAAGACACTTCACTCAGCAAACCATCCAGATACACTCCACTCGGGAGTTCACCACTCAGAAACATCTTTCTGAGAAGTACTTCCACTTTCTCTCGAAAACAACTCATTCGGAATCGTTCCACTGGGAAATGTTTCCGTTTCACTCGGATTTACTTCACTCGAATATGTCTCAATCAGACACAGCGTTACTTCATTCAGAAATAATTCTCTTAATGATGTTTCACTCGGAAACATCTTAACTTCACATAGAAATAGTGTTCTGTCTTATTTCACTCAGAGTCAGATTCATTTCACTCGGAATCTGATTTATTTCACTCGGAAAATCTTGTCTCATTCATTTTTCACTCAGAATTTCATCCAGAAATTCTTCTTTAATCCTTTTTAAGTTATTTTTATAAAAATCGGGATGTTACATTTCTCCCCCTCTTTTAAAAAAATTTCATCCTCGAAATTTAATAAATTACTTAGGCACAAATTGCACATGAAACCCATAAGTATAAAGATATACAACTCTCGTTTTACATAACAACAAGTATTTACAAAATATAACAGAGTATAACATACTTTTTAGAAATAAAAAGTTGTATGGCACACGGATTTAAAAATTTCCGATCACTCTCTTTGTACTATATCACCAGCTTGTTCGGCCTCGTCCGTGTGAATAGTAAACACTCAGCCCGCAACTGGTGGAATAACATTCCTGTTTTGGTCGGGGTCGTCTCTTCCAATCATTAAATTACTTCGCCCACTATTTCCTCTTCCGACTTCTCTATTTCCGACTCCTTGACCTCGTCTTTGAAAACATTCTCGGTTCATGCTAACAGTAGGCTCGGTCGGTTGTATATGAGGACAATTTGGACGAATGTGTCCTTCCTCATTGCACTCGAAATAAATAATTTTGTTTCGTTTATAGTCACTCAAAAAATGATTACCACCATACTTGTGACATTTAACATTCCTCTGAAAACTTATTGGTCGGCCACCAGAATTCATCCGGCCTCAGAATTCAGAGGACTCACCTCTAACAGACTTCCCATGCTTCTTAAAATTAATCGGTGATTGTTTTGAAGAACTATCCGATCGGCTACTTGCTCCAGTGGAAGCTTTATCATCTTCCTCGTATATCCGGCACTTGTTGACAAGAATCAGAAAACTCCTGATTTCTTGGTGTCGGAATGCCTTTTTAATATTTGGTCTCAGTCCACTTTCGAATTTGATGCACTTTGAGCCCTTAGTGCCCGACATTTGAAAAGGAGGGTAAAACATACACAACTCCTCAAATTTTGCTGTGTATTCCTCCACACTCATGCTACCCTGTCGGAGTTCCATAAATTCCAACTCCTTCTGGCTTCTAACCATATTCGGAAAATACTTTTCAAGGAAACATTCCTTGAAATTTTCCCAATTCAACTCGATTTCCATGGCTGCCATTCGGTTTTTGGCCATCCTCCACCAGTTCTCAACTTCCTTCCGAAGCATAAATGTAGCGTATTCAACCTTCTATGCCTCAGTTCACTGCAGACTGCCAAAGATCTGTTTAAGATTCTGGATCCAGGCATACGCTCGGTCAGGCTGAAATCCTCCATGGAATTCAATCGGTTTTCATTTGAGAAAACAATCAATACTATGATTGTCACTCGGTTGAGGGGTATTTTGCCTTTCTAAGATGTCTGCCACACGCTGGAAAGCAGCAGCCATGGCATCCATACCATGAGGGTCCATTTTCCTATCCTGAAACAATCGTCACACTTTAATACCTCTCATGAATATCAAAAAAATGTATTTATAATTGACTAACTATAACATGTAACAACAGTGATATGTAGTCACTCAGCTCATATCATTCAGTAGCTTAACCTTGGCCTTGGACTTTTCAAGTCTGCTCTGATACCAAAATATAACATCCTTAATTTTTAAAATAAATTTCAATAATTCAGATAAAATTTCCAAAAAAATAGGAGTCGGATTCAATAAATTACCAGCTCGGTTTTACATCAATCCGACCGGTTATTTAAAATACAAATAATTCATTTAAATTTCAAATAGATTTTGAATTAAATAATTTTAATATCTGTTTTTCATAAGCCGACCGGCTCTTTTAAATTTACAATTAAATAAATAAACCAAAAGCACTCGGTATTCTCATGAGCCGGCCAAGGCTTCCACTAAAATACAATCTGAGCTGCTGAGTGTCTTAACATATCATGGTCGGGCCCTTCATTCACTGAAAAATAATAATTGTAGAGGGTGAGCATAACATATCAAATAACAGTTATTGAATTGGATAAAAGTCCAATTAATAACTATAAAACCAAAAACTGATCACACTCGGCAATTCTAACTCACTCGGTAATTACATCAAATCACTCGGCAATAATTTAAATTTTCATTCGGTAATTATAACCATTTTACCACTCGGTAAATATAACATCACTCGGTAAGTATAGTAAACTGCACTCGGAAAACATCACAAATCATTCATTCTCAAAACCGAGACATGTATATTCATCATAACAGCATGTTCTCTCAATAATACATAAATCAGTATATGCACATGCTCAACCAAATGGATCCATTAATGTGTATCATCATCAGTATACATGACCAACCAAAATGGGATCATTATACTGTTTGTGTTGCAACACTGGCTTCCCGAGCCATAACAAAGCTCCTCGCTGCTCCGGCCGTTTTACAGGTACCAAACCGCTCTGCGCCCATAATGTAACACTGAGTACCACTCCCAGAGTGATAACGGTCCTCTACTCAGTGCTACGGGCCGGCCTTGAGTCACACTCAAAGGCGTCCGTGGTATATAGGAACCACCACAGGGTCTATGCCATCATCAGGTGCGTCTATCTGGACCGGCAACACAGGCCCCCTGCAGTCCTGTGTGCGTCTTAATGCAGTTGATATATCAAACAATATCAATCATTAATCAATCACATATCATCACCATCAATCTCATGCTATCAGCCGATCAAATCATCAACATAATCATCACATCATTATGAATGGAAATATGAAACATAAAACATCATATAAATGGGATCTCACTAATTTTCACATAGCATACATATAACATATTAACACCCCAATCCATTCATAAACCATCTATTTGAGATGTACGCTCCCCCTACCTGGAAATAAGGTGTTCCAGCAGCTTTAAAAGCTATAACCAAGTCACTACTCCAGAATTCCGACTGGAATTGCAGTGTTGTTCCACTGCAAGCTTTCTTCGTAAAGAGAAGGAAATGGAGGCTTAATTATCTTAGTTCGATAGTTTCCAGAGAATTGGAAAGAAAGGCTAATGATTTCACTTTCAAGAGTTCTCCCATTAATCCAACAATGGAAGTATTTATAGGTGTCCTTCACGTAGAAGAGACATGAATGACTTGAAGTACTCTGACATACATATCTTTTAAATGATTAAGATATTTAATGAAAATGGGACAGCACATTAAAAAAGATCCCATTCTGAGAAAATATCTGAAAGTGAAACTGCTAGAAGGTAGAAGAACAGATTGACGTGGAAAGCTAAAATATTTATTAATTCTGACTCGGTTTCAGCATATTTTGACTCGGTTTTCTCATTCTGGCATCTTTACCAAGAGAACTCATCAGAGCCTCTTTCCACTCAGAATTCCTTCTTTCGGAAATATATCAATCAGACATCTCACTCAGTTATACTTATTTCTGAGTCAGAGTCTTACTTCTTTCATCATTCGGAAGTCTTCTCAACTAAAAGATCACTCGGAATTCAGAGTCCACTTCCTTCCTCGAAAATCATTCCTCTTGAAAGAATTACTCGGATATTTTCTCTTCTTCGAATTTATTCATTCTTAAACATATTCAATCGTAGTTTAAGTCTGTCCAGAAGCACTCTTTCTAGAAAGACTCACTCGGCATGTCTTACTCTATATTATTTCACTCGGAAGTGTCACACTGAAAGACACTTCACTCGGTAAACCATCCAGATACACTCCACTCGGGAGTTCACCACTCAGAAACATCTTTCCGAGAAGTACTTCCACTTTCTCTCAGAAACAACTCATTCGGAATTGTTCCACTCGGAAATGTTTCCGTTTCACTCGGATTTACTTTACTCGAATGTGTCTCAATCAGACACAGCGTTACTTCGTTCAGAAATAATTCTCTTAATGATGTTTCACTCAGAAACATCTTAACTTCTCTTGGAAACAGTGTTCTGTCTTATTTCACTCGGAGTCAGATTCATTTCACTCGGAATCTGATTCATTTCACTCGGAAAATCTTGTCTCATTCATTTTTCACTCGGAATTTCATCCAGAAATTCTTCTTTAATCCTTTTTAAGTTATTTTTATAAAAATCGGGATGTTACATTTTGCTTCTGTTTGTTCCTATAATGGAGGTTTTCTATTTTGAAGGTCAACGGTGGGGTTATTTTGAGGAGGATGTTGGTGGCAACTGTAGAGATGTGCACAAAACTTTTAATCATGTTCTCTGATCGAAAGGAACGGTGGTGGTAATGGTGAGTTGGGTATGGATTGTGGCGTGGAAGAATATAGAAGGTTGGCTTTTAATCACGGTTGTGGTTGGCAACCGTGATTAAATGTGATCTATAACCACGGTTGTGAACCGTGATTAAAAGCCCTGATCTATTACCACGGCTGGAACAACCACGGTTCATGAACCGTGATTAAAGGCCAATTTTAACCGTGATTAAATCCCTTTTTTGCACTAGTGTTGTCTGAATGCAGGTTTGGGAAACAATAAAACAGAAACCATATTAAAAAAAACCACAGTATTTATTCATGGTAATGGTAACAACCGTGATTATAGACCCTATTTATCCACGGTTACTACCATAACCGTGATTATAAATAGTCTGTAAGTGAATTTTTTTTATTATTTATATTCACAGTTGTGCTAAACAACCGTGATTATAGACCCTATTTATCCACGGTTACTACCATAACCGTGATTATAAATAGTCTGTAAGTGAATTTTTTTACTACTTATATTCACGGTTGTGCTAAACAACCGTGAATATAGATTCTCTTTATCCACGGTTTCTACTATAACCGTGAATATAAATTGTCTGTTATATTCACAGTTATAATCGACAACCGTGGTTAGATGTGATTTATTACCACGGTTGTTAACCGTGGTTAAAGGCCCTCATCTACTACCATGGTTGCAACAACCACGGTTCTTTAACCGTGATTAAAGGCCATTTTTAACCGTGATTATATCCATTTTTTCTACTAGTGATTCCACAAAACCTCAAGGGAAAAAAAGGAAACCCTCAATGAAACTGAAAGAGACGAAATTACAAATGATATAGACAACTTGAAAAAGCCAAATGACATTATAAGTTGCAACTCAACTAATGAGATTTTGTGCATTTGAACAGATCATGGACAATATCTTTCTTTATCTAATTGGCTGTATATTTATCTTCAAGTGTTCATTTTATGATATCCATATTATAAAAAAAATTGTGTACAGTTAGCTTTATGTGTTATTCAATTACATCTCTGATTATTTTCTTTTATTAGTAGGGTATACTTGTTACTCAATTTTAGGCTGTCATGTTTTTATCTTTTTGCATTGGAAATTTATTTATAAAATATATATGGCAGGAACTGTAAATCGGTAATGCAAAATAAGCAAGAAGATACAATAAAAGTTTTTTACAAAAAGTCTGATACTGATAGGATGAACTGAGAGTGATAAGGAACGTAGCATGTAACATAAAAAAGTTAATGAATTCCAAATTGCTTCCCTTCTTTTATAATAAGGATTTATAATTGAACTGGTCTGGACCGGGGTCTAGGATCCGGTGTGGGACCAGCCATAAGAGTACAGGTGCTTTTAGGGTTTGCACACCGGAACAGTGTATATCCGATGTATTAATCCGGTCTCTCAGTGGGAGAAGCCGGTCTTGTTGTCCTGGAGATCCTTCACACCAACGTTTCGCGTTGTAGGGGGGCGAAAGGTGGTGCCACCTGTGAAGATTCTCCGACGCTCAAGTTAGAAGAGTGTAAGAACTCAGTGAATGCTCAAGTGAAGTAATAGTAAAATGTGAGATAGAACAACGATACCATGCATGTGTATTGAAATATGCTACTTATAGTTGTACGTGAGAAAATGAGTCGTTGGATACAGGTGGGTCCCTTAGCTCTGATAGCGTGTATATTACACTAGTGGAAAAAAAGGATATAATCACAGTTAAAAAAGGCCTTTATTCACGGTTAAAGAACCGTGGTTGTTGAAGTCGTGGTAGTAGATGATGGTCTTTAACCACGGTTAACAACCGTGGTAATAAATCACATCTAACCACGGTTAAGAACAACTGTGAATATAACTTACTATTTATATTCACGGTTATCGAGAATAACCGTGGATATAGATACATTTTATCCACGGTTGTCCAACAAAACCATGAATATAAGTAGTTTGTAACTGAAACTAAACCATACTTATATTCACGGTTATGATGGACAACCGTGGATAAAATGTATCTATATCCACGGTTGTCCATCACAACCGTGAATATAAGTATGGTTTAGTTTCAGTTACAAACTACTTATATTCACGGTTGTGATGGACAACCGTGGATAAAATGTATCTATATCCACGGTTATGGTAGTAACCGTGGAAAAATCTTGTCTTTATGGTGATAACCGCGTGAAATTGACGCAGTTTGGATACAACGGCTGCTCAGAGTCCTGACACAGAGTTGTATATACATGAGCTTTCTTAAAACCTTCTACCCCTACATCACGGATCATATCCTCGAGTCGGTCATCCATGTCGACATCGTTGTCATGCATCGAGCTTCGATTTTTAGTCTGAGAGCTGTTACTTGGCACCACCACATCTTCACCATGCCATATCCAACGCGTATAACTACGTAGAAAACCGTCACACAGTAGATGTTCTCGCACCTCTTCCAAGTCTACCCGATGCAGGTTGAAGCATTTAACACAAGGGCAAAAATACTTTCCATTCACCTGATAAGTGCTTTTTAATATAATAAATAAGATCTAGTTTGCTTAGGATTTTAGTCATTGTCCACTGTATTTCCTTTATTTATTGCGACTTTTGCTCTCTTTCCACTCTATTCTACTTGGGTATGTTATTTTGCAGGAATTAAGGTAATAAAGGGTCAAAAACAAGAGAAAAACGACCATAAAATGATAAAGAAACAAGAAGAACAAGCCCAAAGTGGAAAGAATTCTCTTTTTAAAGCTGAAATTCGACTCAGAATGCAAAAATCCGACTCAGAGCACTGAAATCCGACTCAAAATGGCCAAATCCGAGTGGAAGGACTCAGAATAGAGCATTACCGAGTAGAATACTGCACTGCTGGAGGAAAATCTGAGTGAAATGTTCCATGACAAAGACATTCCGAGTGATAAATAGCTGACTGGAGTGAAGGACCAATGCTGAAATGGAATAAGTCTCGGTTAAAGGTGATTCCGAGTAGAAACTCCCCGACTGCATCCATTCCGAATGGGAGCTTTCTGATTGCAACTAATCCGAGTAGAAGAGGCCATTGAAATGAATAAATGCTGATAAAGAGACTCCG
Source organism: Clitoria ternatea (assembly GCA_037962975.1). Taxonomy (NCBI): domain Eukaryota; kingdom Viridiplantae; phylum Streptophyta; class Magnoliopsida; order Fabales; family Fabaceae; genus Clitoria; species Clitoria ternatea. Next base: position 146,389,203 of record CM075673.1, read on the forward strand.
AGTAAGTTTCATTCGGAGAACAAGGCAGTTCCGAGTGGCGTCTTAATCGGACAAGGAAAAATCTGACCAGAAATGAATCCCACTCGGGCAGACTCTCAAGTTTCACACTGAGCCCGAGTGAGAAGTCTCCAAGGAAAGGAATTCCGAGTGCGTTGGGTCAGAAAAATGAATTTCCGAGCAAAGCAAAGCTCGGACATAAGAAGAAATTCAATCAGTCAAATTCCAACTCTTCAAGTGCAGGTTCCTGAGTAAAAGAGAAGGCCATTCCGAGTGAATTGATTGACGACTGAAGGCCATTCTGAGTAAAAAGCATGAAGGCCGACTGAAGAATTCCAATGCAAAATCCGAGCAGAGTTTTAACTGAGTGGTTCAGATTACAGCCGAGTGAAAATGATTGAGAACCGATTGAATAAACTCTGATTCCGAGTGAGTTTTCAATCAGTGCCGAATGAACTTCATGAATTTAAGCCGAGTGAATGGATTCAATCAATTCCGAGTAAGTCACTTTGCCCGTCCAACTCTCAAACACCGAGTGAAACAAGACCTCTCGCTTGAGCGAACCTTTCTCCGCTTAAGCGAGACGGTCTCCTTCAACAAACACTCAACATAACACCACCCAGTAAACCTCAACTCCGCCTCCTTCTACTTTCCTTCAAGCCACAACACCGTCCCTTCTCCTAATCCATACCGCCCAGACTTCTAATCCATAAAAGACACCGTCCCATCTTTCCTTTCCATCTACACCGCCCATACTCCTCTCCTTTCCAATACTCCACACCGCCCAACAATCCTCTTCAACACCTACACCGCCCATACTCAACAATCCTCTTCAACACCTACACCGCCCATACTCCTTTCCTTTCCAACACTCTCAACACCGCCCAACCATCCTCACTCTCAACACCGCCCAACCATCCTCATTTCCCAACACCGTCTCTCTTTCTTCTTCTAATACATGATACCGCCCAGCAACTCCTCTCCGCGCTGTCCAGTTCACTCCCTACACCGTCCAGCAAGCTTTCACCCGGATTTGTGGGAAAATAACGTTTTTCCACTCTGAATTTCATCATTCTGCACCAATCTTCACTAAAATCCAAGCACCGAATTATTGGATATATTAAAATATGCAAATTGGAAACAAGTTGGCACAGCTGGAATTCACATGCACCGAAAGTTTCTTCCACTTGCAAATTGAACGCGTTTTCATTGCTGGAATCCTCAATCCATTTGCCTATAAAAGCAGCAGCAACCCATCAGCAAACAACAACTTCTTCCCATTCTAAAATCACTCAAGCTTCATTTCTTCGTTACTTTCTCTCTTTTTCTCTTTAGTTCTATTCTTTTCCATTTTTTCTTTCTCTGTCCGTTTTTCTTCTCTTTCTTTTTATTTTCTTTTCTTTCTTTTATTTTGTAAGAATGTGAGGGCTGTAAAAGTGAGATTTTAAATTTGTAATTGGTGGAGAAATTATTACAACAAGGAATTACAGTGGTAAATTATTCTGAGCTTTTGGAGAAACCCGTAAGTCTTTATTTTTACCATGTCTTGTATGTTTTATTTTTCCATTATTTACATAAATTTAAATTATTTCATGAGTAGCTAAATTAATTATCTTGGGATAAAGGGGGTATGATAATATTTTATTTTAATGTTATTTTGACTTGGAATTAAATAAATTTCTGTTTTCCATTTAGTTCAATTATGCTTAATGCTTTTAGTAATTCCTAACAAGAACCTAAATGATAAAACTGTATACTTACGGGTATATTAGTAAGTTTAGGTAATAAATAGAATCGAGAGATTTATTTTTACCAGAAAGCTTTGAACTAAACCTAAGATTTTTGAAATGCTTTATGTGACCTCGGTAAAACCGTGAAAGTAATCAAAATTCTTTTGAGGAAATAAAAGGGATTTTCATAAAACGATAATTGGCCTTTCTGAGGATTAAGCAGCGCTTTCCATAGGTTAGGTACATTAATAGGATTCCGAAAGGAACATATTAATTAGCTTTTGGAAAATTCGCCTTGGAAAACTTAATTCGATTCTTATTTATGAAAAGTTAAAATTCATTAAACATAAAATAGAGTCTTAATCCCCTGAAATCCCAAGATACTCTCAACTCTGATTTTTTTTTAGTGTCGAGTAAATTTTATTTTTATTCGTATTCTGTGCAACTTTAATTTGTGCTTTATTTTATAAAAACCTTAAAAACTAATTGTGTGGATAATTAAATTTCAATATGCTGGTACTTTGAACACAGTCCCTGTGGAGAACGATAATCTTTTATATTACGCGACATAACCCGTGCGCTTGCGGGCCCTGTCATGTTTTTGGCGCCGTTGCCGGGGTTAGTTGTCCCTCAAATATCGGCAATATTGAAATTCGATTAGATCATACTTGTTAATATTTTTATTTTTAGTTTGTTTTATTTCTAGTTATTTATTTTTATTTTTATTTTCAAAGATCACACTTGATCTTTGTTTGTTATGGAATTCTTAACAGGTGCTACTGACTTTTATTGTTCGATTTGTGGTGATTCAGGTCATACTATTACAAATTGTTATTTTGCAATATCCTTAAACCACAATGAACAAGAATTTCATCAGTTGGATGCTATTGGGAACTATAACCATAGCAGTGATTTTAGAAGTTTACCAGTGTTTCAAAACTATCCTCACCAGAAATCCAAACTATAAAAACTGATGGAAAATTTTGTAAGCACCCAAGAAAAACGAAATGAAGAGTTCTCAAATGCCATAAAAACCTTAGCTTCAAAGGTGGACTCTCTGGCCACCCATAACAAAATTTTGGAAAATCAAATTGTCCAACAGACCTCTTTTTCTATAAGAACACTAGAAACATTTCCTGTAAAACCTGAGGTAGGACCATCTAACCACACCATGGACATCACTCTTAGGAGTGATACTCATTATGATGATCCGGTTGGCATAACTAAAGAAGAAGCTAAGGAAGAGAAGAAATTTGATGAGTCTCTATCTCATCCGATAATTGAGGAGAGCAGTACACTAATCCAAAAGAAGGTACTGCCCAAGCTTCAGAATCCAGGTATTCTAGAGGTTATTCCTATCAAGGTAGGAAAATTTTACATACCTCTTAACTTTGTTATGCTTGAAATAGATTTTATTGACAAAGTGGTAGAGAAAGAGGTAATCCAAAACCTTCCTCTTGATCCACTTGAATCTGTTTTATCTTATGACTTTTCAGGCATTTCAAAAATACACTTCTGTGATTTTTTGGCTAAAAGAGAACTGATCCTTAAAGTGGAATTCAGACCACTAAAACCTGTGTTCAGATATGAATTGTATAGTTGAAGCAGGTTCAGAAAAGTCTGGCTGAAGACTTAAAACTTAGCACTTGTGGGGAGGTAACCTCATGTCTTTAATAAATAAATAAAAAAAAACAAAAATAATAAAAAAAACAAAAAAAAAACAAAAAAAAAACAAAAACAAAAAACAAAAAACAAAAAACCAACTATGTCAGATGCTGGTTTGGGGTTACTACAGGTAAGTTTTCTTATTCTTTATCATCCATTTTAACATTGAGGACAATGTCAAATTCTGGTTTGGGGTGGTAGGTAAGAAAACTTAACTGTTTTGTTTACGTTGTGTGATTGTCATTTTATTATGCATGTGTGTTTTCCTTGATTTGTTTGTAATCTTGTAATTTACCATGATTGCATGATAAATTTACTTTGAACACAAGGCTAAAGTATCTAAGGACCCCAAAATTTTGAGTAAAATTTTCAAAATTTAATTGTTTAAATGCCAAATCAATGTCTAAATGAACCTTATGTGATTAAAATTTTCTTTGAAAGGACTTTCCATGGTGAGACTTGAGCCAAAATGGGTAATTTATCAAACAAATTTTCAAAACCCATATTTTCTTGATTGAGTGAATCTCATAGTCATTAATATTCTAGAACTTGTTTTTCAACCGATTCAAAATGGTTTTTGATTATATGTCTTAGGATGATAAAGGCACAATTAGGTCTTATTCTTAAGCCTCAGAATTTTATATAATCTGACCCCTAGTTGCCCCTTTTGAGCCTAAAAGCAAAAAATTTTTTTCTTTGAAACCTTTCATTGACTAATATTCTCTTAAATGGTGAAAAAGTTAGAAATTTAGTGGAGCAAAGAAATAAAAAAGGGACTTAAGAAAAATATGGTATTAAATACAAAGAAAAGCAAGAAAAAGAAAAGAAAATCAAAAGGATAATATTGAATGAATTCCAAAAAGTCCATAAAAGTTCAAAAATTTGCTCTGTTAAAATTATAATGGTAATTTGAATCATTCATGACTGTTAAAGCCCTTTTGTATTCCATTTTTCTTGAAATTCCTACCAATACAACCCAAGGCCACGTTACAACCTTTGAAAGACCTTTAGACTTTGACATATTTTCTATCTAAACTGTGGAGTTTCTGGTTTATTAACAAGCTTATGGTAATATTTTTTGACTATGATGATTTGAGAGATACACAAACCTTTAAACACTTGAGTGAAAATTGTGAGAAGAGTATCTCAAGTCTTGACATTGAAAATTGATTCACATAAGAAAAATAAAACTGGCATTTGAATAAATCTGTTTCTCTATTTTGGATTCCTTAGTTTATTAAGTTTAGTGTTTTCTGTATTTTATCTTGTCAATATGGTGATTGCTTGAGGACAAGCAATGTTTTGGTTTGGGGTATTTTGATAAGTGCTTTTTAATATAATAAATAAGATCTAGTTTGCTTAGGATTTTAGTCATTGTCCACTGTATTTCCTTTATTTATTGCGATTTTTGCTCTCTTTCCACTCTATTCTACTTGGGTATGTTATTTTGCAGGAATTAAGGTAATAAAGGGTCAAAAACAAGAGAAAAACGACCATAAAATGATAAAGAAATAAGAAGAACAAGCCCAAAGTGGAAAGAATTCTCTTTTTAAAGCTGAAATTCGACTCAGAATGCAAAAATCCGACTCAGAGCACTGAAATCCGACTCAAAATGGCCAAATCCGAGTAGAAGGACTCAGAATAGAGCATTGCCGAGTGGAATACTGCACTGCTGGAGGAAAATCCGAGTGAAATGTTCCATGACAAAGACATTCCGAGTGATAAATAGCTGACTGGAGTGAAGGACCAATGCTGAAATGGAATAAGTCTCGGTTAAAGGTGATTCCGAGTAGAAACTCCCCGACTGCATCCATTCCGAATGGGAGCTTTCTGATTGCAACTAATCCGAGTAGAAGAGGCCACTGAAATGAATAAATGCTGATAAAGAGACTCCGAGTAAGTTTCATTCGGAGAACAAGGCAGTTCCGAGTGGCGTCTTAATCGGACAAGGAAAAATCTGACCAGAAATGAATCCCACTCGGGCAGACTCTCAAGTTTCACACTGAGCCCGAGTGAGAAGTCTCCAAGGAAAGGAATTCCGAGTGCGTTGGGTCAGAAAAATGAATTTCCGAGCAAAGCAAAGCTCGGACATAAGAAGAAATTCAATCAGTCAAATTCCAACTCTTCAAGTGCAGGTTCCTGAGTAAAAGAGAAGGCCATTCCGAGTGAATTGATTGACGACTGAAGGCCATTCTGAGTAAAAAGCATGAAGGCCGACTGAAGAATTCCAATGCAAAATCCGAGCAGAGTTTTAACTGAGTGGTTCAGATTACAGCCGAGTGAAAATGATTGAGAACCGATTGAATAAACTCTGATTCCGAGTGAGTTTTCAATCAGTGCCGAATGAACTTCATGAATTTAAGCCGAGTGAATGGATTCAATCAATTCCGAGTAAGTCACTTTGCCCGTCCAACTCTCAAACACCGAGTGAAACAAGACCTCTCGCTTGAGCGAACCTTTCTCCGCTTAAGCGAGACGGTCTCCTTCAACAAACACTCAACATAACACCACCCAGTAAACCTCAACTCCGCCTCCTTCTACTTTCCTTCAAGCCACAACACCGTCCCTTCTCCTAATTCATACCGCCCAGACTTCTAATCCATAAAAGACACCGTCCCACCTTTCCTTTCCATCTACACCGCCCATACTCCTCTCCTTTCCAATACTCCACACCGCCCAACGATCCTCTTCAACACCTACACCGCCCATACTCCTCTCCTTTCCAATACTCCACACCGCCCAACAATCCTCTTCAACACCTACACCGCCCATACTCAACAATCCTCTTCAACACCTACACCGCCCATACTCCTTTCCTTTCCAACACTCTCAACACCGCCCAACCATCCTTACTCTCAACACCGCCCAACCATCCTCATTTCCCAACACCGTCTCTCTTTCTTCTTCTAATACATGATACCGCCCAGCAACTCCTCTCCGCGCTGTCCAGTTCACTCCCTACACCGTCCAGCAAGCTTTCACCCGGATTTGTGGGAAAATAACGTTTTTCCACTCTGAATTTCATCATTCTGCACCAATCTTCACTAAAATCCAAGCACCGAATTATTGGATATATTAAAATATGCAAATTGGAAACAAGTTGGCACAGCTGGAATTCACATGCACCGAAAGTTTCTTCCACTTGCAAATTGAACGCGTTTTCATTGCTGGAATCCTCAATCCATTTGCCTATAAAAGCAGCAGCAACCCATCAGCAAACAACAACTTCTTCCCATTCTAAAATCACTCAAGCTTCATTTCTTCGTTACTTTCTCTCTTTTTCTCTTTAGTTCTATTCTTTTCCATTTTTTCTTTCTCTGTCCGTTTTTCTTCTCTTTCTTTTTATTTTCTTTTCTTTCTTTTATTTTGTAAGAATGTGAGGGCTGTAAAAGTGAGATTTTAAATTTGTAATTGGTGGAGAAATTATTACAACAAGGAATTACAGTGGTAAATTATTCTGAGCTTTTGGAGAAACCCGTAAGTCTTTATTTTTACCATGTCTTGTATGTTTTATTTTTCCATTATTTACATAAATTTAAATTATTTCATGAGTAGCTAAATTAATTATCTTGGGATAAAGGGGGTATGATAATATTTTATTTTAATGTTATTTTGACTTGGAATTAAATAAATTTCTGTTTTCCATTTAGTTCAATTATGCTTAATGCTTTTAGTAATTCCTAACAAGAACCTAAATGATAAAACTGTATACTTACGGGTATATTAGTAAGTTTAGGTAATAAATAGAATCGAGAGATTTATTTTTACCAGAAAGCTTTGAACTAAACCTAAGATTTTTGAAATGCTTTATGTGACCTCGGTAAAACCGTGAAAGTAATCAAAATTCTTTTGAGGAAATAAAAGGGATTTTCATAAAACGATAATTGGCCTTTCTGAGGATTAAGCAGCGCTTTCCATAGGTTAGGTACATTAATAGGATTCCGAAAGGAACATATTAATTAGCTTTTGGAAAATTCGCCTTGGAAAACTTAATTCGATTCTTATTTATGAAAAGTTAAAATTCATTAAACATAAAATAGAGTCTTAATCCCCTGAAATCCCAAGATACTCTCAACTCTGATTTTTTTTTAGTGTCGAGTAAATTTTATTTTTATTCGTATTCTGTGCAACTTTAATTTGTGCTTTATTTTATAAAAACCTTAAAAACTAATTGTGTGGATAATTAAATTTCAATATGCTGGTACTTTGAACACAGTCCCTGTGGAGAACGATAATCTTTTATATTACGCGACATAACCCGTGCGCTTGCGGGCCCTGTCATGTTTTTGGCGCCGTTGCCGGGGACTGTTGTCCCTCAAATATCGGCAATATTGAAATTCGATTAGATCATACTTGTTAATATTTTTATTTTTAGTTTGTTTTATTTCTAGTTATTTATTTTTATTTTTATTTTCAAAGATCACACTTGATCTTTGTTTGTTATGGAATTCTTAACAGGTGCTACTGACTTTTATTGTTCGATTTGTGGTGATTCAGGTCATACTATTACAAATTGTTATTTTGCAATATCCTTAAACCACAATGAACAAGAATTTCATCAGTTGGATGCTATTGGGAACTATAACCATAGCAGTGATTTTAGAAGTTTACCAGTGTTTCAAAACTATCCTCACCAGAAATCCAAACTTGAAAAACTGATGGAAAATTTTGTAAGCACCCAAGAAAAATGAAATGAAGAGTTCTCAAATGCCATAAAAACCTTAGCTTCAAAGGTGGACTCTCTGGCCACCCATAACAAAATTTTGGAAAATCAAATTGTCCAACAGACCTCTTTTTCTATAAGAACACCAGAAACATTTCCTGTAAAACCTGAGGTAGGACCATCTAACCACACCATGGACATCACTCTTAGGAGTGATACTCATTATGATGATCCGGTTGGCATAACTAAAGAAGAAGCTAAGGAAGAGAAGAAATTTGATGAGTCTCTATCTCATCCGATAATTGAGGAGAGCAATACACTAATCCAAAAGAAGGTACTGCCCAAGCTTCAGAATCCAGGTATTCTAGAGGTTATTCCTATCAAGGTAGGAAAATTTTACATACCTCTTAACTTTGTTATGCTTGAAATAGATTTTATTGACAAAGTGGTAGAGAAAGAGGTAATCCAAAACCTTCCTCTTGATCCACTTGAATCTGTTTTATCTTATGACTTTTCAGGCATTTCAAAAATACACTTCTGTGATTTTTTGGCTAAAAGAGAACTGATCCCTAAAGTGGAATTCAGACCACTAAAACCTGTGTTCAGATATGAATTGTATAGTTGAAGCAGGTTCAGAAAAGTCTGGCTGAAGACTTAAAACTTAGCACTTGTGGGGAGGTAACCTCATGTCTTTAATAAATAAATAAAAAAACAAAAAAAATAAAAAAAAAACAAAAAAAAAACAAAAAAAAAACAAAAAACAAAAAACAAAAAACAAAAAACCAACTATGTCAGATGCTGGTTTGGGGTTACTACAGGTAAGTTTTCTTATTCTTTATCATCCATTTTAACATTGAGGACAATGTCAAATTCTGGTTTGGGGTGGTAGGTAAGAAAACTTAACTGTTTTGTTTACGTTGTGTGATTGTCATTTTATTATGCATGTGTGTTTTCCTTGATTTGTTTGTAATCTTGTAATTTACCATGATTGCATGATAAATTTACTTTGAACACAAGGTTAAAGTATCTAAGGACCCCAAAATTTTGAGTAAAATTTTCAAAATTTAATTGTTTAAATGCCAAATCAATGTCTAAATGAACCTTATGTGATTAAAATTTTCTTTGAAAGGACTTTCCATGGTGAGACTTGAGCCAAAATGGGTAATTTATCAAACAAATTTTCAAAACCCATATTTTCTTGATTGAGTGAATCTCATAGTCATTAATATTCTAGAACTTGTTTTTCAACCGATTCAAAATGGTTTTTGATTATATGTCTTAGGATGATAAAGGCACAATTAGGTCTTATTCTTAAGCCTCAGAATTTTGTATAATCTGACCCCTAGTTGCCCCTTTTGAGCCTAAAAGCAAAAATTTTTTTTCTTTGAAACCTTTCATTGACTAATATTCTCTTAAATGGTGAAAAAGTTAGAAATTTAGTGGAGCAAAGAAATAAAAAAGGGACTTAAGAAAAATATGGTATTAAATACAAAGAAAAGCAAGAAAAAGAAAAGAAAATCAAAAGGATAATATTGAATGAATTCCAAAAAGTCCATAAAAGTTCAAAAATTTGCTCTGTTAAAATTATAATGGTAATTTGAATCATTCATGACTGTTAAAGCCCTTTTGTATTCCATTTTTCTTGAAATTCCTACCAATACAACCCAAGGCCACGTTACAACCTTTGAAAGACCTTTAGACTTTGACATATTTTCTATCTAAACTGTGGAGTTTCTGGTTTATTAACAAGCTTATGGTAATATTTTTTGACTATGATGATTTGAGAGATACACAAACCTTTAAACACTTGAGTGAAAATTGTGAGAAGAGTATCTCAAGTCTTGACATTGAAAATTGATTCACATAAGAAAAATAAAACTGGCATTTGAATAAATCTGTTTCTCTATTTTGGATTCCTTAGTTTATTAAGTTTAGTGTTTTCTGTATTTTATCTTGTCAATATGGTGATTGCTTGAGGATAAGCAATGTTTTGGTTTGGGGTATTTTGATAAGTGCTTTTTAATATAATAAATAAGATCTAGTTTGCTTAGGATTTTAGTCATTGTCCACTGTATTTCCTTTATTTATTGCGATTTTTGCTCTCTTTCCACTCTATTCTACTTGGGTATGTTATTTTGCAGGAATTAAGGTAATAAAGGGTCAAAAACAAGAGAAAAACGACCATAAAATGATAAAGAAATAAGAAGAACAAGCCCAAAGTGGAAAGAATTCTCTTTTTAAAGCTGAAATTCGACTCAGAATGCAAAAATCCGACTCAGAGCACTGAAATCCGACTCAAAATGGCCAAATCCGAGTAGAAGGACTCAGAATAGAGCATTGCCGAGTGGAATACTGCACTGCTGGAGGAAAATCCGAGTGAAATGTTCCATGACAAAGACATTCCGAGTGATAAATAGCTGACTGGAGTGAAGGACCAATGCTGAAATGGAATAAGTCTCGGTTAAAGGTGATTCCGAGTAGAAACTCCCTGACTGCATCCATTCCGAATGGGAGCTTTCTGATTGCAACTAATCCGAGTAGAAGAGGCCACTGAAATGAATAAATGCTGATAAAGAGAATCCGAGTAAGTTTCATTCGGAGAACAAGGCAGTTTCAAGTGGCGTCTTAATCGGACAAGGAAAAATCTGACCAGAAATGAATCCCACTCGGGCAGACTCTTAAGTTTCACACTGAGCCCGAGTGAGAAGTCTCCAAGGAAAGGAATTTCGAGTGTGTTGGGTCAGAAAAATGAATTTCCGAGCAAAGCAAAGCTCGGACATAAGAAGAAATTCAATCAGTCAAATTCCAACTCTTCAAGTGCAAGTTCCTGAGTAAAAGAGAAGGCCATTCCGAGTGAATTGATTGACGACTGAAGGCCATTCTGAGTAAAAAGCATGAAGGCCGACTGAAGAATTCCAATGCAAAATCCGAGCAGAGTTTTAACTCCGCCTCCTTCTACTTTCCTTCAAGCCACAACACCGTCCCTTCTCCTAATTCATACCGCCCAGACTTCTAATCCATAAAAGACACCGTCCCACCTTTCCTTTCCATCTACACCGCCCATACTCCTCTCCTTTCCAATACTCCACACCGCCCAACGATCCTCTTCAACACCTACACCGCCCATACTCCTCTCCTTTCCAATACTCCACACCGCCCAACAATCCTCTTCAACACCTATACCGCCCATACTCAACAATCCTCTTCAACACCTACACCGCCCATACTCCTTTCCTTTCCAACACTCTCAACACCGCCCAACCATCCTCACTCTCAACACCGCCCAACCATCCTCATTTCCCAACACCGTCTCTCTTTCTTCTTCTAATACATGATACCGCCCAGCAACTCCTCTCCGCGCTGTCCAGTTCACTCCCTACACCGTCCAGCAAGCTTTCACCCGGATTTGTGGGAAAATAACGTTTTTCCACTCTGAATTTCATCATTCTGCACCAATCTTCACTAAAATCCAAGCACCGAATTATTGGATATATTAAAATATGCAAATTGGAAACAAGTTGGCACAGCTGGAATTCACATGCACCGAAAGTTTCTTCCACTTGCAAATTGAACGCGTTTTCATTGCTGGAATCCTCAATCCATTTGCCTATAAAAGCAGCAGCAACCCATCAGCAAACAACAACTTCTTCCCATTCTAAAATCACTCAAGCTTCATTTCTTCGTTACTTTCTCTCTTTTTCTCTTTAGTTCTATTCTTTTCCATTTTTTCTTTCTCTGTCCGTTTTTTTCTCTTTCTTTTTATTTTCTTTTCTTTCTTTTATTTTGTAAGAATGTGAGGGCTGTAAAAGTGAGATTTTAAATTTGTAATTGGTGGAGAAATTATTACAACAAGGAATTACAGTGGTAAATTATTTTGAGCTTTTGGAGAAACCCGTAAGTCTTTATTTTTACCATGTCTTGTATGTTTTATTTTTCCATTATTTACATAAATTTAAATCATTTCATGAGTAGCTAAATTAATTATCTTGGGATAAAGGGGGTATGATAATATTTTATTTTAATGTTATTTTGACTTGGAATTAAATAAATTTTTGTTTTCCATTTAGTTCAATTATGCTTAATGCTTTTAGTAATTCCTAACAAGAACCTAAATGATAAAACTGTATACTTACGGGTATATTAGTAAGTTTAGGTAATAAATAGAATCGAGAGATTTATTTTTACCAGAAAGCTTTGAACTAAACCTAAGATTTTTGAAATGCTTTATGTGACCTCGGTAAAACCGTGAAAGTAATCAAAATTCTTTTGAGGAAATAAAAGGGATTTTCATAAAACGATAATGGGCCTTTCTGAGGATTAAGCAGCGCTTTCCATAGGTTAGGTACATTAATAGGATTCCGAAAGGAACATATTAATTAGCTTTTGGAAAATTCGCCTTGGAAAACTTAATTCGATTCTTATTTATGAAAAGTTAAAATTCATTAAACATAAAATAGAGTCTTAATCCCCTGAAATCCCAAGATACTCTCAACTCTGATTTTTTTTTAGTGTCGAGTAAATTTTATTTTTATTCGTATTCTGTGCAACTTTAATTTGTGCTTTATTTTATAAAAACCTTAAAAACTAATTGTGTGGATAATTAAATTTCAATATGCTGGTACTTTGAACACAGTCCCTGTGGAGAACGATAATCTTTTATATTACGCGACATAACCCGTGCGCTTGCGGGCCCTGTCATCACCCCCACTGTATTCCTCTACGAATTCTATAAATGATTCAACTCCCCCCTCGTACTCCAGACTTAGGCGTGACGCAGAAATCCAACTCCGATCCATACCAACTATTTACAAGGTGCTATGATCAACCTCACTTTTTATACAAAGGTGGTGGTCCTATACCCATTCAGCATGACAATTATTTTTATACGTCATTCATATATACAGGTTAGGACTTATTTTAAAATTCGACAAAATTTCGGCAGCATTTCGCATTGGTCTCTAAGTACACAAAATGAGAGTGGTCAAATCAAATTCAACCACAACCAAATATGCACCCAGAGAACAACACAAAATACAAGTTACCGAAATTTTATCAAATTTTAAAATAACTCCTAACTTGTACATACTAACAATGACGTATAAAAAATAATTGTTCATCCCAAACTGTCCAAACGGACAATTCAAGATTCAACACAAACGATGACATTAATTGATTTAATGACCATTTGTGCCGAATCTCAAACGGGGAACTACGGTTCACTCATATGCACAACAACTTTCATACTAGTTAACTAGTATATGAGCCTACGAGTTCATGAGATTATCAACCATACACATACAACAAGAGAAATAACATCATTGTGTTACAGAGGTCTGATGGTATTTAAGGGGGGATTGAAGAGGTTTATTGCAGTTTTTCTTCTGTTTAGAATAATATCCTGGTCTACCGGGAATGTCCTAGTCTTTAGGGATATTTTTTTTATTTGAGTTTATCTACTTTCTGTTACCATTAGCCTTTATTTTAGCTAAGTGGGCTGCTTTTAGTTTATATGAAAACATGCACTGAATGACTATTTAAGCCAAAGATGCTGCTAATAAAATAATCATTCAGTATGAAAATCAAAATAACATAAGAATGATAATTCTGGAATTGTTCAGAGCAATAAAACATGACAGTCTCATTTCAACATAAACAAATTCAGCAAGAAATTTCTACCTAATTCATCAACAAACAGATTTAACTCATATAACGCATACGCATCAGATTTAACTAATTGCGAGTATCAACACAAAACAGTTTTAACTCATATAACGCATATAACGCATATAACGCATCAAAGAAAACGGATTGAACTCAAACAGGGACCATCAGATTTAACGCATCAGAAACAGGGAACATCAGAAATAGTGACGACTTACAGGACAATGCAGCAACATTGGGACAACGAGTGTAACAGGACAAGCAACGAGCAAGAACCAGGCAAAAATAGCAACGAGCACACTGGGACAGATGGAGAGGATGAGAAACCACTCGAAAAGATGAGCGCGAGAGGAGAAGTAGAAAGTGAAAGAAGAAGAGAAAGTGGAAAAAGGCTGAAAGGCGCGGCTTTTGAAGTTTCAGAAAGGACGTATATCCACGGTTCCCCTTGAAACCGTGAATATATGTGCAATATATTCACGGTTGAGCAAACAACCGTGGATAAATGGTAACACTATATCCACGGTTAAGACAACAACCGTGGATAAATATTAAATCTATAATCACAGTTATAGAAACAACCGTGGACATATAGTCCCCAGTGATTATGCCCTAAAACCTAAACTATATATCCACGGTTGTAAATACAACCGTGGATATAGACATCAATATATATCCACGGTTAACATCATAACCCTGATCATAACCATGAATATATATTCACGGTTGTACGCACAACCGTGGATATATATTTAAGGTACTATATATCCACGGTTTACTCCTCAACCGTGGATATATATTTACATCTATATCCACGGTTATGATTTTAACCGTGGATATATAGTTTTCTCTGATTATAACGTTCACCTTATAATTTCAAAAATGCCACCGCGCATGTTTTTATCACTGATCCTCTTCTACCCGTGAATATATCCCCGTTGTTATATCCATTTTTTCCACTAGTGTTATGTCAATCAGGGTGGCTCAACTCTCAGAATGTGTCAGGGGGGTAGGTCAATTATCAGAGTACGATCCTCTAGGAAGAGGGGAGGATAATCACCTTTTCCGCATAATCTGCTGACATATCCACTTGCTTTCTGAGGCCATTGACGTGACGTATTTTGCTACAAACAGTGTCTTCGCTGATAAGTTATTAGGGGCTCTTATCTCGCTGTGATTGAAAAGCCAACAGTTATATAAATGTCCTGTGAAAATGAACAAAGAACTGTTATAGAGTAAATAAGTGGGGCAGTCGTGTGATGAGGACGGACGGCCAGACATCGGATATCCGGTGTGGTAATGTTGAACCAGGACACCGGTTTTCCTCATATGAGGTCACTCTGACGTCACAAGAATGGGGGCCGGTATCCAAACCGGATCATCTGTCCCCTAGCTTGTATGAGGGACTGTTAAGTTGCTCATATGAGCTACACAACTCTAGAGAAGTCTGGATACCGGTAGTACATTCTGGAAGGTCTCTGGGAGCTCTGTGGCGTCCGCTTTAATAAACGGGTGACCGCTCTTCTCGCGTTGCGTACAACGGATTCAGATAGCATAAAATAAATAATGGAAATCCCAAGAGTCTTTGAAAATCGAAACCCTTGGTATTCAAAAAGTGGTTGGGAGGCATTAAATGCGCATGGCATGATTGGATAGTAAATGCGTTTTTTACGCACGAGCCATCATTACCTAAGAGTGTAACCATCGATTGGGCTTATTGGGCCTGGATTCAAACTGAATGGGGGCCCATTTTGCCAAAATGTTTACTGAAACGTTACTATTTTCGCGCCCGTACGTGACGAAACGACGGAGTCGTTTCAATTTGAAAAGGTTACGTTTTGATGCGATCCTTGTGACCTTCGACGAAACACAGTGCCTCTTCGTTACCTATAAAAGGGACTCTTAGCAGATTTTGGAATCCACTCTTGTTTTCAAGCTTAGTGAAACTCTGCTCAAATTTCTTTGGAATTTCTCTGTCGCCTCCAAACTTCTCAAAGATCTTCTTCCTTTAGGTAACCTCCCTTTCCTTCAACTCCTTACAATTTTTGTCATTCTATTTCCATCATGCGCCCTAGAGCAGGCCACGCTGGTCCTTCAAACAAGGGGAGATTTGGCTCTCGTGCCCCCCTTAGCCACCGTGGTGGGAGGATTCCAGCGAATTCTCCTGTGGCTGGGCCCTGTCGCTCAGAGAGAGCCGAAGCCTCTTCCTCACGAGCGTCTTCTTCCCAACGTCGCTCTGAGGCTCCCCTTGACTCGAGGGCTACCAGCCGCTCTGATGAGGGGGCAAGTGCTGAAGGTTACCTCTCTGACGATGTTGCTTTTTTCCACAGTACCTACGCGTTCCACCGTGCCTGCACAACCATGGACCTTCCAGGACGTGGAAAAACACCGGTTCTCCGCTCTGCTAAAGGGTGTGTCAACGTTGTTGCACATCGGCTTGACTGGGAGAAACTCAACAGGGAGAAACCCTACTGCTGGGTGGAGGAGGAATTCCTAGAGATCCCTTCGCACCATGCAAGTGAAGAGGAATGCACGGTCTCTTTCCACTGCAAAATATATTCGGATAAAAAGTACAAGGCACGATATGCTGTGATGGCACCACATCCCTCTGAAAGAATATGCCACAGTGTCCCTGATGTGAGGTCGGTCTACATGTACGACTTCGTCTTCTTGAAATTGGGAGTACGCTTCCCCATGACGGAGTTCCAGATGGCCGTCCTGCGCTTCCTAGACTGCGCCCCCACCCAACTGCATCCCAACGGTTGGGGTCTTGTCCGTGCTCTGGAAGTTCTGGGGGAGCATTTCAACTTCTCCACCACTGTGGCCAAGTTATTTTACTATTGCCAAGTGGTCCGCCGTGCTAACAAGAAGGGGGGCCTTGGGTTCATTACTCTCCGTAGTGACTCAAGGGTGATAAATTTTAAGTCTTATACGGAATCCGCGAAGGTGGACGGACGCTCCTTCAAACACTACTACACGCGGGTCCGGATTCAACCAAATAAGCTGGTCTTCTGGCGAAACAAGGAGGGGTTTACCAAGTTTCCCCTTAGCTGGACGCACGAGTATTTTCTCCTTATGAGCCGTGCTTATTATACAGACGAGAGCAAACTTTCCCCTCACTCCGTTGAGGTCTTGAGTGCCATGCAGACGGCCTCAAAGACCCTCAAGGGATTTTCCAGCAAGCTCCTTTTGGCCGAGGATGACATCAGAAACGCCTACCTCCGTAATATCCGCTCTTAATCTCTTTCTGTTGTATGGTTATTAATGAACTGGTTATTTTTTCTTCTTGTATACTTATTCAACCTTTCTTGTTTTGCAGAACAAATCGAAAGAGCCTGCCCAGAGATGTTGTCGTTAAGGACCATGATGGCTGACGATGACTCCTCCTCTGAGGAAAATGAGATTCAGGCGAAAAGGAACGCCATCAAAACTCCCCTCATTCCTCTGACCTCCGCGGTAGGAGATGAGGTTCCTCTCTTCGATGAGGAGGAAACTGAAGAAGCAGCTGAGGCCACTGGAGCGGGTGACGAGGAGGCCGTCCCAGAGAAGAAGAGGAAGAAGAGGCATCTTGTAAAGAAGGCAGATCAAGAGAAGCCCTCCTCTGATGACCCTATGAAAAAGAGTCAGAGGACGGCCGAAGAAGCTGAACTGAAGAAGGACAAGGGAAAGAAACCCGTTCCTGAGTCCTCTGCCCCTTTTTCACAGAATGCTTCAGAACCGGATTCTGGGAATGGTCCTCCTTCGGCGTTCGATCCTCCGCGTGACTCCTTCCTTTCTTCTTACTTGTGGTTTCAGGGGTCTATGCCTCTTACTCTTCCAAAGGCACGGTATTGCCTCCGCCCTTCCCTCGACGCTGCTGGGGTCCAAGGTGCTTGTAAGGTTGGGCGTTGGCAGCTTGATGAACTGTCCGGCCTCCTTGAGTCCCTGAGCGAGAAAGCAGATTATATGGATCAAGTTGAAAAACTTGAGACCGAACTCGCGGTGAAGGAGAAATGGGCGACCAAGCAAGCTGAAGTTCATAGGGGCGTCGAGTCAGAATTGAAGAAAACTAAGGAAACACTCCAGAGGAAAACTGAAGAGGCGAGCCAAGTTCATTTTGCGAATAAGGCTCTAGAGCGGGAAGTCGCCGACCTCCAGAATAAGAACAAATCCATACCCCTCCTTGAAGAAGAATTACAACTGGAGAAGAAGAGATCGGCTAAGCTTGCTGACGATCTCAAAATTATAGAGGACGGTCGCAACAAAGACCTTGGGGAGTGGGAGATCATTCGGAAGGAGATGCAAGCCCAAATCGATGAACTCAAGAAGGGTGGTGCGAGTGCTGGGCCTTCAGAAGAAGATTTTACCAAGGTTCAGAGAAAACTAGCTGCAGCGAAGGCCAAGGCTTCCAAAGCCTTGGAGATATGCAAAAATGTGGCGTATGAATCCTTCGGCCTGGCCCTTCGTCAAGTCTACTATCGTAACCCTAGAGTGCAACTGAATCTGTATGGATTAGATCCGTTCTTCGAATTCCATGGGGGAAGACTTGTCGAAGTTCACAAGGATGGCTCGCACCATGAACCCCGTGCATCTCTGTATGAATTGCCTCCCTTTCCAGAAGGTCAGAGTATGGAGCCCACAACGTCCACCGCTGCCTCTGGAGCTGAAGCACAAGAAGGTGCCCCGACTAGAGTGGAGGACAAGACGGAGAAGGCAGGAGTGCCCGCTACGGAGGATCAAGCACCGGCCTCTTGATTTATGCTTTATTCTTAGTTGTGTACTGGGATCAGCTCCAGTTTTAACTACCTTGTGTCTTGAACAATTCTTATATATTTTTTTTTATTTTGGAAATAAAATTCATTGTTGCCTTTCTTCAACTGCTTGCGTCGAATGTATGATTGTTGAATGACTTAGTGTTATACAAAACACTTTATTGTTTTCAATGCTTTGCGAATCCGTTCTGTGTGGTTACCTAGCTGCTTAAAGCGTACTTATCACACCGGATTAAGATAACAAATAGTAACGAATAAGTGACAATTAAGTTAAAGCGTGCCCTGTCCCCAAGTGTAAGTACATTGGGAAGGGAAATTTCATCTCAAGGATTACCTTTTAACTTCTTAAAAAGATAGAAATGCTTATCTGTCCTCGAAGATGTAGAGCGGGTACGTTAGCGTTCAACCGCTCCGGGGTGGATATTCCACAATTAAGGACGGACATTGCCTTTGAACTTTAGTATAGCTTTGACGAGGGTAAGCTTTTACGCCTTTCTTTTGAGGTTCGGTTTGGTCCTACATCTCAATTCTTCATACGGTGTTCGGTTCGATCCTACTAACCGTACTTGGAGTTCGGTGCAATCCTACAATCCAAGCCTTCAACACGGGGTTCGGATCAGGGCTAATCCTGAACCTACTGCGCCCGTTACTCGGGGTTCAGCGCGGTTTTCTGTATGAACCGGCCTACTGCGCCCAAGCCTTCGTATGGGGTTCGGTTTGAGGCCTTAAGGAAGGACCAGCCCTACAACCCATGTTGTCTTCGAATGGGGTTCAGTTTATGGCCTTGAAAAAGGACCAGCCCTACAACCCATGTAGTCTTCGAATGGGGTTCGGTTTGTGGCCTTGAAAAAGGACCAGCCCTACAACCCATGTAGTCTTCGAATGGGGTTCGGTTTGTGGCATTGAAAAAGGACCAGCCCTACAACCCATTCCACCCCAAGGAGTTACATCGTTAAAACACACGATGTGTGATTGAGATCATCCGTCCTGAGGGGTCTTCATCAGTTCCTCGAGGAGTTATATCATCAACTACAGGATTGGTAGTCGAGTTCATCCGTCCTGAGGTGTTTGCGTATTAAACTACGGCTATAAATCATAACACATAAGAAAAGTGAGAATGATAAGGCGGTTAAAACGTATTCTCATTAAAATTGAAAGTACATTACATGAAGAGCGTAGTTGGGGTCATGCCTCGTTAAAACCTTCTTGAGAAAACCCAATGGGAAAAAACTCAAGTAAGGAAAAAGAGTACACGCCATCTTACCAACTAGCTGTAATAAACACATAAGTTCTGAGTGTTCCATTTGTTACGGATTGGAGTTCCATCAAGTTCTTCCAACCAATATGACCCTCTTCCAGTCACTTCAAAAACTCTATAAGGACCTTCCCACGTCGGTGCTAGCTTTCCTTGGTGGGCAAATTTATTCCCCATACTTGCCTTTCTCAAAACAAGATCTCCGGTGTTGAAAGCTCTGTACTGTACACGTTTATTATACCGGAGTGCTGCCTTTGCTTTTATTGCCTGATCTCTGACGAAGGCCTTTTCCCTCAACTCCTGAAGGGCGTCCAGTTCTGATGCCAAATTGGCGTTGTTATCCTCGGCTGAAAAATACTCCACACGAGCCGATCTTGTTTGTAACTCCACTGGAATCATCGCCTCAACCCCGTACGTCAGCCGGTATGGGGATTCGTTAGTTGAAGAATGAGGCGTAGTGCGGTATGCTTATAAAACATGACATAGCTGGTCAGTCCATCCTCCCTTCGCTTCTCCCAAACGCTTCTTCAACCCCTTTAGTACTTCTCGGTTGGCTACCTCCGCTTGTCCATTGGTTTGGGGGTGTTCAACAGATAAAAATATTTGGATTATCCCCAGTCCTTCAAGCAAATCCGTGAACTTTTTGTCTGTAAATTGAGTGTCGTTGTCTGTCACAATCCGCCCTGGCACCCCGAACCGAGCTATGATATTTTCATACACGAAACGTCTTGTTCTCGCAGAAGTGATATGCACTACTGGTTCTGCCTCGATCCACTTGGTGAAGTAATCTACCCCCACGATCAAGTATTTGATACCTCCTGGCGCAGTGGGGAATGGACCCAAAATATCAAGGCCCCACTGGTAGAACGGCCAAGGCACAACAGATGAAGATAGCTCTTGGGCCGGTGTATGGTGGAGATTGGAGAATTTTTGACAAGCGTCGCACTTCCTCACAAAATCTGCAGAATCCTACTTCACAGTGGGCCACCAATATCCAGCCCTGAGGACTTTTCTCATTAAGCTTCGGCCTCCAACATGGTGCCCACATTGCCCCTCGTGCACTTCCTCCAGAAACGCTTGAACCTCGTCCTCTCTCAAACACAAAAGATATGGGACAGAGAATCCCCTTTTGTAGAGAACACCATCAACCATAGTAAAATATGGCAGTTCCCTCTTCACTCGTCTCCTCTCCTTCTCATCAGTGGGAAGTTGACTATCAGCCAGATAGCGAATATAGGGTATGACCCAAGAATCCTCATATGGATAGCTCACCATGATAGCATTCAGAGAGGGATACAGAGGTATGCTGGGCGATGTCAAAGTGCTTTAAACCACCGTTGTTGTGCTGCCAGGCTGCTTTGTACTTGCCAATCTAGACAAGATGTCCGCTCTGGTGGTTTCTTCTCTGGGCACGTGCTTGAACTCCAAAACTTCAAATCTTCCCCTCAACTCATTAACACAATTCAAGTACAATTGAAGTTGCGGCTCCTTTGCCTGGTACTCCCCCTGGATCTGTGAAATCACCAGTTGGGAATCACTGCACAGTGTGACTGCTGATGCTCCGATGTCAATCGCCGCACGGAGACCGGCCAAGCATGCTTCGTATTCAGCTTGGTTGTTGGAGGTTTTGAAATTGAATCGGAGGGAAATTTCTAGGTGCACACCATCATCACTTTCTACCACCACACCTGCTCCACAACCTTTGCTGTTCGACGATCCATCAACGTAAATGGTCCAATGCGCTCGAGGGGTTGCCGGGTCCGCCCCAGTCATCTCCATAACAAAATTGGCCAACACTTGCGCCTTGATGGCTCCTCGAGGCTCGTATGAAATTTCAAATTCAGACAGCTCGATAGACCATTTTATCATCCTTCCAGCGAGGTCTGGCTTGCTAAGCACTGAACGGAGAGGCAAATCCATTCTCACCAATACTGGGTGCGCGTAGAAATAGGGTCTCAACCGTCGTGACGCCCACACGACTGCTAGAGCAGCTTTCTCAATCTTCTGATACCTTCCTTCCGTCCCCTGAAACGTCTTACTAGTAAAGTACACCGGCCTCTGCCCTTCAGGGGTTTCTTTAACCAAGGCCACGCCTAGGGCTTCATCTGAGATTGCTAAGTACAAGATCAAAGTCTCACCAGGGTCAGGCTTAACCAAAATTGGTGGACTCGAGAGAACGGCCTTGAGCTGCTGGAAGGCTTGTTCTTGCTCCTCTCCCCATTCAAAACTCTTGTGTTTCTTCAACGCCTTATACAAGGGGAGGGACCTGTGTGCCATCTTGGGCATGAAACGGGCTAGAGCGGCCACTTTCCCATTTAACGACTGGACCTCCCTCAGACTCTTAGGGCTCTGCATGTCCAGGATTACTTGACACTTCCCAGGATTAGCCTCGATGCCTCGTTGGGTCAACATGAATCCCAAGAATTTCCCAGCTGGAACGGCAAAGGTGCATTTTAAAGGATTCAACCTCATGTTGTACTGCCAAAGTCTAGTGAAAACTTGGCACAGATCTTCAATGTGGTCTCCTCCAGCGGGTGTTTTGGCTATAATATCATCAATATAAACTTCGACCAGCCTTGTATGCATCCCTTCAAAGACTTTGTTAATCATGCGCTGATAGGTAGCACCGGCGTTCTTCAATCCAAAAGGCATGATGGTGTAGCAGAAAACACCGCGGTCATTGATGAAGGCAGTTTTCTCCTGGTCTCCCTCCCACATCGGAATCTGGTTATACCCCGAATAGGCATCCATGAAACTGAGGTATTGGTAACCAGATGAATCATCCACCATGCGATCGATGTTGGGCAGGGGATATGGATCTTTGGGGCAGCAACGGTTAAGATCCACATAATCTGTACATATTCTCCATTTGCCATTAGCCTTCTACACCATGACCACATTAGAAAGCCAAGATGAGTAGCGTATCTCCCTTATAAAGCCTGCTTTCAACAACTCTTCTGTCTGCTCGCAAGCCGCCCTCTACTTCTCCAGTCCCAACCTCCTCTTCTTCTGGGCCACCGGTCTTGTTTCAGGATACACTGCAAGCTTGTGGCAACAGAAATCAGGGTCCATCCCAAGCATGTCTGCTACTGTCCATGCGAAAAGATCTTTGAACTCCTGCAAAAGGGCTAATAAGCGTTGCTCCATAGCAAACTCCAGCTTATCGTTGATGTGCGTGACCTTCTCTGGGGAATCTCCTAATACAACATCCCTGGAACCACCATCCGGTATGGGTTTAGAGGGATTGAGTGGATCAATCTTCAATTCCGCTCTGGGGTCCAGATCAATGAGACTGACAGACCCTGCCGCTGTTCCTCCATTATTCAGCTTCCTCTTCTTGTTGAACGCTTCCAACTTAACCATGTTGAGGCTCAGGTTATAACAATATCGAGCCATCTCCTGATCACCACGGAGAGAGGACACACCGTTGTCCTTGTCAATGAATTTGATTAAGAGGTGAGGAGTGGATACAATTGCTTCCATCGCGTTCAGTGTTGGACGGCCTATGATACCGTTGTATGGGGATTCCACGTCAATCACCAGAATTCTTGACTTGACCATTCTCGCACCAGGCTCTCCTTCAAAAGAAATCAGAGTGTCAAGATACCCCTTAGTGGGTTGCTTGGCTCCATTAAACGCTGTGAGTTCTTGTGTGTAGGGTTGTAAATCTGTATCATTGAAACCCATTCGTTTGAAACAATTATAAAAGATAACATCACAAGAACTTCCCTGATCAACGAGGACCCTCTTGACATCCTTGTTAGCTATGACTGCCATGATAACTACCGCATCATCACCCCCTGGAATAGTTGGACCAAAGTCATCATCTGTAAATGACACCGTCGGGGCTGTCATACCGTCCCTGAAAGGGCGGTTATCCCTCGGTTTGCCCTGGACAGACAGGATCATCCTGTGGTGATTCTTCCGTGCTGTGATTGATGTTCCTCCTCCCGCAAATCCTCCAGCTATCATCTCAATCACTTCTCGTCTGCCCTGCCTCTGCTGCTGGGGCATGTTATTTTGTTGGGCACCTTCAGCAATCACTAGTCCCTTCTGCTTCTCAGCTGCAATGAACTTCCTTGCTGGGTTACGTGTATTATCATCTTCGTCATCAGGATCTCTATTCCTTTTCTCCATCCTCTGAAGCTCGTCCACAGATTTCTCCTTAAACAAATACTGCTTCAGCTTTCCTTCCCGAAGGAGAGTTTCCACCGTATTTTTTAACGCTTTGCACTCATCAGTGTTGTGTCCTGTCTGTTCATGGAACGTGCAATATTTACGTGGGTTACCACCCCTCTTGACTGGGGCTGGTTTTCTTATCCCAAATACGTTCAAAGTTGGCCAACCAACCTCCCTCATGATTTGTGAATGCCTAGTGTTCAACGGAGCATAGATGTCGAACGATGATACACGCCTATCTTGTGGATGCGGACGAGCGTTCACAAAGTCTTCTCTAAAGGCATGCTTCTCAGGCCTCACTCTCTCCTTTTCTCTCCACGGCTGCTAAGTGGGTGCAGAAGGTTTCATTCTTGTTGCAGTTGCCTCTATATGCATCTCTATGCCCACGTACTTGGAAGCCTTCCTTCGAAACTCCTCGAAGGTTGTAGGGGGGCTCTTTGCCAAAGATAGGGCAAAGGCTGAACCAGGCTGAAGAGCTTCCACTACAATATGGAGTTGTATGGCCTCCGTGAGGTTGGGGACCAAAGCAGCCTCCTTATAAAACCTTTTCAAGAACTCCTTAAGAGTTTCAGTTTCTCCCTGCCTTATCTGGGCCAGGGTGTGAGAAGTTCTTGGAATATCCCTAGAGATGACAAAATGGCTTTCGAATGCAGCAGCCATTTCCTCCCAAGAGTCTATAGATCCTGAGGGTAAGCTTTTAAACCAGCTGAGAGCCTCCTCTGTCAACGTTCTTGGGAACATTCTGCACATAACATCTTCGTCCGCTCCTAAATACATAGCTTCATAAACATAAGCATCCAAATGCTTAGTAGGGTCGGTCTCTCCATTATACTTCCCGATCGACAATGGCTGAGTTGTTTGCAAATGTTTTGGGATGATAATGCTCATCAGCCTTCTTGAGAAAGGGACACTGAGCTTGTACGTCCCTGAAGTCACCACCGCCTGCTCCCTTCTCCTGGTACTGACTCTATCACCAGAGTCCTGCGTCTGCTCTCTCTCTTCATACGTGGGGATCTTTGAATACTGGAAGGTTGTAGATCTATCCCTCGTTGATGCATGATAAGCATCCTCTGCATGGGACGCTACTCTGTCCCCAGCTCCTCCTCTCTCCCGCTTTAACTCCATCAGCTCCTCCCTGAGTTGCCTAATAACCTCATCGCGAGGGTCAGGCATCTGCACTTGCACCATCCTCCGGGTTTGAGTTACAGGGGACTCGAAGACGAGTCTCCTTCCAGCCTGTTGATGGGTCACATCCTCCACGTGACCATCCACGAAATCTCTCCCATCGCCTTCCATCTTGACAACCAAACTTCTGCGAAAATGGGAATAACTCTAACGAGTCCCACCGGGCGTGCCAATGAACTGGTCTGGACCGGGGTCTAGGATCCGGTGTGGGACCAGCCATAAGAGTACAGGTGCTTTTAGGGTTTGCACACCGGAACAGTGTATATCCGATGTATTAATCCGGTCTCTCAGTGGGAGAAGCCGGTCTTGTTGTCCTGGAGATCCTTCACACCAACGTTTCGCGTTGTAGGGGGGCGAAAGGTGGTGCCACCTGCGAAGATTCTCCGACGCTCAAGTTAGAAGAGTGTAAGAACTCAGTGAATGCTCAAGCGAAGTAACAGTAAAATGTGAGATAGAACAACGATACCATGCATGTGTATTGAAATATGCTACTTATAGTTGTACGTGAGAAAATGAGTCGTTGGATACAGGTGGGTCCCTTAGCTCTGATAGCGTGTATATTATGTCAATCAGGATGGCTCAACTCTCAGAATGTGTCAGGGGGGTAGTCAATTATTAGAGTACGATCCTCTAGGAAGAGGGGAGGATAATCACCTTTTCCGCATAATCTGCTGACACATCCACTTGCTTTCTGAGGCCATTGACGTGACGTATTTTGCTACAAACAGTGTCTTCGCTGATAAGTTATTAGGGGCTCTTATCTCGCTGTGATTGAAAAGCCAACAGTTATATAAATGTCCTGTGAAAATGAACAAAGAACCGTTATAGAGTAAATAAGTGGGGCAGTCGTGTGATGAGGACGGACGGCCAGACATCGGATATCCGTTGTGGTAATGTTGAACCAGGACACCGGTTTTCCTCATATGAGGTCACTCTGACGTCACAAGAATGGGGGCCGGTATCCAGACCGGATCAATAATGTAAAATAAAAAAGTTCTTTTATAATTTAACTTTTTTTATAATATTTTTAATGCAGTATTTTAATATTTATTAATAATTATTAATAATAAATATATTTTGTTCAAATAATTTTTATTGGAATATTAGGGTTTAATTTAAATATTATTTATAATAAATATACTACTTTACCACTTTTTTAACTAATACCTTTTTTGGTAATTTTTCACTCAAATTTTATTCTCATAAACCAAGTTTACCAAAATATTTTCTAACTAAACAACCATTACTCTCCAACTGATTTTTACAAAAATAGTCAAGGACTCTTTATTAGTAGGACATAAAAATAGTCATTAGTTGGACATAAAAATAGTCAAGGACGCTTTATTGCAATTATAACATAAAAGTTGACACCCTTTAGACATGGACACACAAAATGGGTAAATATTTGATCATAGGATCATACACACTATAAAAGAGACCTGAAAGACGTAAGACTTAATTTACAAATTGATCTTTAGTTGTTTATGGTATATTCCATTAACCTTAGATTAAACCAATCATCAGCCATCTTATGTTATTCGTAGCACAGAGTGTCAATTTGAACTATAACATTAGAGCATAGTAGACATACCATTACTAAGGTTCCTGCTATGGAAAATGAAATTTTGATACTTACTACTTATAGTTCTTTTGTTTCGTGTTCAATGTCAATAATCATTCTTCAGTACATTTGAAATTAAAAAATTTAGA
Source organism: Clitoria ternatea (assembly GCA_037962975.1). NCBI lineage: Eukaryota > Viridiplantae > Streptophyta > Magnoliopsida > Fabales > Fabaceae > Clitoria > Clitoria ternatea. The sequence goes on from CM075673.1 coordinate 146,415,996, forward strand.
TAATTGTTAATGTGATTGAAACACAAACCAAGTAGCATTCAACTAAACAAAACCATTGCTTGAGCCGAAAGGGATACAAACAATAATATTGCATTGAAAGAATGGTCCACGAATATGTTAAGCGTAAAATTTCACTAATTCAACTCGAAAACAAAGTATAAACTATAAAATCTAATTACGTAGTCAGAGCCTATATGCAATTTGCATTTAGTGAGGTCAGATTATAGAGCGTTTTATGCTCCTAAATGGTTGATTTCAATAAATACATCACTTTCCCCCTAGGTCGCTGCTTAGCATATTGAAGCAGGTCAGCAAACTCACCCCAATGTCTTCATCATATTCTATTCCAAGCTCTTCCTATAAAGTGAAAATAGGTATCAGTATGGCAACATAAACATTAAAAATAAATAAGCCAAAAAGAAGCCTTAAATTCTTTTAGATCCTTATGTGAATTCTCAGTGAAGGTATCCAATACATCCTTTAACATTCTTTTATGCTTTCTCCACTAGCTAATATTTTTTGACAACATACCCTTAACTACCTTGTGTTCTTTTGGCTTCACTAGAGTGACTCCTTCACGTAACTTGGCAAACTTTTCTTGAACCTGAAGCAAAACAGAAACAAGGATGCAAACAACCATAAATAAAATAGAACTATCACCAATTCCCTTTCAACAAAGAAAAAGGCACACAAACTTCCACATCAACTACCTCGATTTTCATATTCCTTTCTCTCTCAACGATCTGTTCCAGCCTCAAATTTGATTACAATGACTTAATTTCTATAACAAATGATATCCACAAATGCCAGAATCAAGAAGTTTGTCTAAAATCTCAACTTCTCAATCGTTCCAACTTCCAAATGAATGAAAAAAATATCTAGAATATAGCCTTCAATCACATTAGTTATTGAGCAATGTCATGGTTACAATTAGATCATCGCTTAGTAGTTCTCTAACAAGGTTATGTTTAGTTACACCAAATTTTGTAATTTCTATTTCACAAATAATTACAAATGTCACATTGCTTTTACCTTTTTTGTTTAAGATATATGACAAACAATAACATGATTTTCATTGCTTCCATGTTCCTCTATAGCTCTTCATTAATGAATGAAATGAAAACAATGCAATGTTTTTTGTAATCACTAGCAAAAACAAAAATAAACAAAACTAAACCCTTTTTATATAGTATGAATTAGACCCCGTGTTGATTATTTTACATCATACTATTAAGTAAATATACGAGCATATCCTCCAAAATGACAACCTGTGTAAAATTATTTTCCTCAACTTAATGATAAATTAGTCCATTTGTTAATTTCATAGACAATTTAATTTGATATTTGAATGTGTCTACTTTATGATAATTTTTATCAGTCCCAAACTTAATGACAAGTGTATCAACAAATCTATTCTTAACTCTTACCCTCTTTGAAGGTTCAAATCTAGTCGCTACCCAGGAGTGACTTTATCTATCTCATACCTATAGCACAAATAATGTGATTGCACCATACAAAATCATAAGTAAACAAATTATTACAGTTGTTCTTATAGTTGATATACTGATACAACATAACTTAATTCACTACGTAACTTCTCTATATGGTTCATAATGTTGCTCACTTCTCATCCTTCCTTGTCATATCTAATAACATGGTTACTAAAAGAAAGACATTTAATTGTTAACAAACGTAATCAATCACAAAATGATGGCCAATGTTTAAACACATGAATTTGTTTGGGTTAGATGACTCACTATTTTGGTTACTATTTGGAATAAATCGATCCAACAATGCATTGAATATATGTTTCCACTATTAACAACGTGTACTCCACTAGGGAATGGCTACAAAAAATTCAAATATTGAACAATGAAGGTAATCACATTTAAGCGTAAAATCATGTATTATACTTCTCACATTACCTGTGACCATTGAATATATGGGAGCAGTTGAGGTAGTTAGCCATAAAAGGGAATTTGTCCATAATAAGGTAACATATGATGATCATAATTAACTTGGGGGTATGTTTAAGGAACATTTGTAGCATGAGGAACCACCATAGGTTCCATAGATATATGAGTGTTTGAGGGTTTGTTATACACAACATCATTATTGATCTACAATGTAAAATGAAAAATCACTCAAATATTAATTGTAGTTGTAGCATCATTAAGTAATCAAATCACAACAAACAACTACATAACAATGACAACAAATAAAAGGTTAGTTGCATGAAAGAATTAGTGACCCCACCATGTGCACACCCATTGTGAGCACAGGAGCTGATGTGTCATCTCTCAACCTCTTACATTTGTTTTTGCTATCATTCTTTTTGTCAAGTTGCAACTCTTGTAATCCTTTTTCTTTTTGACAAGTTTATTTGAACGAACCACCCCCACAACGTATATTACGGGTCGTCTCTTTTACACTAGACTCAAAAAAGTTTATATCTCTGGTAGCCTATTTAACAACAAACACTAAAATCAAAGCATAACACGTAAAAATATCAATAATGTCTAAAGAACCTTATTAAAATTATTCATACAATGAAATCTTTATTTATTTGTAACTCTCTGTCAATAGTGTCCTCATCATCGTCTTCATTCAAAGTTGTTTCTTGATTCACCTAATAAAAAAACCAAAAACACATAGTCATATAAATTAATAAATAATTTACAAAAACACTTCTATTAAAAAACATACAACTATTACCGAATAATAAAACTTACAATGATAGAGTCTTGTTTCATAGGTTTTGTACCAACTTCAGTGTGTGAAGTCTTCTTAGAAGAAAATGATACTCTTTTCTTTTTTCTCCTAAAGAACTTCTTCTTTGGGGATACTCCCTTAGTTTTAACTATATTGGGGTTGCCAATTGTTTTTTCAGAATTTTTCAGCCTCCCTTATGGACCAAATTCTGACTTTAACTTATTGATCAACTTCAAAATTTCTTCCCTTACAAAACAAAATGAATCATGAGTCTTTGCGCCAATGTCACACATGGTATTATATGCAACAGACAAGGAACTGTATCGGGCAGCAAACATTGTATCCAACATCATTTCATCACTATTATCTATTGTAATTATCTCACTCTTTGCAACCTTAGACCACCTTTTATATAATAAGCTGCTCAGAATATGGTCAATATTCTCAGTTTGGATTACACCAAAAATGTGAGAACAAGGAATTCTACGCAACTCAAAATGTCTACAATCACAGCTAAGTGATGCTTTCAATGTATCATGCAACACTCGGTTTTCAAACCCAACTTTACAATATACATCCAACTAAACTCAGTCATGGAATCCTTCTGTATTTGCTCTAACACATTAAGGGAACCTGCAAGATTAATCTGATTCTTAACTTCATTGAAGATCTCTTGTATATAAAATTGGGAAGCTTCATGTTCAATTGAATGGAGAAAATTGGTCAAAACAGGGTTGGTGAATAATGTCTTGAAATCAGCAAGCAGTTTATTGTTCCTATACTCGCGCAACATCTGGTTGTAAATTTCTGTATGAACTCAAAAACACTATGTTTCCTATGTACATAAACCTTTACCAAAGTATTCACTGACTCACATTGAGAAGTAGTCTGAATCCTACCAAAAAATTTATCACGTAAATATGCATTGGCCCATGATTCTTTCATGTCATATGTTTTCGAAACCCAACGGTCTTGTAAAAGGTCATGCTTCAAAACCATATTATGCCAAAACACTTCAAATTCATCTATTATGAAATGGGAATACATTGCTTGTTTGAAGTCTTATAAGAACTCTTTTGTCTTCACTTTCTCACATGCATTCCTATACAAGTTCCACACACACAGATGATGAGTTGAGTTCAAAAACATTGTCTTCACAGCGTCTCTCATAGAAGCACAACTATCTGTTGCAATAGTCTTAGGATGTTTGCCACATATTGCTTCCAAAAAAATCTCTAAAACCCACTAATATGTAGCGATGGATTCATCAGAAACCAACGCCGGCCCAAAAATTACAATTTGACTATGATGGTTGCGACCAGAAAAGATCACCAAAGGCATATTATACTTGTTTATTTTGTAGGTTGTGTCAAAGGCAACAACATCCCTGAAACATTTAGTCAGCTATGCAACCACCATCAACCCAAAAGATATCCTTTAATTTACCATCACTAGTGGTGGTACATTTTGAATACATAACGGGCTCACTATTAGCCTTTCCTTTAAGGTAACTCAACGCAGCTTTGACATCTATTTCCTGAATCTTAAAGTTTTTCTGACAATCTATGTAGTTGTACAAATCTTTTTTTGCAAAAACCCAACTTACCATAACTCCTATTTTGGGCAAACAAATACCCAATTATATGGCAAGTCCTAACACCACCAGAGTGTAAACAATCAACTTGAGCCTTATCAACATCGGTCAACACATAATTTACAAGAATTAAATGGAAATACAGAGCTGGATATAAATCATGATTATGACCAACAACAAAAGAACTCACCATCCACTTTGATATCTTATGATAAAAAAATTCATAACCTGGCCGAGCAGTTGGTTCAAGTTATCCCTCTGTGTGGCATTTTCCTATTAACCCTTTAAAAGTGTTTCTAATTTCTCAGCCCCTCTCAATTACACACTAGTTGTCTCATAACAATGTTCCCATGATTATCTTTGCTCACATAATCTTTTCTAACAACAAAACCATGACTCTTAGCATATGTTTGATAAAACACACAACCCTCTTCTTCAGTTTGAAATTGGAGACCTCGAATCTGACTTTCTGACAACTCCATTATTTCCCATAAGTTATCAATATCACGACAAAAATCAACACAGAATTTATCAACCTCATAATTTCCCCAGCCTGTGTACCAATATATTTTTCTGGTAGAGGTTCATACCCATTATCATCCTCTAAACCACTGACATAAATGTTTTCACTACCTTATTGACTAACATCAACATCACCTTTATCACTAACAACGTGTGACTCATAAAATCAGACATCTACATGTAAGACATAGAACGATATCTTCATTTTATGATGTTAACATGTTATCACAATCAAATAATCCTACACATAACAATGTTTCATGCTTGTGTGATAAAGTATATGTATTTTTTCTTTATATACTCAGATAGCATGGTCTCAAATTTGAATTTTGTGACGTGAGTTATAATTATTGCTATAGTTACGTATATGATACTCCCTCTGGGGTTTTTGAAAATATATTGAACTAACATACCTGAACCAAAACTGGAGGCTATCCAATGTGAACGTTGGATACCCGAGGGCAAAGTAGCAAATGATAAAAGGCAAAGCTCAAAGACCAGAAATGGCAAGGTCAACAACTAGGCTTATAATATATCCCATGACAAGGTCAATGATTTTGGTAGCCACAGAGGTTGATCTAATATCCACAACAAACTGCATACAATAAAGAATTTCCATTTAAGTGCTATTTTGTAGACAATGTCAAAATTTAGCATACTTACATGTGTATTGAAACTCAATTGAAAAACCAAGTTACATGTAAAAATAGTTATAGAGGAGTGGATAAAGAGTTTCAATAATTCCTTTTTGGCCATTAGGGACAAAAATGAGTCATATGCACAAGAAGCTATTGTGTAAATAGAAACCGACACATAACTATGAAATTTTTTAAACACGTAATTTAAAAGAGAGTTAACTTCATCTAAGGTGAAAGTCACAAGGATAAAATTATGTGCAATGCCGATGACAGGGCCGGTCTTGGGCCTTGGAAACAGGGGCAATGGCCCATGGCCCATTATTAATAGGGGCCCAAAATAAATAATGTTTAGCTTATATAGAAAAAATTAATAAATTTCAATAAAGCCTACATAGTTCAATGGTGAAGTCACATAGCTTTTGCTTAAAGGTCTCAGGTTCAATTCCCAATATACTTTGTCACACCCCAGTTTTCTAGACCTGAATTGATAACTAAGTTTCCCATAACGGTATACAAAATAATAGAGTTTACAGCGGAAGAAGAATATGTATACCGGGCATATGCCTAGTCGCATATATGAAGATATAAGAAAAGGCCCAAGCAATCATACAATTCCATATACATAAGCCTATCAGGCCACAATCGACTATGCATCTGAATCATAATTATATAACATCAATCGTAAGTAGTCTCTACATGAGACATCCATCACTAGATGGTATTAATCTAATCATCACTTACATACCAAACATATAGTCATCGTTCATAAATACATAAGTTTGTTACATATACTTATTTAACTCTCTGAATCATCAACATTATATACAATTTAATTCAATACATTAAAATTCACAATTATTACCGGTCAAGGCACTTCCACTACCACTATTTACCTTCTCCAAAACTTCAATTCAAAGTCTCACTTCGGCCCATGATAACCCTGCATCACAATGCTAAAAGAAGACCACATGGGAGAGTAAGTTATACATTCAAAATGACGAATATAAATACATTGTGATTATGTGTACATGCATACAAACAACATGTGTGCTTTACAACAAAGTTATTGATTCATCATTCAATCTTTATCATATTGTCATAATAGGCATACAAGCCTCACGAATCGTAATTCACAACATAAGCAAGCACAAGCACATACATAATCATATTGCCATATATCAACATGGCATTTACAATCATCATCGTGAAATTATTAAGTCTTTAATCATTTCCTCCTCGCAAGAGATATTCATCTCTCTTGGTCATCCCATCTCAAATGCCATGCACCTATGGCTAATGCATATGTCAACTGTTTAATGCATATGCAATGGATCCATTTCATTCCATCAGGTGATCGCAACCACCATATCATTCATTTCACATTGGTTTCCCCCCTCACAAGGGGTACTCCCTTTAGCAGCCTCGCAAGGTGCTTTTCTCGTGATCTCAACCACGTATATCAATTCTCATCATCGGTTTCCCACCTCGCAATCCCTCCTCGTGATCGCAACCATGGGACATCAAAGAAACTCGCAAGCCCTTTTTCATCTCAAGTACCAAGTGATCGCAACCACTGGCTTATCAGCATACAATCCCGCAGGATGTCTTATTATGTTCGTAACCAAATATCAATCGTTCCATAATGGTTTCCCACCTCGCAAGGGGTACTCCCTCCTCGTGATCGCAACCATGGAATATCATAGGAACTCGCAAGCCCTTTTTCCATTTCAAGTACCAAGTCATCACAACCACGCAATAATGCAATAATGCATATACCAATCTTAACCTCGCAATAATGCATATAATGCATATACCAATCTTAACCTCGCAAGGATATCTCACCCTCTCAATTAGGGGTATATTGTATATTTAGTTTTATTATCATTGGCATACAAGTAATCACAAGGCCCCTCAAGGAACAACAATCATAGCCACATCAAACCATACATGGTAATTAAAATCATATCAAGCATCATAACATTTATCCACACATGGAAAACAACAAGGTATTTCAAAACATACATTTAGCAATCATCATTGTATCTCACACATACAAGTCAAATACTTGCATCAACTATAATGGCATCACACTTATCAACAAGAACCATCACTGCTTATCCAAGGGTATGTTCAACAACATCCCTTTTCAATCAACATCATCATTCATCATTCAACATATGTGGTATCATTCACTTTTAATCATCATTGCCACCATTTCAAATCCATTGATTTATACACTCACTGTTATTCAATTGTTCCCTCATTGGTTTCATTATCACACAAGGTGTGTCATATAACCACATCATTTACTTTTTATCATGATTCATAATATATCAATAGTAGTGAGGCATACATGTTTCCATAATATAGCATAGGCATACACATACCTTGCCATGGCCTTAAGTCATTCCCCAATCACCACTAAGACAAACCACACATATACCCCTAGTGAATTCGCTCATTTTTACATGCTAAAAGGGGTTTTAGGCAACAATGAGCCCATGATAAATTTTAACATTGGGACATAAGAAGGGTTTATTTTTAGTCTTAAAAATAAAGGGAAATGTCATAAATATCACTTATTAGTCCCAATTTGACCACCATAAAAAGTTGGGTTCAAAACCCTCTTGAACTTGTATTTTTCAATGATATGGGTTCGGTATTTTACGCCTAATGAGAGTTAGAAAACTCCAATTAAAGTGATACTAATTCTCACACCTCCGTAACACAATTATCTATAACTTTCATGAAGAAGTCGGAGGCCAAACATGTCATTAAGATGCCCAAACGGGCCAAAAATAGCAAAGGACGCTTATTGGGCAATCCTGTCGTAATCGATTACAATAATCGATTACAGCTAAAACAGAATGTTTGTAATCGATTACACAACTCCTTGTAATCGATTACGGTAATCGATTACGCTAATATTGTAATCTATTACACCTGAAGCTAATCAATTACGCTTGAAACAGAATTCCTGTAATCGATTACGCTCACCTTCGTAATCGATTACGCCACACCAGAATGCAGAAATTGTGCAGAAAATGCATGATTTTGGGACTTCTAACTCCTAACTTTTTCATATCAACTCCAAATGCTACCAAATTTTGACACCAACTAAATAGCACCATTTGTGACGCGTGGCCACCATCCGCACTAAAAAATTCTCAAAAATGAGGGACTTATGCGCGTAAATACGTTTTACCCATTTTGAGACACTTTTGTCTAACTCAAGGACCTATTCTCAATGGAATTGGCTCATTCCAATTCCTACAAGTCATAAACTACATATATGGGCTATTGGAACTATCACATGCCATCAAAATCACATAAAACTCTATTTGGCTCTATGAGTTCCTCAATTATGCATTAAGGTCAATCCCCAATTTCACATTTTGAGCAATTTCTCTATCAATATAAACATTAATGTCATCAAGTGGGCCTTATCCTCTCATTACCAATATTCATTCATCAAAATCTCATGGAATTTTAAATTCACATGGTATATGCATACTTCAACCCTTCATGGGCTATTCATCAACAACACATTACTCCCATGAAAGGGACACTAAACATTCATTGTCAATTCATATGTATACATCTAATTCTCAAGAATGCATCATTACCAAGCATGACATTCATCACCTTACCAATTATCTCATCATTCAACATGATCATGACAAGGAAAATATGAGTATCATCATATACAATAATCATCAATTATATAACTCATGCAATTTGAATGTAAACTCCTCTCCTACCTCAAGGGAAGAACCGCAATCCAAATGCTCCAATCGTTTCGCCACATTGTCCGAATCACAATCTATACATTCTACATATACATACATACACTAAATTAATGAGCCATCACAAGGCATCATCATAATTTCAAGCAATGTAAATATATCTTAAGGCTTAATGTCAAGTCCTAGACTTGTTAAACACCAAATTCATATACTTATGTTAGGCTTCGGGAATTCCTTTCCCAAAACTAAGATTTCCTATGTCTAAAAGGGTTAACCATTCCCAATTACAACAACATCACATTCATCCCTCATCTAAAATGCCATCCATATTACCTCAATCATTCAAATGTCATCACAATCATTATGACCTTAATATTTACATTCATTCTTATACATTTCATAACAACACCTATTCATGGGTTTCACCATCAACGGTCCTCTACCATTTTCATTATCATTTTTCATTATACAAATCATCATCCAATATTGAATACCTCATATCCATTTCCCAAAACCAATTCTTTTAGTCACAATATATACATTCCTAACTCTCAAGATTAGGATTCTTTAAAATTCAATAATCATCATCCCCATTATTCAAGTCTCTCCTAATAATATCTCAACTTTTAACACACTAATAACTTGGAGCTATTACTCTATTTTCTTGATTTCACAATCCCTCAACATCAACAATAAATATTACCCATTCAAAAACTTATTCTTATGTATATAACCAGTCTAACATCAATAACTCATAATTTTCTTAAGGATTTCCCAAACCCCCAAAATCTCAATTCCTAGGGTTTTTATTAAAATCCATTATCATCAATTCCAACCAATTATATGCCTCATTTCAAACATCCATAGGCTAACAACATAGCATTCTAACCATCAACAACAACAACAACAACAATCCCCAATGGTTTTCTAACCTAGGGTTTGGTTCCACATGCCATTATCCATCAAAATAACATCCAATCTTCCATCACTATACTTAAATAAACTCAAAACCATAAACAAAAGTCATAGGTGTTCAAAAATCATACCTTTCCTCCAAGCCCAAAGCCAAACTCGAAAATGAGGGAAAGAGAAGAAGAGGAGAGCCAAGCTTTGCTCCTATGTCCCATTCATGCTTCATGAATTCATGATATCCAATTAATTTTGAGTGGGTGAGGTAATGGAAGAAGGTGGTCACGGTTTAGTGGAGGAGAAGAGAAAGGAGAAGAAAAATGGAGAATGGTGGAGGGAGAAAGAAGCCAACGAGAAATATAAGAGAGAAATGAGAGTTTTGTTTTAAATTTTTGACTCATCATTAAAACTTCTCCATTTTATAATAAACAGGATCTCAGTTCGGGCTCAATACTTAATCCAAAATTTATTCTGAATATATATTCGAACTCCCCATAATATTCTTAACAGCCCTAACCAATGGCATCTCAATCGGAGATACTTGGTTCGACACCCATATTTCAATTGGGTATAATTTCAGCCCTTAAATCTCAATAAATTATAAATATCCATAATAAATCTTAATTTAATTATTTCCCAATTTGTGGGACATAAATCAACTCATATATAATTATTTATTATTTATTCTCCTCAATTAATCATTTTTATAAATTTCGGGATGTTACATACTTCAATATGAAATACTAACAGGCGAATTTACTTTATATATTAATCACTTGTTAATTAATAATTTATGTTGTTATATATAGTCATTATCAATTGTTTAATTCTTTTCTATATTTTTATGTTAAAAATATTTAATTTTTAAATTTTTAATGTTTAAATTTAGTTATTGGAATTAGCATATACGTGTGAGGTTGTGAACGGGTATCCAACATCAGTTTCTCTTTCCAGGTTGAATGGTTTGACAATTTTCTCTATTGAAAAGGATATGTTATGGAGTATTGATGTTGATGTTCTCATTAATGATTTTGCATCTAAAAATGCTAGAAGAAACCATTTTTATGACAATTTGTGTTTTTTTTTTGCTTCAACGTAGGTGGAAGAATGATTTTTAAAGGAAAACATGGGACTATAAGAGCATCGTTCATTATTTTCTGGCTTGTTATTATTCACTACACAAGGATGATATATTTGAATCATGTGTTTACAATTTATAATGACTTTATTAATGTTGATTTGATTATTTAATAAATTTTTTTCTTAAAAAATATATTAAAGAGCCTTTATCTATTGTGTCACCCATGGCTCATAAAATTTTAGAACCAGGCCTGGCGGATGAGAAAGACATTGCTGCACATCTAAGGGTAAGCAAATATTGTCATAATTTCAGAATCCGAAAGAAATAAGCAAATCTAAATGAATCCAAGAATTATTTCATATTTACTAATTTTACATGAAAATATTTTTGTTTATAGTTTGGAGTATGAATACATTTTTTATTTAGTTTAAAGTATTTTTCAACCTAACACAACGTACCTACCCATTTTACCATCATTAGTCTTTTATCTAGTATTTGAAGAAAGTTGATAAATAAAACAAATAAAGACAGTCTTTCTTTGTTTCACTAAATACTCATTTGAATTAGTTGTAAGGATGAAAAACAGAAAACAAATGACACTAAAATAATTAATCTATTAAGACTTGTAATTCTGATGAGATGGAGCCTCTCAACATGGCCCTTCTTCACTTCAACTTCTCCACTTGATAATTCTGATCCCATTTATTTTGAAGAGGCAGTAAAGAGTGTTAAGTGGAGACAAGCCATGGAGGTTGAAATCAAAGTAGTAGAAAAGAATCACACCTGGGAGCTAGTTGAGTTACCAAATAATGCAAAAATAAGGAGTTAAATGGATCTATAGAACCAAACTGGATGAACAAATTGGAGTTAAATGTGTTTTCTAAACAGCGCTTGATTTCTCATTTGGGTACCTAGTTCTGGTGCAAGATCATGGGGAACCTGTGACGGGTGAAAATAAGGTTCAAGACTGTTTTCTGATGGGTATGCGTGTTCTTGTTGTTGATGATGACAAAACGTGTCTCAAAGTTTTAGAGAACTTGCTTCACAAATGCCAGTATCAAGGTTTGTCACCTTTCTATTTTAACTCAGTTAATTACAGTCTACATTGATTTTCCTTATCATTATTAGTGATAATGAACTGTCACATGTTTTTTTGCTTGTTTTCCTCCTCCCATGTGATGCGCTAACACAGGTTTTTCTTTCTTTCTTTTATTGTTTCTTTGTGGTTTTAGACTCTTTTTTGGTTGATTCTTTGTGGTTGACAATTTTCTTGATTGTTCAAGAATTGGTTTCTTGCAAGAAGAGCACCTTCTTTATTATCTTATCCCAAAGTTCAATGCTTTATGTTGAAATCTTGAAACTTTCTTGTGAAAAAGGGTTTCCTGAATTGTCAGAGTAGTGTTAGAATTATAAACCCTGTTTTGTGAATAAACTTTTAAGCTTAGGTGAATTGATCTACTTTAAGTCTTAGATTACACAGACTGAATCTTATATCTAATTCATGGTTGTTGCAGTTATTACAACTACTCAGTCAATCAAGTTGTTAGAAATATTAAGAAAAAATAGAAATAAGTTTGACCTTGTTATCAATGATGTGGATATGCCAGACATGGATGGGTGGGTTCAAGCTCCTTGAGTTAGTGGGACTTGAAATGGGCCTACCAGTTATCAGTAAACTCAAACACTTTCACGTTTATATATATTCATATTTCAATATTATTATAGTATTAGTATTTAACGGATGAATATTCCAAATTTCAGATTCAGTTTGTTTAAATTTATCATCTGTCCTTTTTAGAGCCAAGAGAGAAATACAGTTTTGTGAAGCTGATAATGTTTTCTTGTGTGATCTAGTGTTGTCAGGATATGGTGATAGAGAAAGGGTGATGAAAGGTGTTATACATGGTGCTTGTGATTATTTAATGAGGCCAGTAAGAATTGGAGAGCAACAGAATATATGGCAACACGTAATACAAAAAAGATTGATTGCATGGATCAGAAGAAGTATGCAATTGAGGAGAAAGGCTGCAACATGGTTAGGGAAGATAGTCAAGTCATTGCAACAGAAAATATTGTTGACCAGAACAGAAAATATTGCATGAAAGTTATGTCTTATAACTTGTAACATCATACAATTATTCTTATTTATTATAATTTATGAAAAAATAAAATTTTTAAAATTTTTAAAAGGAAAATATATTTAATTTTTATTTTTATTTATTCTTATTTGATAAAATAGAAAAAGAATTAGTAAGAGAATAACATTAAACCGGGATATAGTATTACTCATTTGAAAAAATACTAATTCATGAAAAGTGGAACTAGGAAACCGATCTTTAAGAAATCAAATGAAGGTTTTTTTAACTGCAACACAATAAAATTTTAATGGGAAAAAACACATGGGGATATATTATACAATATTTATTCAAAAGTGTGTAACAAAATTTTAAATAACCAAATCCAAATAATAACATATCTATGTAGTATAAAAACATTATCCACTATTTGTTCAAAAATGTGTAACAAAATTTCAAATAAACTACCCAACTATATCATATCTACATATTATAAAAAATATTAAATAATATTTATTCAAAAAATTGTAACAAAATTTTAAATAACCAAATCTATATAATAATATATCTACATAATATACAAACCATATCTATTATTTGTTCAAAAGTGTCTAACAAAATTTGAAATAAACTATCCAACTATATCTTATCTATATATTATGTAAATATTAAATAATATTTATTCAAAAATGTATAACAAAATTTTAGATAATCAAATCCAAATAATAACATATCTACGTAATATAAAAACATTATCTATTATTAATTTCAAAAATGTCTTATAAAATATTTGAACAACTCTAGCCAAATATATTAGATATAGAATAAAATATTATATTTTCATGTTATCTCTTAATATTAGTTATCAAATATTGATTTACTCACATATAACTTATTTTCTTCATCGTTTAAGACCATAATTATTATAAACAGGGCACAATATTCTAACTTCAACTAAACACTCATATATAAACTTTATTCCAGTCACAGTTTCGTTGTTCTTATCTCTAATGGCTAGTCAATGAGGTGGTCACTTGAAAAAAGATACTGACAAAACTGGTGCCACACCGGTAGGCATTGCAACATCCTATTTTTATGATTTTTATAAAAATAACTTAAAAATGATTAAAGAAGAATTTTTGAATGAAATTCCGAGTGAAAAATGAAAGAAATAAGATTTTCCGAGTGAAAAGGATTAGATTCCGAGTGAAATGAATCTGACTCCGAGTGAAATAAGATAAAAGATTAATTCTAAGTGAAGTGATTTTTCGGGTGAAGAGTCACAAAGATAATTTCGAGTAAGTCTTTCCAGAAAAAGTGCTTCTGGACAAAGACTTCAACTCTGATTGATTAAGTTTTCTGAGTAAGTAATTCCGAGGAAATTTCCGAATAATGAAAGAAATAAGACTCTGACTCGGAAAGAGGTATAACCGAGCGAGCGAAATGCCGAGTAAAAACCTGAGTGCTGGGAAGCCTTGCCGAGCGGGCGAGTGCAGAATCGAAGGACAGCCTCTGGTTGGATTTCGCCTAAGCGAGTAGGTGCCTCGCTCAAGCGAATACCAGTGGAATCCGTTACTAGACAATTCTCGCTCGAACGAGCAGCTAGTAAGAGGGAGTCTCGCTCGAGCGAAAGCATGGAAATTAGTTACTGGGTGATTCTCGCTTAAGCGAGAGTGGTTCGCTCAAGCGAGGAATCAGGTCTGATGGAAGCTGTCCACGTCAGTATGTTCTTCTACCTTCTAGCAAATTCCTTTCTTAGATATTTCCTAAGTTGGGACCCATTTTGATGTGTTGTACCTTTTTCATTAATTATTAAAGCAACGTGTGGCAGAGTACTTCAAGTTATTCACGTCTCTTTCATGTGGGAGGTATATAAATACTTCTGCCATTGAATTAATAGAGAAGTTGTTGAAAGTGAAATCGTCATAATCCTTTTCTCTCTAATTCACTACTGGGAGCTGTTAGACAACAAAGATAATTAAATCTTTGTTCTTTCTCTTTACGAAGAAGAGCTTGGACTGGTGTAGCAGTGCCATTCCAGTCGGTAGTTGTGGACAGTGACTTGGTTAAGCTTTTAAAGCTGCTGGAAGATTTTATTTCCAGGTAGGGGGAGCGTACATCTCAAATAGATAGTTTATGAATGGATTTGGGGTATTAATATGTTATATGTGTGTGTTATGTGTGTAAATTGATACCCCAACTGAATAACATACTTTATGTTTCCTTATTTTCCATTCATATTGAGTTTATGTATGATGTTATTATGCCGAATGGAATGATATGAGCTGATGATGTTATAAATGATGATTCATGAACTTTTCATGATATTTATATGCATGTGTGATGCTTGAATATAAACTGTGATGGTGTGGTTCCTATATACCACGGACGCCTTTGAGTGGGACTCAAGGCCGGCCTGTAGCATTGGGTAGAGGACCGCTATCACTCTGGGAGTGGTACTCAGTGTTACAGTATGGGCGCAGAGAGGTTTGGTACCAGTAAAATGATCGAATCAGCGAGGAGCTGAACTATGGCTCGGGGAGCCAGTGTTGCAACTCAAAAATTGATAATGACCCCATTTTGGTTGGTCAAGTGATAATCAAAGATATGGATCCATTTGGTTGAGCATGTGCATACACTGTTTTATGTGTTATTGTGAGAACATGCTGTTACGATGAGTATATATATATGTCTCAGTTTGAGAATGAATAATTTGTTAATTGCCTAGTGAACTTGTCATTTGCCAAGTGCAGTTTGATTGAATTACCGAGTGATGTTTTATTTACCGAGTGGTAAAATGGTTGTAAATGCCGAGTGGAAATTTAACTTATTACCGAGTGAGTTAGAATTGCCGAGTGTGATCAATTTTGGTTTTATAGTTATTAATTGGATTTTTATTCCAATTCAATAACTGTTATTTGATATGTTATGCTCACCCTCTACATTTATTTTTCAATGAATGAAGGGCTCAACCATGATATGTGAAGACACTCAGCAGCTCAGAGTTTATTTTAGTGAAAGCCTTGGCCGGCTCATGAGAATACCGAGCGAAATTATGTATTTGTATATTTCAAAAGAGCCGGTCGGCTTATGTAAAACAGATATTGAAATTTTATTTAATTTAAAATCTGTTTGAAATTTAAGTAAATTAATTACATTTTAAATAACCGGTTGGATTGATGAAAAACCGAGCATGTTATTCACCGAATCTGACTCCTGTTTTTGGAAATTTATTTGATTTATTAGAAAATTATTTTAAAAATTAAGGATGTTATAGGCATGAAATTCACACTTACCAAAATGAAATGTACCTCGATCAAAGTAAAAAAAAAAGGAAGACGTCTCCTGACATTGTCAACATCTCTTTAACGTAAGTCCTTTTATTCCCGTCAAGCCTATATACCATTTAGGTGTTTTTTGTAATTAATTTATATTTTTTTAATTGTATCTCTTTTGAAATTAATGTATCTGTTGCATATCATATTTTATTTTACCAAATAATAAGACTTCAAATATACTTGAGTTCCCCATTTTGATACTTTTATCAGTTGCTCATATGTTGTTCTTCTACCTTTTAAATCTTACATTCCATTTTTTTATGATTCTATTTCTATTATATTTAATAATAATAAATATATACTATATTATGTAAGATATTATTTATTATTTATATTAACTTTAGTGTGCTTCAAAAGTTAATCATAACTTTTATAATTTTTAATATTATTATGTTTCTTTGTATATTTATTGTAATTAGTATAATATGTTGTAATATACATATATATATATATATTTATAGGGTTTAGGGTTTAGGGTTTAGGGATAATAATTTGTAACACATATTTAGTTGTAATGATAATAAGTATTGTTTACTAAGACATTAAAAATAAATTATAAAGGATGTAGTCAAATATATCAATTACTTATATCAATTCAAATCTTGACAAGTATTACCTTAGTTACTAATTAGGAGCTACCAATTTGTTACAGGGGTTCTATTAGTTTATCATTGATTGTCGAAAAACCAAGAAAGAAATCATCTTTCTATAGTTCTCCAAACTGTGACTAATTCAACACCAATACAAAAAGGGAGACGACCACATCAAAGATTAGGTATACCAGTTACACGGTTTGAAAAATAAATCCATAATATCAAAAAGTCTAGTAATTATGGTTGCTAGTGATAAAAATCATTGTATTTACTTTCAGGCCTTGGCATTTTGCCTAGATGCGATTAAAAATATCCAAAGGTGGATTTTTGCAAACAGTGGGATGACAGTTGGAACTAGTATTAGGCCTGAAACTATAAACACTAACAAACAACAAATGTCTGAATCGGATGAGTTGGAATTAAAAATCAAGGGAGCAGAGGCATTCCTTGCAATGCTTTCACCCTCTAGTCTTTCAATACCATCAAATGGAACACCGGCCACCATGAAAGACTCAAATAAAAATAAAAATGACCATATACCAAAAAGACTGTTTACATCAACTGATGTAACTAACACATCAAAGTATTATATAAATTACCAATGTCTTCACTCATCCAAATGGGTGCGTCATATTTGACTAACTATACTTGAGGTACATAATCCATAATCATTAACCCTATTCTTTTAGCATTCGTATTTTCTACTTAATTATTTATATATGTTGTGTGGTAATGGCTAACACCAGTAAATGTGTGTGTATGTAAGTTCATTCTTGAGCTGCTCAAACCACCTACGTCTATGGTGTTGGATGAGATTAAAGTTGCAATCACCGCATATGGGAGAAACAAAACTAGATCGTCACAAGGGTAAGAACTAACTTGAATTTTTTTCATGACAAAACAACCATGAAATATGACCACTTATTTTTTAACCACATACTCTTAAGTTGACTAAATAATTCATCATTTATGTTACTACTAATAGGGATGAGATTTTGATTCAAACCGGTAAAGACAAAGAAGATAGGAAAACTTTGAAGACACCATGCCTAAAGAGTGTGTTGATCAAGAGGTTGGTATTTCGAATAATTCAAATTACTAAATAACATTCTGGATATTAGGTACCGAACAACTCTTATGATTTATAAATTATTTTATTTTTGATTTTTTTTTTATTTTTAATACCATTTACTCATTTTTGCTTAAGTTTTCGAATCAAATCTTCATCATTGCCCATTAATTAAATCATAATCAGACCAAATTTACTTGTTAATTTATGCAATTTATAAGTTGTTTTAATTGGTCATATATAGAAAATTTCAAATAATCAATAATAATACATTCCTAAAATTATCAGAAATGCAATCCTAAATGAATTGGAAGTCCAAACAAATAGCTGTATTGACAGACAAGATACCTGCTATTATGGTTATGCAGCTAATACAGTGATGTAGCATACAAGTTCTTCAATGTTTTGGACTTATCTGTTACAATATGAATTGGAATCAAACAATAGAAAGGATATGTAAACTTTTGTCCAAAAAATAAATTCAGTGTTAGTTACTCAGTGTTATAGGATTTGGTGTTTCCTTCACAAGATTTTACTTTAACAGGTGACATGAAGTATTAAGCTAAAACATTTTGCATAAATGTTTTTCCATGGCTTTCGTCAAAAGTGTCTCACAAGTAACAACCATTTAAACTAGAAAATAGAAAGCATAAATAATTAGTAACCATTTAAACTGCATATATATAAATAAACTTGTTTATTTTACTAGGAAGGCTTAAGATCACTTTTGCCATATATCACCACTAATCACATAATTTAAAATATACGAGCGTGTTTTTAATTGGGGTTTTTTAGAAAAAACTTTGCTCAATACAAGGGTGTTTTAAGAAAACTATTATATTTATTGTGTCAGCACATAAGATTGATCAAGTTATTAATAAATCTTCATTTTCAACTATCTGACATGAATATGCTCTGATATTAGATTCAAAGTGGTTGAAACACTTTTGCAACTTGTTTTGTAAAAGTTTTATATGCTATATATAGTAAGGATCAATTGGTTTAATCTTAAAAGAAAACTATATCAATTTTATAACTTCCAAATTAACTTTTGTTATTATCAACTACCCGGAATATATTAGAAGTGAAAGCTCACGCCATCGTATGGATAACAGGTCATATAGTTTGTTTTAAATATACTCTTAATCAACTACAATACTAAAGATCAACCGAGAAAATAGGTTATAAACTGAAAAGTCTCACACTAAGTCCAAGCCTATATATGTATTAAATTTTGAATAACATGTGAACTTAGGATCATTTTATCCCTATTAAATCTTGTATAATATGAAAAAGGAGTAGTTTTCAAAATACTCAAATAGATGCTTTGAAAATGAAAAGGGGGAATTATATTGTCACTAGAGTAATACTTTTCAAAACGAAGTTATTCCTTGCTTTTGTTTGTTACAGAAAATTTGCAAGAACTACATTGGAAATCTGAATTGAAGTCTATCCTGGTTTACCTTGATGCTGAAGACTAAGTCGAGCTTGATTAGCAAATACATAATCAACGCACATGCTAACCTTGATTCCCATAAAACAACTATAAAACTTTAAGAAGTACATTCTTTGAATAAGAGGGTTTTAATTTTTAAATCAATTCAACCAGCTCTTGACTTCTTCTGCTGACACTTGTATCTAGTTTTAGAAAAATTATATTAATATAGATAGATGACACATATGTGTACTCAGAAAAGAGATTAGACTGAATGTTTCTTTGGTCAGAAAGGAACTACCTTTAGGGAGGGGCTAATTTCTCTTCCAAAATATATGAAAGAATGCTAAATTCTGTTATTTTCTTTTGGCGTGATAATCATGATCTTTTAAGATCCTGATAGCTTCAACTATAAAACTTTAAGAAGTACATTCTTCGAATAAGAGAGTTTCAACTTTTAAATCAATTCAACCAACTCTTGACTTCTTCTGTTGACACTTGTATCTAGTTTTAGAAAAATTATATTAATATAGATAGATGACACATATGTGTACTCAGAAAAGAGATTAGACTGAATGTTTCTTTGGTCAGAAAGGAACTACCTTTAGGGAGGGGATAATTTCTCTTTCAAAATATATTAAAGAAAACACCAACATAAAGTGCTTTACAAATGTAACAAATTTGTTCTATTTGTATGTTACTACAAGACCCAAGAGATATAATGAGCTTACACATTAAATTATTTAAAATTGAACCCTAAATACATATTTGTTCTATTTTTATTCTGTTGTATTTATGATCACTAGTTAATGTATTAGGAAAATTAGTCCTCAATAAAAATTTTATTTAGATAGAATCTCTATTGTTTTTTGTTTTAGGTTAGGGGTTATGGAGAGGCTTCATGTGACTCTCTTTTCTCAACACCAATTTAGGGCAACATGTTAGAAGTACTATCTGTTTGTCTCTCTGCATTGGTTGGAATTTACACTAAGTTCTTGATGAAGAAAAACAATGACAACTTATACTGGCAGAATATACAGTTACACACGTAGATACTTATTGATTTTGTCATGTCAAAGGTTTGGATAAGCATGGTCACATTTGTGTCAGTCTAATAATCATTTAAACTATTTATTTCAGAAGATATTCTTGTCCTTTATTCTCCCTTAGCTTAGTAAATGAAAGAGCAAAGCATACATTACTGTTGAATTCATGTAGTTCTTCCAATGTAGGTTTCTAATTCTTGAACTCTTTTTACTTGAATTTTTATTGTTTTTGTGTTTTTATTTTTTTTAGGTAGCTTTGTTTTACATGTAATTCATTAGGATTTCCATGATTGTTGGAATATCCTGGAACATTAGCCTGCAATACATTTTATAGTTAATCTTTGAGTGTTTTATTTAAGAGCAATCATTTTTTGTATTGCTCTTTCTTGGAAAGTTGTAAGTTACTGTTTCTGTAAAACCAAATAAGCATTTCTTAGGAAAAAAATGAGTAAAACACCATAGTCCAAAGAATCACTAAACTTAAAATTGTGAGGGTATGACAAAATTTAAATTGCAATTGCAAGTTGATGCAAGCGGCAGGCCAATTTCCATATTTGATTCTTTTCAAATGGAAAACACAAGATTTGTTAAAGGTCATCAAACTGATTTTTGAGGGCAGTGGTCATTCATTTCAGAACCAAAAATTAGATACTGATGTTGACTAAACATTAATAGACTAATCTTATTAAAACCATTCAAGCAGCATATACAATTAATTATAGTTCATTCAAATAGAGGCTAGATTATTAGTTCCCTAGTTGTGTCCTCATAGTTATTATCATACCCAGAGCTTTTCACTTATGTTACTTTTCTCTGACTATATAACTAAACATATAGAACCTTTCCTCTAAAGCCATAAAACATTAAGCCAATTGAGAGAGAAATAATTAGAGAATACCTCTTAAAGAATATACCAGACAAGCATTAAAATAAGTTGTAAGTTGCAATCACTATTATGAAAATTTTGCATGTGTGAGAATAGAAAATACCTCCAAATAACTCCCAGGTACAGGAGAAGGATTAATATAAGTACTCCACTACTGGTCCTTTGGTAAAGGATCCTAGTAGCATATCAGATTACATTCCACCAAACCTAGTTAGCCAATACTCCATCATTAGTAAATCAGAATTAAGTTTTACAATCTAGAAGGTCCAACTTTTACAATCGCACTATTATACCTTTTTTTCTCAGAATCTTCCTAAAAGAAAATTGAGATAAAGCATATGGGCTTTAAAGATATTGATCTCTATATATGAACTAAGTCGGTCTATATAAAAAAATATCATCGTACAAAAACCTAAAAGTTTGTCATGTCCATTTACAACTTAACTAGTAACTACAAGTTCAAATTGCATGTTTGCATTCCTCTCATGCCTCCCAAATAAATTATTACGCATCAATAATTTAACATGTTTGAGTTTCAACCAAAGATCACATTTATTATAGTATTATTTCATAAAAAATAAACATATTATTTTATTTGAAATATAACCATTCATGTGTTTTAATTATTAGTCTTCACATAGTTGTCCTTCTATTTATGAGTAATATTATATAGAAAAATGCTCTATATATATGGCACATAAAACTGACAGGTTAGAAGATATAAAACTAACCACACACGCTAACATTTTAACTTATAAGATCAATTATAGATCTATAAGTGCTTTGTTGCCAAGTATATTGATCTACTATGTTAATATATGTCACATATACATGATGTTCAATATAGAAGAGTTAATTTGAAATTTTAAAACTGATGTGAGCCTAAAAAGAAGAATCAATGTGGTGTAAATCTTGAGTACAACTTTGTTTCTAACTTAATGTAGATGCTATATATTCTTTAATATAAGTCAGCTACTCAAAAATATATATGGGACACACACACACATAATAAGTGGTGTTACCTAATACACATGACGAGTGATGGTTGCCAAATTGATACAATATCAATGAAATTGGAAGAACTTGTTGTTTATGTTGTCACAGACATGTAGTTGTATCTTAGAAATATACACATAGCCCTTTCTAAGTCAGAAATATGTAGTTGTATCTCAGAAATATACACATAGCATAAATTGCATAATGTATGGTATGCTTAACATCATGCTAGTATGAGGCTAAGGATCCAAAGGACTACAAAACTAGCCATAATCTTCAAATAAAACAATAGAGTATTAGGAGAGAACTTGCTCAATTGAGTCCACTTTAGAGTGACTGGGAATGATAATAGTCATCTATGGCTTATACAAACATGTGTGAGTTCACCATAACAGGATTATATAATAGAGAGAAAATAAAGGAAAAGCATAGGAAGTGTGAGAATAAGATATAGAAAAGAAAGAAAATGTAAGAATATGTTATTTCTAAAATTGGAACTTATAAGGAACATTGAAGTGGGGCTATTTACAATAGCCTAAAACCCAACTTCTGTCTTTCTGTTACATAGAATCTATTAGAAACTAACTGAGTTGATAGCCGATATGATTAACAAAGAGTTGACACATACTCAAACTATATGGACTGTTGACTAATATAGACCATTTAATATTTGAGAAATATTTTATACTCCTCTCATACTAATAGGGAGAAAAATTATTAACATTACTTCCTCTAACAGTCTTTATTCTCCAAGGCTTAAAAATTATGAGAACTACAGTAGGCATTTCACACATCGGCCAAATATTATAACTTATAAGGAGAATAATCATGAGTGGGCATGTAGACATCAAGCGAAGCTGAAAATAATGAAATAAAAACATGGAAATATCATATTCTATCCATGACAATTCCATTTCATCTACACCCATTAGATCATAACCAACAATGTGGTTTTACGTGTACTATTTCAAAAGCAAGCCCAATCCTGTCCTATGTGTGAAGAAAGAATCCCTAAATACAAAACCAAACAGGAAATCACTGGAATGATTCCATTAAAAATAGCACCCAGATGAAAATTGATGCATATTTATGCATGTAGAAATTAAGGAGATTTTTATTCGAACCTTGTTATCAAATCAAAATCTACCAACATCAGAAAGAATAAGGAAAACCAAGGTGTAGAGAGAATCAAAATCTCAATAAGAGAAACCAGCATTTGATTTACTATAAAATGAAGAGAAGAGTATGAGTTAGTTAAAAGATATAGAGAGGACAAATGGTTTAGTTTATTTTAAGCCCTCGGTTCATCAAACACCTAATTCCAAAAGTCTAAACTTATGGAGCCATGTTAATAAATAAGGTTCTTTTAACACCTTAGGTCAATGTTATTAAACTCGGACTGTTCCAAGGTACATCACTAATCAAATAGGTGAATCAACGGATTTAATCTTTGACTCCAATATCAGTATATTTTTAAGTAACATATTAATCACATACAAAACCTTAAATTGTTCACAATCCAAGTACATTTCCAATTGTTTTTTGACTTTGGTACTTAACATGAGTATCAATTTCAAATTGCTCACACAGCATGAATCACTATATTCCAATACATACCACCTAGTATTTAACTTGAGATAACAAAATTTTCAGGATACTCACAATACATATCAGTGATATTAGTATATTTGGTGCCATTTGTGTGAACAATTAGCTTACAATAAATAAAGTCCAAAGAGCTACAAAATAAATAAGTTCATTATTCCCAAGATTTTCAAAGGTCACAAATTTAAATTTGGCACCTAGTTAAAGGAGAAGAGAAGCCCCACCATCTCACCTCACTTCTGGTGGGTCGTTAATTTTATTTTTAATCTAACATTTATGTTATGAATCAAAAGTGAGGAGATAAAGGTTAAACAATCCATAAATAAAAGGATTTTTTTAGTTGAAAGTTATACTCGGGGTAACATTTGTAGCACTTTTCCATTTTTTAAACTTGTTTATATCTCAATTCCCATGATTTGCACTAATTTGTAACATTAATGGTTCTTTAAATACATGTTTTGTTTTATTAGATAAGGAAGACAATGTATTTAAGGGAATCAATAGCTTCAGGCAGACAACAAAACCTCTCACCCTTGAACCAAGTTCCTAAGGCAGCTTGTTTAGTTGATAAAGTAGCAGAAGAAATATAGGACATGCCTTGTGAAAACATGAAACAATTCTACCCCAGACCTGGTCTTGGTGGGAACCTTAAAATCCCAAACTTGTAGAAACACATTCATAAATATGACATAAACATTAACACCACCTAAGATGGGGTAATTCTCCCAATTTGTATGTCAAAATTGGAACCAGAATTGTCTTATTTAGTAAGTTGCTACTTAATGATAGTAAAGTTAGGTTCGAAAGGCATATTATTTTGGTGGGTAGAGGGCCTTATAATTTATTATGAGATACATCCAAACCATAAAGTTGCATTAACCTAAACAACAAAGGGTCAAGCAAGAAGACATACCTTGCATCTCCAGAAATGCTAACATCATCGAGAGAAGGATAAAAGAGTAGAGGAGGGATCCATCTTAACCACCATTAAGATATGGGGCCAGAGAAGAGGACGAGGACGAGTGTGGAATGGGGACAAGAGAGGAGGACAGAAACGAGTGTGTTTCAGGGAGGCGAACGAGAGTATTTCAGGGAGAGGGAGAAGACGAGTGTGACAGTAGTGTCTCAGGGAGAGAGAAAAGAGAGGGTTGAGTGTGAGAGAGAAGAAAGACTTTCAGAAAAGTTTCTAATTAAAAAACAATATCTTACGTGGTATGCCATGTAGGTAAGGGTATTAAAACTCTCACTTTGCTGAGGATACCTAAGTAACACCCTAATTAATTAGGATTACATTCGTTGAACTACTGTTAGTATTTGTCAAAATATTTAGGCACCATTCATACCATTAATATTTTTTTATTATTTCATGTTTATGATTCTTTTAATCCTAGATAAATCAAATCTCATATATTACGATAATGAAGCAACTGATAGCACTAATAATAAATTATGGTTACATTTGTTGGGTCATTGTTTATATTTATCAAAATATTTAGGCACAATTCATTTCAATAATTTGAGTTTAACTATTTTGAATGGATCATCCATCATTCCTATATAATATAGATAATTCCTTTGCATTGGAGTACATTACACATAACATCATTTTTGTCTCTTTGTTTATTATCAATGCTACCAGCACTATGAAAAATGATTTAGTTAATTCGGTCATTATTAAAATTCAAAACAAGATATAGAAAATTAAAGTTAGGGTTATTAGACAATAGAAAGTACCTAGCAAGAAGTTTTCATCTCAAGACTCAACCATAGACATGATTGTCATTGATGAAATAGTATCACTTTATACCTTTTTATTTTGCTTTCAATTTATTTTTACAGATATTCTTTAATAATTTCTCTTTTTAAAGCCTGATAGAATCCAGATGTCCACTAAGAATATACATGTTTACATGTTTGGAAGATCCATTTCATAGGGAAATGTGTACATGTTTTCCAATTTTATTATTGCTCTTAATGACTAGTTCTACAAGTCAACAACTCATAAATTTAATGTCTTCTTTAAGAAATACACGTAGGTTTACTTAATTGAAGACTTTGATATTCTTAAGAATACATTTTCATTTTACCAATTTTTAATGTGTTGAGTGAAACGTTTGACAAACAAAAATTGATGGGTATGTGTCTTTTTCTTCTTATACAATGATATTTTTTGTTAGAGATGTATATATATTATTATGCAAGGAACTTTCACACAATAATATGAATAATATGTTTTCTTAATCTCATAAGATGTATATTTATTTAGTTGTAAACATAGTAATAAAAATATTATTATTTAAGGAATTTTCACATAATACTATGAATAATATGTTTTCTTAATATCACCATATGTATATTTAATTAAATTCCTCATTTGGATGAAAAACATAAATTGCTATTTATTTATTTATGTTTTTTGCTATTTAAATATAATAATATGTTTTCTAATAATAAACTACTAGAAACTAAATTTGTAACATCTCAATTTTTAATTATTGATTAATTTGATATTAATTGAATAATTAATGGGGATTATTAAATTAATTTAAAAGGGGTATGTTAATTTTTAGAATTAATCTAGTTGATTTTGAGTAACTTAAAGTTACTAGATTAATTTTAGGAATTAACTGAATGAGTGAAATTTACCAAATTGCCATTGAGGATTAAAGGTTCAATTTTCACTCTTCCTCACATTTCACTCATGCGTGCATGCAAGAGAAAAACATAACCCGCTTCTTCTTCTTCTTCTTCTTTCTCCATTCTTTCCTATTTTCATCCATAGTGTGTAAAAAGACCTTGGGGTTTCTCCATTTGGCATTTGCCAAGGTGAGGTTCATAAACCCATTTTTGAGTTGGTTTCATTTCTTGAATTCAAGCTTTAATTCCTTCGCTCTCATGGTCAAAGATCATTTCGGAGCCATCTTTGACTATGGGCGGCCTTAAGTACATTGGATTCTTTAATTCCTCCATTTAGGTAAGCTCCAAGATAACCCACTTTATTATTTGGATTAATCTCTTAATTTTCAATGTTAATTCCTTCAAATTCATCATTTTAGGAAGCTTTAGAATCATTTTAGGAACTTTGAGAGTTGGTTTTGGAAACTCGTTGGTGACCATTCGGTAAGTTGAAACTTTCGAACCTTGGTTGTTTTGTTAAATTGATAAGTTCTAGCGAGGTTTTTACTTTTGGAATTTTTAGAAACTAGTTAAATTGGTTGAAATTATTTAGTGGTCGATTAATTAGCCAGTGTCGCTTTGTATTTAGATGTAGGTTCGATTCCGGGATGAGACTAGAAAGTGAAATCGCATTGGAATCTTGAATTCTAAGTAGGTGGGGAGCATTATATTTTAAATGCATGGATTATAAACGAATTGGAATATGATTATATTTTCATTACGTGATGACCATGTATGATGTTGATGAATGAGTATGATGATTATTGTGTATGATAATGATGTCACGAATTAGTGTTGATAAGTATCCCTTTATTGATAATTATTGAGGATTAAATTGGTTCCGTTCATATAAATTAATGAATCATATTATTGATAATAACTTGTGAGCAATTATTGTTAAGCATTGAAGAAATAAAAATGATGTGGTTGATGATGAAAATAATTAAATGTGATGTTGTGAGGATTTAAATAGATAATAATGATGATGATATGATGGTTATTAGAATCCAATTAGTGTCATTCGTGTGATACTTGACCATGATAATTGATAATAAATTAGATTGATTGTGGTTGAATGTTATGTCATTGTTAAAATTGTTATGAAACCCTTGGTGATGGGAACCAAGCGGTAACTCCTAGTGATGGTAATTATGAGGTTTATTAATGATTATGGTTGTTTGGCATAACATTTATATAATGATGCTCACAGGATTGTAGGGATTTGTGGTATCGGTCTAGATGAGAGGGCAGTCTGATGGTAAGGCACAAACCCTATGGTGATTTCTTTGGATTCCACAACCGCTTTAAAGTGGGACTCTAAGGTCAGCTTGCAACACTTGAGTTGAGGTGCCGCTGTTACTTGGAGTGACTGGTGTTGTAAATGGGCAAACAGTCAAGTATTGATAAAAAGATGTATGATATATGTTGAGAAAATTTTAATACTGCAGCATTTATCCCATCAGTAGAGTTGGATTCGTATACATATGTATTAGCATATAAACATAGAGATTGAAGTGTTATTGGGAAACCATTAATGATTAAGATTGTGGTTAAATATCTATAATATGTGAATGTATATTTGAGTATGTTTAATGGCAACATTGATGATGATGAATTATGATGATTAGTTATTGAAATTAAAAGGATGATTATTTGTTGTGTTGTGAACTGGATAATGATATTTAAATGAATTATGGTAAGTTTAGTTTTCTATTTGTCAATTAACATATATATGTTTACTCCTTAAACATTTTTATTACAGTAAAATTAGAACAAGGAGAAGACTTGTGAGATGCCAGTAGTGTTGATGTAGATGATCCTTTAGGAGGATTAGTACATATTGTATAGTTTTGATGTCATAGCCTTGGTCGGCTCTTTTGATAGTTGATGTCTATCTTTATATAGTGGATTAGGTATCCGATAACCTCACTTGAGGTTTAGTATATGTTTTGAAACCTAAATATGAATGTTGATAATGATTTAATAACCTATATGCATAGTGATATATATGCCCAGGAATTATTTAAAGACTCATATAGTGACTTATATGTGGAATAGACAAGTTTATGAAATGGCATGTAGCCTTGAATTTGATCATTAACAAGTATGTAATGGTGAATGCACTATAGTCTTGAAATTGAAATAGTTAACCTATTATTTAGTTGAAAATTATGCATAAATTAGGAACTAGATGGACTATATTTTAATCTATGAAGTTTTTAAACCTCTGGCCATATACATCAATTGAGTTATGTTAGAATTGGTTTAGTTCAATTTGGATGAAATATAAATGGTTTAGTGGATAAAAATGGCCTAAAATAGCCTAAATACATTTTTCTGTATATCTCCCTCATTTTGTAAATTTTTAGGCGTGGTTGGTGGCATTAGTTCACAATTAGTATGAAAAAGTTTGTGTAAAAATTTGGTAGTATTCCAAGGTCAAACGGTTAAGTTAGGTTGTGTCAGTTGGCTCGGGGGCTAAAATTCAACATAATTTGGCAAGTCAATCTGCTAGTAATCGATTATGTAATGGATTAGCAGAGAGCAAACCCTGAAATCCTACACAGGTTGCTCGCGGATAATCGATTACAATAATCGATTATCGATTACAGACTTTCTATAATCGATTACTAAAGTGAAAATGAGGTTTTCCAGTTGTTCTAAGTTACGTATCACTTAGAATTGTTTAATTGAAGTGGGGAATTACAAGTTTAGTTGCCCCTAAGCCTGGAGTAACCTAGTAGGGACCTGTAGTTTCGAGTAGGACCATTTATAAGTTTCTTACAGGTTTATAGTTTTATTTCCGCTATTTATTTTTAAGTCACGTGTCGCTTAGACCCTTAGGATTAATTTATTCAGTGTTAAGAAATATCCGAGTGACCAAAGTGGGTTTGCAAAATCAGAAAATTTTGCCCGTATTTTTATTAAACAAGTGTTACAAAATTAATATTAATTCAAAATAAAAAACTTCTCATTTAAATTTCTTATCCTTTGCAATATTATACAAATATGAAAAGAATTTAAAAATATTTTTGTTTAAATTATATATGTATATATTTTGTTTTGTTTTGTTATTTTCATCCATTTATTTATATTATATATTATCTTCTATTTATATTTCATATTTAATTATATTCACTTATTTAATAGTAAACTTATAATTTAATTAGGTGTAAATATATGTGCGGTTTATTGTTGTTGAAAAATAAATAAATTTTCACTCATATTATAAGATTGGAATACTTTTTTAAGAATGAAATCATACATTATGAAGTAATCACATGCAAATTAAATTTGTATCTTAAATTTTATTTGACTTTTTAGAATAAGTCTCATTTTCTTTTGATTTTTCTATTAATAATTTTAATAACTTTGTTTTATAAAATAAAATTTATAATTCAAAATAATTTTCCTCCCTACTTCCCCAAAACCAAACGAATCATAAGCGTTAAAATTTTAGGATTGGCTTATAGTTCATAACTATGGTTAATCAAAAGTTATTGTCTAATTCATTGGTAAAAAAAGGTTTGATCAACTTTAAATAACATATAAGATCAACATTAACCATTAGATGACTTTATTTTTCCAGCTTTACTTACGTATCTTTTTACCAAACGAATGCTTAATCTAACGACATAGGGTGGTGTAAAAAATAAGTAGAGGTGGTGTAGTGTTCTTGAACTAAATGGCTAGAAAGCTGAGAAGGAGAATTAACATCTATTTCATACTAGAAAAAGAGAACCCTGGGCTGACACGTGGCACTCTCTCCTTCATTTCAATTCCCGCTCAAAAGTTACATATCATCTCACTGATTTCTTTTTCTCTTTCGCAATGTGTAAAACTCTGATTCCTTTTTCCCTTTCGCAATGTGAAAGATATAAAATATAAAACTTTTCACATGAGGACAACTTCACACTGTACTCAAGGCAACCCGTAAGTTGTTTCTCCTTCACGCTCCCCCTCTTCACATCTCTAAAGTTGTTTCTTTTACTTGATTTAAAGAACCATTTTCTGACATAACCTCAAACAAGCTTTCTTTTCCTTTGAACGACAACAACATGGTAGAGGATAGCATAGATTCAGTGACCTATTTCACCATTTTAGCTAAGATTTATCTGATACACTTTTTACTCTCTGATTTCCCTTTAACTCCAAGTTAAAAAATAATGGCTTCTTTAAAGTTGAAATACATCACTTTGAAGGTTCAGTTAACAGAGATCTCAAAGGTTCTGCATTTTTTGTGTGGTGTTATGTTTCCTTCAAAAGTGAGGTAAAATCATCTCCTGTGCATTTTGCTTATTTGTTACATTTTTACCTTTACTCTATTTTGATGATCAACCTAATTTTTGATCTATTTTTCTAAGGTTCAGCTAGGAGAAAGGGTTGTTTGTTTCAAAAAGTAAGGTAAGATCAGCACCTCTTTTTGGTTTTGTATCTGTCTCATCATTCTATCCTCGCCAAGCTTTTTGATTCACCTTCTCTTTTTGGTTGTTCTGTGTGAAGATAAACTATTTGA
Source organism: Clitoria ternatea (assembly GCA_037962975.1). Lineage (NCBI taxonomy): Eukaryota > Viridiplantae > Streptophyta > Magnoliopsida > Fabales > Fabaceae > Clitoria > Clitoria ternatea. The sequence continues at coordinate 146,447,433 of CM075673.1, forward strand.
TGGTGTAAAGTTGTGTATAGATACTATTAAATTCTATTGTGAAGTTGTTTCTCTTTTTAAGTGGTTGTAATTAGTAGTGAGTTTTTATTCTTGGTTTGCTACTTTTCTATTTTACATTATTCTACAGTGGTGTGTTTTAGATGCAACTCCAGAGTACATGGTGTACTTATTTTATAGAATTTAATAGTATTACCTTTGCTACTTAACACTGATATAAATTTTGGCTACTCATTTTATATGTTATACATATTGCCAAGGTTTAGTAGTGCATGACAGTAAAAAAAAATGGAATCTCACCTTGGATAATAATCTGCTGCCAACTTTTCCAATTTTGGTTTTAAATATATACATTTTCTGCACCAATTTGCCACATTACAAACCACGTGATCTCGCCTTAAATCCCATACTATAAAAAGAGTTACTCACTAAACAAAAAAATGAAAAGATTAATAAGTCTCTTACTTATGCAACAGATAAAATAAGACTCCTCTCATGCTCATGTTCATCCTTTAAATATACCCAATCTGTTTTCCTTTCCAATATCAATTTTAGCATATATCTGTACACAAATATTTTATAGAACATGAAGATGCATTTTTTCAAGTTTATAACTAAAAGGACTATTTATTAACAATTTTTGTTTATACCAGGTTAGTGTTTTGATGTTTGTAGGTAGAAATAATGCTTTCCTTTTATAACTAAAAAAACTATTCTGATGCTTAGTTTAGAAATAAACATTTAGACTTGAGTTTCTTCTATGATCTATCGCTAATTTGTAGTCTGGAAAATGTTATTGGGTTTTTCAACAGGAAAATAAAACTAAGTCAAACTAATAATATTTCACTTTGTATTACAACAATATATAATTTTGTCTATTTGTCTGTTTGTGGTTGAATGTTGTTATATTGTATCATGAAAGAATGCTGTTATATTATATATCATCTAAAGCCTTAATTTTTTTTATTTACAATGTAATCTTTAGCTGTAATCTTTAGTTTCCTTGACAACCCAAGAACTTTTTAATGAATCTTATTTGATGCATATTGCATAATATTAGTTGACTTAATCTTATTTCAGTTAAAGGTGTGTGGTGTTTGCTTCAAAAAATCAGGTAAGATTCACCTTCTCTTTTTGGTTGTTCTATGTGAAGATAAACTATTGATGGTGTAAGTTCTATGGCTACCTTATGTTTTGTCTTTCCTCTGAGGATTGAGAACAATAGGATCGAGAACAATAGCAAACAATAGGACAAATGCTATTGGGTTTGATCAAATCAAATGCTATTGGGTTTTTCAACAGAAAAATAAAACTAAGTCAAACTAAAAATAACATGTTTGAAAATTATTTTGAATTAGTAACATTTAATTTTTTAGGTACACAACTACAAGTTCCACATGGAAATTTATAAGTATACATTGGAAGCAAGTTTCCATGTTATGTTAATAGAAAAAGCTACATTCTACAAGAATAGCAACAAAAGCTATATATCAACAAGTTCAGTTATTTATGCATTTGATATTTTTGAAATTGAAGAATATGTTCGATTTGTGAAATTGATATTTGACACATAAAATTTTGTGATGCTTCACTTATGCTATATCAAGTCTTGAGCCTGCTGTCGTATTTTTCTAATGCATGTAGTAAGAGCTTTTATTAGCAAGTCATAATCATGCATTGCTTCTTCATAATCATGTTTTTGTTAGCCTGATGGGTTTCACTAATATTTAATATAAATTTACAAAATTGAATGGTTAATAGAGCAAAAGAAGCTATTAAAAAATTGGGTTTTATATTAAATTAATGTAGCATTCTCCTTTTAAAAAAATTCATCTCATGTTAGGAAGCTGCGAAAAAAGAGAACCTTTGATTTCCAATCAAATTTAGTTGACCTTATAAATTAAGTTTATTAAGTCCTAAGAAAGTTCAACATACTAACACCAAAAAAAGATAAATTAAAACCTTACTTTATATAAAAGAGCATAAATAGGTGAAATGTAGAGTTTTCAATACTCATTTGAAATTTGATAACTTCTATAAAAATAAAGCTTTCAATACTCATTGCATAAGAGTACAATAGTATATTTTGATTAGTTTAAATTTTAAAAAATAGTCACTTTAGTGATATTCTTAGATTTTTTTCTTTTAAGAAAAAAATGCTTTAATAACACAAGCTCATTATGCAATTAAGTTCAGTTATTTATGCATTTGATATTTTTGAGATTGAAGAATACATTCGGTTTGTGAATTCGATATTTGACACATAAAATTATGTGATTCTTCACTTTTGCTATATCAAGTCTTAAGCCCGGTGTCATATTTTTCCAATGCATGCAGTAGCAGAGCTTTTGTTAGCAAGTCATAAGCATGCATTGCTTCTTCATTTGCCACTTTCTATAATCTATAAATTACTATAAAGATTGTTGCTTAGTGTAAACTTTGCTTACTACAGGACAACGACAATTATAGAATCTGATGGGTTTTATTAATATTTTATAAAAATTTCCAAAATCAATTAATGTAACATATCGAATTGAATTGTTGATAGAGTTTAAGAATTATCTTTCTCTTTTTTAAAAAATAAATCTCATGTTAGGAAGCTGCGAAAAAATTTCCCTCTGATTTCCAAACAATTTTAGTTGACCTTATAAATTAAGTTTATTAGATCCTAAGAAAGTTCAATATAGTAACACATAAAAAAGAGATAAATTAAAATCTTACTTGATATAAAAAAGCATAAATATGTGAAATGTTAAGTTTTCAATACTCATTTGAAATCTGACAGCTACCAAAAAATAAAATTTTCAATACTCATTGCATAAGAGTGCAATAATATATTTTGATTAGTTTACTTTTTTAAACAATACCTACTTTCTTTATTGATTTTCTTAGATTTTTTTCTTTTAAGAAAAAAATGTTTTAAAAAATTAACTTATTCTAAAAGAATGTGAATTGCTAATTTCCTAATTAATAACACAGGCTTATTATGCAATTAAACTATCCTTTAGGAAACAAACTTACTTCACAAAAGTATAATGGTTTTTATGAATGAACTAATGAAAAGACCTAAGACACCAAAGTGAAAGAATTTGATAAACTTTAAAATTAGTATATATCATAGGAATCCTATAACTAAAATGATTTTTCTCCTTTTCTAAAATATTTTTCTATTACATCACTCAAGACAAATTTGGATTTGTCTCATGTTTAATATGTTAACAATGAAGATAATTTAAAAGCTAGGATGATTCATATTTATTTTTTTTAACATTATTTGTCTGTTAAGAAATGTGTTATGTTGCAAATAATTCTCATTTTGACATGCATTAGCTATGGTTTATATCTTTAATAATTTTGACTGGTCTTCGTTTGATTCAAGAATAGCACGTAAGGTCATGCTTATTTCAAAGATTAACTCAACAAAAGAGAGTTGCAAGATTGCAATAAGAATTACAAATCTAAGATTGATACAAAAGTCTCAAAAAGTGTGTGCTATTGAGATGACCTTCATGGATGAACATGTAAGAAGGGTGTTTTTTTTATGTTGATACTTTGTGTAGAATATCAACATTTGTTACATGATGTTTCTTGCTTTGTTTATGATCATAGGGGAGCAAGATCATGGCTGAAGTGAAAGGATTAGATGTTAACAATTGGATTCCAAGACTTGAAGAGGGTAAAACATATGTCATGCAAAATTTCTACCCTGAAGTTAACATTGGACAATTTAAAATATCTAATCATGGACATAAGTTGGTGTTCATGAGCGAGACAGTATCAGTGCAACGTGATCTTCCGTATAACATCCTTAATTTTTAAAATAAATTTCAATAATTCAGATAAAATTTCCAAAAAAAATAGGAGTCAGATTCAATAAATAACCAGCTCGGTTTTACATCAATCTGACCGGTTATTTAAAATACAAATAATTCATTTAAATTTCAAACAGATTTTGAATTAAATAATTTTAATATCTATTTTTCATAAGCCGACCGGCTCTTTTAAATTTATAATTAAATAAATAAACCAAAAGCACTCGGTATTCTCATGAGCCGGCCAAGGCTTCCACTAAAATACAATCCGAGCTGCTGAGTGTCTTCACATATCATGGTCGAGCCCTTCATTCACTGAAAAATAATAATTGTAGAGGGTGAGTATAACATATTAAATAACAGTTATTGAATTGGATAAAAGTCCAATTAATAACTATAAAACCAAAAACTGATCACACTCGGCAATTCTAACTCACTCGGCAATTACATCAAATCACTCGGTAATAATTTAAATTTTCATTCGGCAATTATAACCCTTTTACCACTCGGTAAATATAACATCACTCGGTAAGTATAGCAAACTGCACTCGGCAAACATCACAAATCATTCATTCTCAAAACCGAGACATGTATATTCATCATAACAGCATGTTCTCTCAATAACACATAAATCAGTGTATGCACATGCTCAACCAAATGGATCCATTAATATGTATCATCATCAGTATACATGACCAACCAAAATGGGATCATTATACTGTTTGTGTTGCAACACTGGCTCCCCGAGCCATAACTCAGCTCCTCGCTGATCCGGCCGTTTTACAGGTACCAAACCACTCTGCGCCCATAATGTAACACCGAGTACCACTCCCAGAGTGATAGCGGTCCTCTACTCAATGCTACGGGCCGGCCTTGAGTCACACTCAAAGGCGTCCGTGGTATATAGGAACCACCACAGGGTCTATGCCATCATCAGGCGCGTCCATCTGGACCGGCAACACAGGCCCCCTACAGTCCTGTGTGCATCTCAATACAGTTGATATATCAAACAATATCAATCATTAATCAATCACATATCATCACCATCAATCTCATGCTATCAACCGATCAAATCATCAACATAATCATCACATCATTATGAATGGAAATATGAAACATAAAACATCATATAAATGGGGTCTCACTAATTTGCACATAGTATACATATAACATATTAACACCCTAATCCATTCATAAACCATCTATTTGAGATGTACACTCCCCCTACCTGGAAATAAGGTGTTCCAGCAGCTTTAAAAGCTATAACCAAGTCACTGCTCCAGAATTTCGACTGGAATTGCAGTGTTGTTCCACTCCAAGCTTTCTTCGTAAAGAGAAGGAAATGGAGGCTTAATTATCTTAGTTCGATAGTTTCCAGAGAATTGGAAAGAAAGGCTAATGATTTCACTTTCAAGAGTTCTCCTATTAATCCAACAATGGAAGTATTTATAGGTGTCCTTCACGTAGAAGAGACGTGAATGACTTGAAGTACTCTGACATACATATCTTTTAAATGATTAAGATATTTAATGAAAATGGGACAGCACATTAAAAAAGATCCCATTCTGAGAAAATATCTGAAAGTGAAACTGCTAGAAGGTAGAAGAACAAATTGACGTGGAAAGCTAAAATATTTATTAATTCCGACTCGGTTTTCTCATTCTGGCATCTTTACCGAGAGAACTCATCAGAGCCTCTTTCCACTCAGAATTCCTTCTTTCGGAAATATATCAATCATACATCTCACTCAGTTATACTTATTTCCGAGTCAGAGTCTTACTTCTTCCATCATTCGGAAGTCTTCTCAACTAAAAGATCACTCAGAATTCGGAGTCCACTTCCTTCCTCGGAAATCACTCCTCTTGAAAGGATTACTCGGATATTTTCTCTTCTTCGAATTTATTCATTCTTAAACGTATTCAATCGGAGTTTAAGTCTGTCCAGAAGCACTCTTTCTGGAAAGACTCACTCGGAATGTCTTACTCTATATCATTTCACTCGGAAGTGTCACACTCAGAGACACTTCACTCGGCAAACCATCCAGATACACTCCACTCGGGAGTTCACCACTCAGAAACATCTTTCTGAGAAGTACTTCCACTTTCTCTCGAAAACAACTCATTCGGAATCGTTCCACTGGGAAATGTTTCCGTTTCACTCGGATTTACTTCACTCGAATATATCTCAATCAGACACAGCGTTACTTCATTCAGAAATAATTCTCTTAATGATGTTTCACTCGGAAACATCTTAACTTCACTTAGAAATAGTGTTCTGTCTTATTTCACTCAGAGTCAGATTCATTTCACTCAGAATCTGATTCATTTCACTCGGAAAATCTTGTCTCAGTCATTTTTCACTCAGAATTTCATCCAGAAATTCTTCTTTAATCCTTTTTAAGTTATTTTTATAATAATTGGGATGTTACATTTCTCCCCCTCTTTTAAAAAAATTTCATCCTAGAAATTTAATAAATTACTTAGGCACAAATTGCACATGAAATCCATAAGTATAAATATATACAACTCTCGTTTTACATAACAACAAGTATTTACAAAATATAACAGAGTATAACATACTTTTTAGAAAGAAAAAATCGTATGGCACCCGGATTTAAAAATTTTCGATCACTCTCTTTGTACTATATCACCAGCTTGTTCGGCCTCTTCCGTGTGAATAATAAACACTCGGCCAGCAACTGGTGGAATAACATTCCTGTTTTGGTCGGGGTCGTCTCTTCCAATCATTAAATTACTTCGCCCACTATTTCCTCTTCCGACTTCTCTATTTCTGACTCCTTGACCTCGTCTTTGAAAACCTTCTCGGTTCATGCTAACAGTAGGCTCGGTCGGTTGTATATGAGGACAATTTGGACGAATGTGTCCTTCCTCATTGCACTCAAAACAAATAATTTTGTTTCATTTACAGTCACTCAAAAAATGATTACCACCACACTTGTGACATTTAACGTTCCTCGGAAAACTTATTGGTCGGCCACCAGAATTCATCCGGCCTTGGAATTCAGAGGACTTACCTCTAATAGACTTTCCATGCTTCTTAAAATTAATCGGTGATAGTTTTGAAGAACTATCTGATCGGCTACTTGCTCCAGTGGAAGCTTTATCATCTTCCTCATATATCCGGCACTTGTTGACAAGAATCAGAAAACTCCTGATTTCTTGGTGTCGGAATGCCTTTTTAATGTTTGGTCTCAGTCCACTTTCCAATTTGATGCACTTTGAGCCCTCAATGCCCGACATTTGAAAAGAAGGGTAAAACATACACAACTCCTCAAATTTTGCCGCGTATTCCTCCACACTCATGCTACCCTGTCGGAGTTCCATAAATTCCAACTCCTTCTGGCTTCTAACCGTATTCGGAAAATACTTTTCAAGGAAACATTCCTTGAAATTTTCCCAATTCAACTCGATTTCCATGGCTTCCATTCGGTTTTTGGCCATCCTCCACCAGTTCTCAGCTTCCTTCCGAAGCATAAATGTAGCGTATTCAACCTTCTGTGCCTCAGTGCATTGCAGACTGCCAAAGATCCGTTCAAGATTCTGGATCCAGGCATACGCTCGGTCGGGCTGAAATCCTCCATGGAATTCAGTCGGTTTTCGTTTGAGAAAACAATCAATACTATGATTGTCACTCGGTTGAGGGGTATTTTGCCTTTCTAAGATGTCTGCCACACGCTGGAAAGCAGCAGCCATGGCATCCATACCATGAGGGTCTATTTTCCTATCCTGAAACAATCGTCACACTTCAATACCTCTCATGAATATCAAAACAATGTATTTATAGTTAACTTCTTCAACTATAACATGTAACAACAGTGATATGTAGTCACTCAGCTCATATCATTCAGTAGTTTAACCTTGGCCTTGGACTTTTCAAGTCTGCTCTGATACCAAAATATAACATCCTTAATTTTTAAAATAAATTTCAATAATTCAGATAAAATTTCCAAAAAAAAGGAGTCAGATTCAATAAATAACCAGTTCGGTTTTACATCAATCTGACCGGTTATTTAAAATACAAATAATTCATTTAAATTTCAAATAGATTTTGAATTAAATAATTTCAATATCTGTTTTTCATAAGCCGACCGGCTCTTTTAAATTTGTAATTAAATAAATAAACCAAAAGCACTCGGTATTCTCATGAGCCGACTAAGGCTTCCACTAAAATACAATCTGAGCTGCTGAGTGTCTTCATATATCATGGTCAGGCCCTTCATTCACTAAAAAATAATAATTGTGGAGGGTGAGCATAACATATCAAATAACAGTTATTGAATTGGATAAAATTCCAATTAATAACTATAAAACCAAAAACTGATCATACTCGGTAATTCTAACTCACTCGGTAATTACATCAAATCACTCGGTAATAATTTAAATTTTCATTCGGCAATTATAACCCTTTTACCACTCGGTAAATATAACATCACTCGGTAAGTATAGCAAACTGCACTCGGCAAACATCATAAATCATTCATTCTCAAAACCGAGACATGTATATTCATCATAACAGCATGTTCTCTCAATAACACATAAATTAGTGTATGCACATGCTCAACCAAATGGATCCATTAATATGTATCATCATCAGTATACATGACCAACCAAAATGGGATCATTATACTGTTTGTGTTGCAACACTGCCTCCCCGAGCCATAACTCAGCTCCTCGCTGATCCGGCCGTTTTACAGGTACCAAACCGCTCTGCGCCCATAATGTAACACCGAGTACCACTCCCAGAGTGATAGCGGTCCTCTACTCAGTGCTACGGGCCGGCCTTAAGTCACCCTCAAAGGCGTCCGTGGTATATAGGAACCACTACAGGGTCTATGCCATCATCAGGCGCGTCCATCTGGACCGGCAACATAGGCCCCCTGCAGTCCTATGTGCGTCTCAATACAGTTGATATATCAAATAATATCAATCATTAATCAATCACATATCATCACCATCAATCTCATGCTATCAACCGATCAAATCATCAACATAATCATCACATCATTATGAATGGAAATATGAAACATAAAACATCATATAAATGGCGTCTCACTAATTTGCACATAGCATACATATAACATATTAACACCCCAATCCATTCATAAACCATCTATTTGAGATGTACACTCCCCCTACCTGGAAATAAGGTGTTCCAGCAGCTTTAAAAGCTATAACCAAGTCACTGCTCCAGAATTCTGACTGGAATTACAGTGTTGTTCCACTCCAAGCTTTCTTCGTAAAGAGAAGGAAATGGAGGCTTAATTATCTTAGTTCGATAGTTTCCAGAGAATTGGAAAGAAAGGCTAATAATTTTACTTTCAAGAGTTCTCCCATTAATCCAACAATGGAAGTATTTATAGGTGTCCTTCACGTAGAAGAGACGTGAATGACTTGAAGTACTCTGACATACATATCTTTTAAATGATTAAGATATTTAATGAAAAGGGGACAGCATATTAAGAAAGGTCCCATTCTGAGAAAATATCTGAAAGTGAAACTGCTAGAAGGTAGAAGAACAGATTGACGTGGAAAGCTAAAATATTTATTAATTCCGACTCGATTTTCTCATTCTGGCATCTTTACCGAGAGAACTCATCAGAGCCTCTTTCCACTCAGAATTCCTTCTTTCGAAAATATATCAATCAGACATCTTACTCAGTTATACTTATTTCCGAGTCAGAGTCTTACTTCTTTCATCATTCGGAAGTCTTCTCAACTAAAAGATCACTCAGAATTCAGAGTCCACTTCCTTCCTTGGAAATCATTCATCTTGAAAGGATTACTCGGATATTTTCTCTTCTTCGAATTTATTCATTCTTAAACATATTCAATCGGAGTTTAAGTATGTCCAGAAGCACTCTTTCTGGAAAGACTCACTCGGAATGTCTTACTCTATATCATTTCACTCGAAAGTGTCACACTCAGAGACACTTCACTCGGCAAACCATCCAGATACACTCCACTCGGGAGTTCACCACTCAGAAACATCTTTCTGAGAAGTACTTCCACTTTCTCTCGGAAACAACTCATTCAGAATCGTTCCACTCGGAAATGTTTCCGTTTCACTCGGATTTACTTCACTCGAATGTGTCTCAATCGGACACAGCGTTACTTTATTCAGAAATAATTCTCTTAATGATGTTTCACTCGGAAACATCTTAACTTCACTTAGAAATAGTGTTATGTCTTATTTCACTCAGAGTCAGATTCATTTCACTCAGAATCTGATTCATTTCACTCAAAAAATCTTATCTCATTCATTTTTCACTCGGAATTTCATCCAGAAATTCTTCTTTAATCCTCTTTAAGTTATTTTTATTAAAATCGGGATGTTACATTCCCCAAATACCATAAAATGTTTATCATTTTGCTATTTTCAAGATATCATCTCTGGAGTTGCATGTCCTAATGTTTTAGTAGGCAAATGTTGATTATGATAGTTCTTCTTTTATTAATTTTGACCTTAGTGCATATCCCAACAATTAACAAAAATTTATGACTCTTAATTTGGTAGATATTATTGCACAATTTGTTGATATAGAACAACATTTATGTGAGTGTTCCAAAGAGAGTTATCATTGTTTTGAAGGACCAAAGGTAAATGGAATACAAATTGGTTGTCTTTTCTTATATGAAATCAATGTATTACTTATTTTGAGTTCTCACTAATATGTTTCATACATAGAGGTGTTATAATGTATTGTACTTTGTGGGAGGAGTTTGTAACAAAATTATTATCTTACTTAGATAGTCAACAAACAAGACCCATAGTTATATTGTTGACATATGCAAAGATTAAGGATTTAAAAGGTAAATTCATTGGTACTATTTAGTTGATCTAATTTATGTTATGAATGCAAATTACTCATACCTATTATGTTTAGGAAAGTATCCTATAAGTATCCAAAATTCAATGTTTTACTCAAGGATTTTCATCAATGATGAAAACATTAAGGAGATTGAAGAACATAAAAAAGGGTAAAATTTAATATTATTGTGATTCACAGTCATAATTGTGAGTTTGACAATTTATGAGAATCATTCTTTTCTTCTTGTAGTCTGGGCGAGGATGACAATTGTGCGTCGTATACACAAATGTTGACTCAAATATCCTCTTATTCTCAACTTAGCCATAAGGAGAAGTTCCTAACTAATGCTGAAGTTATGTGCTTACAAAAAATTAATGAATTGGAACTTAAAAAGGTATTATATGGGATTGATACATAAAATAGAAAATGCATATTGCCTCCATATTTCTTCTAAGTATACTTTTGATATTTAGGGTTGCACCTGTCTCACGGTTGGAAAAATTGAGAAAGTGCTTGCAGCACATGGTTGGAGTTATGATGCTTGTAAAAAGTGTAATAGGAAAGTTGAAGCATTAACAAATTCATTCATATGTCGATGGTGTGGTAAAAAAAGCTTAAAGAGTATCCTAAGGTAAACCTTCTAATAAATCACTAGGATTAGATCATTAATGTGAAATTACTGTTATTATTTCTAATAATATTTTACTTTATGGTTTAATAGATTTAAAATTGAGGTTATGGTGTCACAAAGTAAAGCAACTGCCAAGTTAATATTGTGGAATAGAGAATGTATTCAATTGCTAAACCAAACTGCATAAGAACTCCAAAAATAGATGATAGAGGTGCATAAAATATATTGATAAGTTGGTTATCATATACTTGAAAGCATGTTAGGTATATTTATTAAAACACTTATTCTTATGCACATTGTAATTTTAGGAGGGTGAATTGGACCCTATGGCCATTCCTGAAGCTGTTGATGTGATGTTGGGGAAATTAGTATCTTTCAAACTCAAGATAAAGTCTAATTTCAAAAATTATTCAGTCATTGAGATTTGCCAAGATAAGGAAACAATAGAATCCATCATGGAACAAATTATAAAAGATGAGGTAATACATTTAGCATTTAAATATGAAACTTGATTGAAAAAGACTAACAATTGAATACATTCTGAAATTGTTTTGTTTTTATCCTTACATGCAAATGAGTTGAATAATAGCCAAGTTTTTTTGGTAATTAATCAAGTGTTTGTGCAATGAACATTTATCAGTATTTTGTCCCAATAGTTTGTACAATGAACTCTTGAATTTTTAAATGAAGTGTAAGCTTGAGGATTATGAATTCTAAAATTTATAGAATTTATTGGCCTGAATGCTTGATTATAAATCTGTCACTATTCTTTCCATTTCACCAATATTAGTTGCATGCAAGGATCAACACTATTCTTTTATGTGGTTCCTATTGCCAATAGGACTAATTTGCTTATGGATCTGTAGGAGATTAAAATAGACGAGGTGCATAAGGAGGCTCAAAATGTGGATCTAGATAGTGTATGTATGAAGAAATCTATTGTTATTAATTTTTACCCATTATTTCCTCTTTCTCATAAGGACATTTTATCTTCGTAGCAAACATCAATGTCAGTAAGTGCTGAGTATGACCCTACACTAATGGGTTTACTTACTCCAGCCAAGAGGAATTCACCTGACAGGTTTTCTAATTCTGCATCTCTAGACCTTGCATCTGCTCAACTAAGCACTACTAAGTTGATGAAGCATGTTAAAACAGAATGACCAATATTGGTAGAGATGAATCTGTAATTTTTTGGGCTCCAAGAATTTTACTTTCTATAGTATGGTGGTGCAAGTGAGCCACTTTTTGTCAACACCCTTAAGCCTTTATTGTTATTGGTGCTTAGTCTTAATGGAAAAACCCATGTATGGTTAGGTGACATGCCTTTAACTTTAAACATTTAAATTTTTATTGGCATAGACCAAATTATACATCTATTAATTTTGAGATGTCACATATGAGTATATCGTTTTTAGAATCATATCTTTTTTAGAATGTGGTTTTATTGTTGTTGGTCTTTATTTTATCTAAATTTGTTGCCATATATTTGTATCTTATCTCAGTATGTATTTGTTGCTATATATTTGTATCTCACAAAGTTCAACCCAATAGTTGGTTGTCAGAATGCAAACTACTACTTGCAATATAATTCATTTGAGAAGTAAATTACTAGATATTGAAAATGTTAGTTAACTACATTAGTGGCGGCAGAATTTTGATTTTAGACTTCATGTAGTCCTATATGTGTAATGTAGTCTGTTGCAATTCACTTAATACGGTAACTCCATGCAAAAAAGTATGTCTAATGTTTCTATGATTCTATGGAATTCATTTAAGTCATGATCTAAGCAGGAGAACAAATTTTATTATGACTGTGACTATAGTAATAATGAACAATAATTTTATCTCATTTACCTCAGCCTACTAAAATAGAATGTACAAATGTAATTTGGGTGCCTTGAATAAAAATTCCCAAACCGATGAGTTAATTTTCCAGAATTAAATTAAGAGTATATAATAATGCGTAAAATATACAAGTAAACAAAATATATATATTTAGGTAAGTATATAATAGTGATTAAAATATAAATTAAGAAAATACACACAAAGATTATTAAAATACAAAGTTGAATAACTAATGTAAAACATGAGAAACTCAGTTTTGCATCATCCATGATGTTCTAAAGGGGAATCCAAGCAAATTCATCATAGGCACAAATTATCCCAAATTATTATTTAAGCATGTATATATAGACAAATCATATAACAAATAAAATTTCTATTTAAACAAATATGGTATACATTTATATCAAGTATAAAAAGTGTGTAATGTACTTTAAAATAAAATTTTAAAATATAAGCATCGGAATTATTAGATACAAAAATAAGAGATTAAAGTAGAGCATCATAAATGATCTATAAACGTAACTGCGTGCTTTAATGGATGTTTCACTAAAAAATTTACAATATAAAATAAAGATATGATAGAACAAATATGAAAATGCTCATTACAATATAAAGTTCTGGCATGTACATGTAAAGTAAGTTGAAAAATATTGATTTTGTGATAGTAATTTAAAACATTGATTAAACGTATTCATGTACATGTGTCACTTACTATATGCATACGTATAAGAATGTAAAAAATTTAATGCATATGTATATGCAACTGTAAAAGTTTGTCTTTATAATTGCCCTGCCAGTTGCAGTTTAATGCTCACATATACGTATGCATTAAATTTTTACAGTTGATCCAATTAACATAGCAACTGATATATAAAATAGAATATGAACACATTTGTCTTATTAAAAAATGGAAAAGCAAAAATAAAAAATTTGTGATAAAATAAAGATTATTATCATGCTATATGCTATTTTTTAATTGAAATGTATTAATTACAGTAACTTAAAAAAATAAAATGAATTATTAAATATATTTTTATCAATAAAATCTATTATAATCATTTAATAAAGTTATCGCAGGAGTTTAAGTTTATTTTTGTAAGGATTATATGAAGTGATATAAATGTACATTATATTTTTGTAACTACAAATGTAAATTATATTTCATATAATCATATAAACATATAAATAAAATCATTTACCATTAAAATAGTAAATATAGTTAATAGATTACATGTCTAAACCTGATAAAGAAGAAGGAAGAACTGAATATATTATTGTCTGGGATAAATAAAAATAAAGGAAAATGATAGTTTAATGCATAATAATAACTTTAAATATTAGTAAAAAATTAAAATGAAATATGTATATGCACTCCTCACCTTGATTTTTGCATGTAAGAGAAACATGAATATGAAAAAATATAAAAAAGAGAACAATGAAAGAAGATAATAACATGAAATCAAACCAATCAATTCTATTAAAAAGTTCAATATGTTAAATAATATCAACATCAAAACAATGAAAGCGGAAAAATTAATAGCGATGAACAAACAATGAAATAAGTTGAAGAAAAACTAATGAAAGAAATCTTGAACCCAAAAGAACATCATAACAGTATTAATACATTTTATTTCAATAGCTAAATAACAGTGGATAATGCATGTGAGACAAAGTTGACAGTGGCGTGCTCTGAAATCTCCGCTGATTACATTTTCATAGCATTGCAAAAGCTCCCACTATTAAAAAAGAAGGATTCATGCTGTTAAGTAAGTCAAAATGTTAGATTGTCGACCTCCCTGTTACCTAGCATGCCAAGATGAAAATTGTGTCAGCCTTTACTACTTACAATGTGTAGGAAATAAATTAATATAAAAACTTGCAAGACATGGTTAGAATAAGACAATATATTCTTACTTTACTTTTTCTTTTATTAACTTCTTACTCTTAAAAAAGCTAAAATAAATCAGAATAGTAAAAGTATTTTCTCTACTCTTATAGCAACGTTTCATAATAGAAAAAGAACTTCTCAACATTTCTCAGTGAAATACACTTAAACGAGTGCCACTCTTACCCACTTCACTTGAACCAATTGCCACTCTTAATCATTTCTTTTGTAAGTTTTTCTTTGCCTTTTACTTATTTGTTCCATTTTCATCTTCACTATATTTGATTCTCAGACTAATTTTTTATATATTTTTCAAAGGTTTAGCCAGAGGTGTGTGGTGTTTGCTTCAAAAAATTAGGTAAGATTTACCTCCTCTTTTTGGTTGTTTTGTGTGAAGATAAACTATTAATGGTGTAAGTTGTATGGCTACCTTGTGTTTTTTCTTTCCTATGAGGATTGAGAAAAATAGGAAAAAGAGAATATGTTGATTGCTTAGATTTAATGCTGAATGACATGGCCATTGAATGGCTACTGCATTATGAAAGGTTCAATGCCTGTCGAAATGCATTATATATATAGGATGTTGAAAATTCGGTGGTCTGCCAAAGAAATTCCAGGGAAAAAGAGTATTCATAAAAAACCATAGTACATAGAGTCTTGGAGCAAAACTTAACCTGTTCAACTTCTGCAACTTTCACTCTGCTGATTTTGTAGAAGCTAAGGAATTCACAAACCCAACCTGTGAGGCAAAGTGTTTAATCAAATCAAATTCTATTGGGTTTTTCAACAGAAAAATAAAACTAAGTTAAACTAAAAATAACATTTAATATATCAAATTGAATGGTTGATAGAGTTTAAGAATTTTCTTTCTCTTTTTTAAAAAATAAATCTCATGTTAGGAAGCTATGAAAAAATTTCCCTCTGATTATTGACCTTATAAATTAAGTTTATTAGTTCCTAAGAACGTTCAGCATAGTAACACATAAAAAAGGATAAATTAAAACCTTATTTGATATAAAAGAGTATAAATAGGTGAAATGTAGAGTTTTCAACAATCATTTAAAATATGACAGCTACTAGAAAAATAAAGTTTTCAATACTCATTGCATAAGAGTACAATAATATATTTTGATTAGCAAAATGTCTGTAGTACTTTTGTTGATTTTATAACATGGTATGGTTGAAACTTGGATCCAGCAAGTATGTATATGGTATGATAATAAGATCTTTATGCTTAATTGGAGACCTGTATGCTTAATTATGCAATGATTTGTATGTAAATTGTAGTGCTTATGGTGATGCTCTGTTGCTTATGAAATATTATTAATATCATAAACTCAATGGCCATGTAAACTTTTACTCTTTATGACTAGGTCTTGAATTTGAGACTCTGGATGCTGTGAGCCTGACTCGTGTGACTAACTATTGAACTATGTACTGACTTTTAGAGTGTGTATGTCACAGCTGTTTTACTCAATGCTATGACTAACTATTGTCTTACCTTTGACCTCTTGGTAGTAATAAGACCTCTTTGAATTGTTTAAAGAATAATTATTCTTGATATCACGCAGATCTGTCCTTTGTGGAGACATTACTTCCAAAATACACAAGGGCTTCTTTTGTGGTTGATAGCAATGATAGGGATAATGTTGTTGAAGCTAGGGATGAGCTGCATAGAATGTTGAATAAGGTAATAAAATAGATATTAAGCATGGTCATCAGGATTTAATTTAGCATGTATTAAAGATATTAAAGATATTAGTTACATGATTGGTAAGCTTTGAAATTAAAAAAAATAAACTTAATGGTTATTTTATTCTTAATTTTAAATACAATATATCTTGTCTTTGAAATCAAAATCTTGCACCATTGGTTTGCTAATGCATTGTTAAAGGCATTATCATAAATATATATAGTTTTTCATTGTGCTTACTCTACTTCTTGCTTGATACTTGAACTGGTCTGGACCGGGGTCTAGGATCCGGTATGGTCCAGCCACAAAGGTATATATATTTTAGTGTTTGTACACCAGTACAGTGGGTATCCGATATTGTAATCAGGCCTCTCAGTGGGAGAAACCGGTCTCTTTGTCCTGGAGATCCTTCACACCAAAGTTTCATGTTGGAGTGGGCGAAAGGTGGTGTCACCTGCAAAGATTCTCCGACGCTCAAGTTAGAAGAGTGTAAAATGAACTCAACAAAGACTCAAGTGATGCAATAGTAATATGTGAGATAGAACAACGTAACCTTGCATGTGTATTGGAACATGTTATTTATAGTTAAGCGTGGAAAATGAATCGTTAGGCGCAGGTGGGGCCAGGAGATAAATAGTACACTGCTCAGTGTACGACTCTAACACGCGACGCGGGGGGAGCCGCATTTTTCGTGTAACATCTTTGGGGTTGTACCTTGTACCTTCTGTCGGGTGACGTGGATACTTTCTGGTATACAAGCTAAGAACCTCGGCATTCCGGTATGGAGAACGTCTCATACGGAGTGGTAGTCCGAAAGTGTACCTGCGAGGCTGGTAGCATATAAACGGATGACCGGTGTGACGATGCCTCCCTGTGGTACCGGTTGCCCTTCTAAAAAGGTCATGCTGACGTCACAACTTTAGGGACTAGTGTCTAGACTGGATCATTTGTCCTCTAGCTTGTATGAGGGACTGTTAAGTTGCTCATGGGAGCTATACTGTCTTTGAAAAGTCTGGATGCTGGTAAAGCACCCTGGGAATGATTACTCAGAATTCTTTTTTGAGCTGTGAATCGGTGTCTTGCCAGAGTATCCATTCTCTTGATGCCCTTACAACGGATTCGGACAAAGATTTGTAGCGAGGGTAATTCCAAGAGTTTTTTTTTTGGAAGCCGTGACTCTTGGTATTTGAATAGTTGTTGGGATGCATTTACTGCGTCTAAAATGATTGGACAATTAATGCCCTTTTGAAACATGAGCTATCATTGCCCTAAAAATAACCGTCGGTTGGGCTTATTGGGCCTGGACTTTGGCTTCTGCGGGCCTATTTCATTCGAAACTTTACATGAAGCGTCACCATTTCGCGCCTTGGAACATGAAACGACGGAGTCGTTCAAATCCAAAAATTTACGTTTTGGAGTACACGACATGACTCTTGGCTGATCACTGTGTCCCTTCATTACCTATAAAAGGGGAACTTAGCAATTTTTGGAACTTACTTCTGCCTTCAAGCTTAGTGAACCTCTGCTGAAATTTTAAAGATATTGTTGTTGTTCTTTCTTTTCACGAAGTTCTTCCTTCCATTATCCCTTCTTTAGGTAACCTCCTGAACTCTTACCTTCATATTATTTTCGGTTGCTTCACTTCATCCATGCGCCCTAGGCCAAGTAGCGCCGGTACCTCGAACAGGGGGAATTTGAGTTCACGTGCCCCCTCTAGCCACCGTGGTGGGAGGATTCCTGTGAATCTTCCTGTGGCCGGGCCTCGTCGCTCAGAGAGGGTTGAAACTTCTTCCTTGCAAGCGCCAGTGGTTAGGCGCCGCACTGAGGGTTCCTTTGACTCGAGGGCTACCAGCCGCTCTAACAGCGGGTCAAATGCTGAAGGCTACCTCTCTAATAACGTTGCCTTTTATCACAGCACAGAGGCGTTTCAACACGCATCAAGTATTATGGAGATTCCTGGGTCTGGCAAGACATTGATCCTGAGGACTGCAGAAGGGTGTGTCAACGTTGTGGCACACCGGCTGAACTGGGAAAGGTTGAATAGGGAAAAGCCGTATTGCTGGGTCGAAGAAGAATTCTTGGACATTCCTTCACATCATGCAAGAGAGGATGGAAATCCAGTTAAGCTTCGATGTAGAATATACTCTAAGGAAAAGTACAAGGGCCGTTTTCTCATCCTTGCACCCCGGCCTATGGAGCGAGTCTACCACCGAGTCCCAGATGAAAGATCGGTTTACATGTATGACTTCGTCTTCCAGAACTTGGGAGTCCATTTTCCTATGACAAAGTTTCAAATGGCCGTTCTCCGCTTCCTCGACTGTGCCCCTACACAACTGCATCCCAATGGCTGGGGCTTGGTGCGTGCTCTCGAAATCCTTGGGGAGCATTTTAACTTCACAGCCACTGTGGCGAAACTTTTCTATTACTGCCAAGTGGTCTGTCGTGCCAACAAGAAGGGCGGCCTTGGGTTCATAACGCTCCGTTATGACTCAGGGATAATAAACTTTAAATCCTTCACTGAATCCGCGAAGATCGATGGGCGTTCTTTCAAGCATTATTACACGCGGATTCGTGTACAAGCAAATAAGCCGGTCTTCTGGCTCAACAAGGAGGGATTCACAAAATTCCCCATTAGCTGGATGCATGAGCATTTCCTATTGCTGAGCTGTGCTTACTATACTGAGGAGTGTGAACTTTCTCCTCACTCGATGGAGGTGTTGAGTGCCATGCAGTCGGCCTCAAAGGCCCTTAAGGGATTCTCTTACAGGCTTCTTCTGGGTAGTATTGAAGTCCGAGATACCTACCTCCGTAATAACCGTTCTTTAACTGTGTTATGTCACATATTCATTTTGTATTTACTGCTTTTCCTTTAATATTTTAACTCAATTTTCTTTATCTTGCAGAGCAAATAGAAAAGGTTTCCTCTGAAATGTTGTCTTTAAAGTCAATGTTGGCAGATAGCGATTCCTCTTCTGAGGAAAATGAAATCTAGGCCAAGAGGAACTCCTTCAAAGCTGCAGCTCCCACTATCCCCCTAACATCCGTTGTGGGGGACGACGTTCCTCTCCTTAAAGAAAAGGAGCATGAGGAGCAACTTCAGGCTGAAGGGGAAGATCAAGAGGAGCCTGCGCCAGAGAAGAAAAAGAAGAAAAAGAGAGTCCTGATCAAAGCCGTTGACAAAGAAAAATCTTCTGCCGGTGACTCTCCAAGGAAGTGCCAAAGAACTCTAGAAGAGTCTGGCATGAAAAAAGACAAGGGGAAGATGAGACAACCCTACTTAAATAAACCCAAAAAGCGAGACCAGGGAAATTTTTTCCAAAATTTAGAACGTTCAAAACGTTCATAATCAGCCCAGAATAGGAGTCAGGGTAAAATAAAACAAACTAAGGCAAGGGAAAGCAAAAGTCGATCAGAGTAAAAGGAAGACCGAGTCAGCCATATGTGGATAAGACTCAGCTTCGGTCAAATAGACCAGCGGAAGATGTAGCTTAAGCTAATCCTTGTTCGCTTTAGCGAGCTCATTCATTCGGATATTCCGTCACTCGGAATTGGGACCTCGTACACTCGGGAACTATCCCCTCTCGGGTTATACTTCACCCGGTAAACTCAGCCATACCTTATCTTTATTCAAGTCAAACATGCTTCATTCGGAAGCGTCTCAATCTGCACTCAGGAAATGATTTCCCTCAGTTATTCCACTCGGAATCCATAAGCTTCCCTCACTCGGTATATTTCAACCTCAATTCACTCGGAGGTACATTACCCATTCTTCACTCGGCATATTTTGATCTTTCTCACTCGGAGATCACTTAAACCTACCTTCCCTCGGAAGGAGTCTCCAAAATCAAGTCCCACTCGGAATTCCTCTGGCCTCTCATCACTCAGAGGAATTCACCAAGTTAAGTCACTCAGACTTATTTAAAACTTATCCACTCAGAATATATATATCCTCGTTCACTCAGAAGAGGACTCCTAGAATACACCTCAATCAAAACCATCACAACAACTCTTCCCTCGGAAGAGGTTCATTCGGGATTTCTCACTCGGAAATATTCAAACCCTTCCCCACTCGGGGTTTACTCATATTTTCACTCGGTAACATATGGACTAGTCTTCCCTCGAAAGTAGCCCACTCGAGTACATCTTACTCGGAACCATTTTAAGCCTTCATCACTCGGAAAAAGGACACACAAGCAATAGCCTCACTCGGTAATGGCTCTCCCATCAATCTTCCACTCAGAATTCATTGACTTAGCATTATTCTCTGAACACCACATAATGAACGATTCGGGTAACTTTATAACAATGTAATATATATATATATATATATATATATATATACACACACAATGTATACTTGTTCACAATCCTAATAGTCAACCCACATAATTAAATCCGTTCAGATTACAAGAGAGCCGACCAAGGCTTTAACATATCTATTTACAATATATATACTATATGTGCACTTCAACAATCGGAGTGCCCATCACTCAGACTTGAGGCCATCTCCTCATTCCCAGTTCAACCTGCATATACTGAAAAATATAGCCACAGTAGGGGTGAGCTTTTACATATTAAATGACAGTTATTGACTCAGATTAATCTTCGAATCCTTAACCATACAATAACATATCTCAATCAGCAATAATGCACTCTGCAATTCAATATGAACCCTACAATAATTTCATCCACTTGGGATTCATGCAATTCAATCAAGACTGAGTAATTCACAACATTCATAATCACCTTGCACTCGGCAACAGAACCAATTTACATATATTCACCCAGTCGGAATTCACACCAATCATTCATGGCTATATTAATCATGCTATTCACAATAACATTTACACATATATATATACCATTACATTGAGCTCATCAACAATATAAATGTGCACTCAGCAATAGCATCAGTTACATGCATTCATCCACTCGGATATAAGTGTGTACTCGGCATAGCATCAGTATACATGCATTCATCCACTTGGATTTACTCATATCAATTCCAAACCATATCAATGATGTTATTCTCAATAACATATCCATATATACATGCAAATCACATTGAGCTCAATGACATTCATAAGTGTGCACACATTTATTTCACTCGGATCCAGTTATTAATTATTAATTTTTATTGTTGCAACATAGGCTCCAAGCCTTTTTCTCAGCTCCAAGCTGATTCGGCCGTTTTACTGGTATCAAACTGTTTGCCCTCACATGTATCACAGTCACTCCAAACGACAACGGAAGTGTTACGGGCAGCCCCGAGTCCAACCCGATAGGCTTGCCTTGAGTCCAACCCAAGGTCTTTAAGCGTCCAACGCTTAGTGTACTCGGCACTGCCTCGAGTCCAACCTGAGGTCTTTTATCATATTTAACACGTATTCATCTGATTGTCGACTCTGTATTAAGCATCCAACGCTACATGCTCCAAGCATTTCCAATGGCGAATCAGATGCATACGGTCTTATTCATCAGGCGTCCAACGCCAATGCACTCGGCATTGCCTTGAGTCCAACCCAAGGTCTTTCAATATGTTTTCCATACATATGCACTCGGCATTCAAATATCAATAACATGCATCCCATGCATTTTATCATTATTATTCATAAACAGGGATCGGCACAGCAATAACACAATACATGCACTCGGCCATCACATGCACTTGGCAAATCACATGTTTTTAATATAAAATCCCAAACGGGAATTAACATAACCGACCCACATCTCATGCACTCGACAATCACAATGCCATCCGCTCGGAATTATCATTTACAACAAGCATCACATGCTATTTCATGAGATTCACTTGGCATTAACATTTACAACAAGCATCACATGATTTTCATATAATATCCACACGGAATTAACACAACAGTCCCCATCTTATGCACTCAGTATTCGCATGTTCAATGACAAGTATCTCATGCATTTAAACACAATCATACACAGGGATCAATATAACAAACTCATGCACTCGGCATCAACATACATTTTAGTATAAACACATGAATATTTGTCCACTGTCTCAGTTTAATACACTCGACAACCATAATGCCATTCACATTTACATGCATTCACTCGGCATTTCATATTTATCATCATACATATCATGGACGGAATCATGATAACATCACACAGACCACAATGATCACAAATCCGGGTGTTTCATGCACCAATACTCAACTACAACATATCAATCCACATATTTCAAACATGACACAACATATTAAAGCAAAACCACCCGGAACCCATCCATAAACTATATATTTAAGATGTAAATTAGCCCCCTACCTGGAATGAAGATCCCAGAAGCTCCTTGAGCTTGCAGCACCGACTGAATGTTCTTCAGTCACTCGTTCTCAACAGAACGACCCAGCTTTAGTCATCCAACAACACTCTACTCTCAGCTTTTAGAAGAACCAAACGCTGCTTCCTCATGAGCAGATCTACCACCAAGACACTCCATGCCAAGCCTCCAAGGTATAACGTCACCCCACACTCAGTCCAATGGAGGATTCCATGGCTGTTCCCACACACAAACAAACCAGTCCTCACCAACAATGGAGGACCTCATGCTTCCAAGCACCCATCGTTGCTTAGGCAGAATAGAGGAGGATCCAGCCATCAAAACACTTAGCACCACATGGTTCTCTCACAGCCACGCTGTTCCCACTTCCCACTCGGGTTCTACTCAGCGTGCGAGTGGAAGAAGAAGATGAAGGAGAAGACGAAGAACCAGCGAAGAAGAAGAAGAGGCCACAGGAACTCAAGAGAGAAAGGAGGAGTGTTTGCAGCATAAACAAAGTGAGATCGGCAGAGAGTGGGAAATGTGTAGCTCTTATCCTTTCACTGCCCCGTGACAGCTCCACTCCCATCAGCCATCACATCCCATTAATCTCCTATCCCATCAGCGTGGGAATCACGAGGAAGAGAGGGAAAGAGGACTGAAGCTCCCTTAACACCACCAAGGGCACATGTGTAATTCTGCCTGGCCACATATTATTATTATTATTATTTAATTAATAATTTTAATTCTGTAATTAACCTTAATTGGTGATTAATTCTAAACCAGAATGTTACAGAAGAAACCCGTTCTCTCTTCCTCTGTCCCTCCTTCGCACGCCGACTCAGAGACAGGGTCGGAGAGTTTACCTCCCCCTGCTAGCTCTCCTCCGAAGGAGTTTTTCCTCTCTCCCTACCTTTGGTTCCAGGGGTCCATGCCCCCCACACTTCCTAAGGCAAGGTACCGCCTTCGCCCTTCTCTCGAGGTTGCAGAAGTTCAAGGTGCATGCAAGACCGAACGTTGGCAACTAGATGAACTTTTCGGTTTGCTAAATTCCCTCAGCGACAAGGCGGATTATATGGAGCAAGTTGAAAAACTTGAGGTCGACATCGTCGTGAAGGAAGCCTGGGCGACCAAGCAAGCTGAAACTGCCAGGGGGTTGAATCGAAGTTGAAAAATGCTACGGAGCTGCTGGAGAAGAAGACCGGAGAAATAAGCCAGCTCCACTTTACCAATAAATCATTGGAGTGGTAAGTGTCTGAACTTCAGCAACAAAACAAGTCCATTCCCCTCCTGGAGGAAGAACTCCAACTCGAGAAGAAGAAGGCCGCTAAACTAAGTGAAGATCTCTCAACAGCGGAGGCCGGTCACAACAAAAGCCTGAGAGAGTGGGAGGCCCTCAGGAAGGAACTGCAAGCTCAGATTGAAGAGCTGAAGAAGGGGAATACAGCTACTGGGCCGTTAGAGGAAGAGGTCACTAAACTTCAAAAGAGGCTAGCTGCCTCTAAGGCTAAGGCTGCCAAAGCTTTGGAAATATGCAAGAAAGTGGCCTGCGAGTCCTTCGGCCTAGCTCTTCGTCAGGTTTATTATCACAATCCTGATGTGAAACTCAACTTGTACGGGCTGGATCCATTCTACGAGTTTCACGGAGGGAAACTTGTCATGGTGAAGAGTGACGGCTCGCGTGTTGATCCTTCGGACTCTCTTTATGAATTGCCTCCCCTTCCAGAGGGTCAGAGCATGGGACCACCAGTAATCACTCCAGGACCTGAAAATGTTAATTTGGAGGACGCCCAAACTGGCCGGGAGACTGGAGCTGGGAGACATCAAGGTGAAGAAACTAAGGAGGGGAAACAGATGTCCCCATAACGAAGACTTAGACACCTGTTCCTTAATTTTTTGTTTTCATTTAATAGCTGTGTACTGGGATCAGCTCCAGTTTCCGTAAACTCACGTGTATACAATTTTTCCTCCAAGTAAATAAAATTTTCCTTCAGTTTGCCTTTATCATTCGTGAGAAGCGTATGCTTGTTACATAACTTGTAGGTATATGCTATGTTGTCATCTTCGCAGTACTTTGTTAACCGTTGAATGTTGTCCCCAAGCGTTATTGAGTGAACGGTTCTGAGTGAGTAATTCCGAGTTGACATTTAACTCTGAGTGAGTGGTTCCGAGAGCTTGTGCCCGAGCTTACCTTAAAGAAAACCGAGTAATACTTCCAAGTAGAAGATTTGTGAGTAAGATTTTATGCTTCTCTAAACTTTAGGGACGAGGGATTTAGTCCGCTTTGATAATGCATAATCAAAATAAGCGGTTGCCCCATAATCCGAGTCCTCATTCGGGTGGGAGTTTTTCTGAGTGTGAGTTTTCCGGATGGAATGTCTCCGAGTGCGTCACTTTCCGAGTAAGATGACACTGAGGGGGACATTTCCGACCCCGTGTGGCTTGACATCGAATGAAGCGTTTTCGACCCATGTGTGGTATTGCACCGAGCGAACCATTTCTGATCTCGCGTGGTATAGGACCAAATGAAGCATTTCGAATGAGTACATTCCGGGTAAAGACATTTCTGAGTAAATAATTCTTGATTGAAACTTCGAAGTGAGATATTTTCGATTTAAAGGATTCTTGAGTCGGACTAAAGAATTCACGATCCTGACACTGAATTTGAAGTGTTTCTGAGTAAGGAATTCCAAGGGAAAATATTTCCGAATGAGGAATTCCCAGGGGAAGTACTTCTGGGCGAATTCAATAATGAGAATGATGACTGTTCGGCCAAACCTATTAGCTGTGCTCAGAGTTCGGTTTATTCCTACAATCTGAGCCTTCCAACGGGGTTCGGTTTGATCCTACAACCCATGTCTTCTATGGCGTTCAGTTTGGTCCTACTAACCATACTCGTAGTTCGGTTTATTCCTACAATCTGAGCCTTCCAATGGGGTTCGGTTTGATCCTATAACCCATTTCACCCCTCAAGGAGTTACATCGTCAAATCACAAGATATGTGATTGAGATCATCCATCTTGGGGGTCCTTATGCGCAACGGCCTATGGCTATGAATCACATAAAAAGGAAAAAGGTGAGAGTGATAGGAATTGTATTCTTATTAAATTGAATGTATATTACAAAGGGAGCGTAGTTGGGGTCATGCCTCATTAAAAACCTTCTTGAGAAGACCCAATGGGAAAAAACCCAAGTGAGGAAAAAGAGTACATGCCGTCTTACCAACTAGCTGTAATAAATACGTAAATTTTGGGTGTTCCATTTATTGCGGATTGGTGTTCCATCAAGCTCCTCAAGCCGGTACGACCCCTTTCTAGTTACCTCAGAGATTCTGTAAGGGCCTTCCCATGTTGGCGCCAATTTTCCTTGATGAGCGAATTTATTTCCCATACTCGCCGTGCACAGAACAAGATCTCCCGTATTGAAAGCTCTACATTGCACACGCTTATTGTACCGGAGAGCTACTTTCGCCTTTACTGCCTGGTCTCTAACAAAAGCTTCTTCCCTCAACTCATGGAGGACGTCTAGCTCTGATGCCAAATTGGCGTTATTGGCCTTAGCTGAAAAGTATTCCACTCGAGCCGATCTGGTCTGAAGCTCCACCGGAATCATCACCTCGACCCCATAAGTCAATCGATATGGGGATTCGTTAGTGGAAGAGTGTGGCGTAGTCCGATACGTCCACAGGACATGGCATAATTGATCGGTCCATCCTCCTTTTGCTTCACCAAGGCGCTTCTTCAACCCCTTCAACACCTCCCTATTGGCTACCTCTGCTTGGCCATTAGTTTGAGGGTGTTCAACAGATAAAAAGATCTGGACTATTCCCAGTCCCTCAAGTAAGGGTCCGTTTGGTTTCCAGTTGGGGAAACGGAGTTGAGAAAATGGAGAAATTTAAGGGTTGATATTGATCCTTCATGTCATTCGAGACAGTCAAAACTCCGTTTGACCGTAGGATTTATTTTTGGGGTTGGTCAAACCCGTAGGATTTATTTTTGGGGTTGGTTTGACCAACCAAAGAGTCTAACCAAACACACTCTAAATCTGTGAATTTCCTATCTGTGAACTGGGTGCCGTTATCAGTTACAATCCGCCTTGGAACGCCAAATCGAGCTACGATATTCTCATATACAAAACGTCGCGTCCGTGCTGACGTGATATGCACTACCGGTTCCGCCTCAATCCACTTGGTGAAGTAATCAACTCCCATGATCAGATACTTAATGCCTCCTGGAGCGGTGGGGAATGGACCTAAAATATCGAGGCCCCATTGATAGAAAGGCCATAACACAACAGATAAAGAAAGTTCTCAGGCCGGTGTGTGATGAAGATTAGAAAATCTCTGGCAAGCATCATACTTCTTAACAAAATCAATTGCGTCCTGCTTCATTGTGGGCCACCAATACCCAGCCCTGAGGACTTTTTTCATTAAGCTTCTTCCCCCAGCATGGTGCCCACATTGCCCCTCATACACCTCCTCCATTACATCTTATACTTCGTTTTCTTTCAGATAGACGAGATAGGGCACTGAGAATCCTCTTCTGTACAAGACACCATCAACCATAGTGAAATATGGCAATTCCCTCTTTACTCTTCTTCTCTCCTTCTCATCGGTGGGAAGTTGTCCGTCAGCCAGATAACGGATATAAGGAATAACCCAAGAATTCTCAAAGGGGTAATTAACCAATATAGCGTTAAGAGAAGGGAATAAAGGAATACTAGGTGATGTCAGCGTGCTCTGCACCACCGTCGTTATGCTACCAGGCTGTTTTATGCTTGCAAATCTCGATAAGATGTCCACTCTAGTATTCTCTTCCCTTGGCACATGCTTAAACTCCAACGCGTCGAATCTCCCCTTCAACTAGTTCACACAATTCAAATACAACTGAAGTTGGGGCTCGCGGACTTGATATTCTCCTTGAATTTGCAAAATCACCAGCTGTGAGTCACTGCACAATGTTACTTCTGTTGCACCGATATCTATTGCCACCCGGAGGCCGGCCAAACATGCCTCATATTCAGCTTGATTGTTGGAAGTTTTAAAATTAAATCGGAGGGAGATTTCCAAATGCACACCGTCGTCACTTTCCATAACAACACCGGCTCCACAACCTTTATTATTTGACGACCCATCAACATAAACAGTCCAATGTGCTCGAGGTGTGGCTGGATCCAACCCAGTCATTTCTACGACGAAATGAGCCAGGACTTGGGCTTTAATGGCTCCTCATGGTTCATAAAAAATTTCAAACTTAGAAAGCTCGATCGACCACTTGATCATCCTCCCAGCGAGGTCGAGTTTACTGAGCACGGATCGGAGTGGCAGGTCCATTTTCACCAACATCGGATGTGCATGAAAATACAGTCTCAACCGTCGTGACGCCCATACAACTGCAAGAGCGGCCTTTTCTATTTTCTGGTATCTGCCCTCTGCTCCCTGAAATGTCTTACTAGTGAAGTAGACTGGCCTTCGTCCTTCTGGAGTTTCCTTGACTAAAGCTACGCCCAAGGCTTCATCAGAAATTGCCAAGTACAGGATGAGAGTTTCACCAGGATCTGGTTTTACCAAAATTGATAGACTTGAGAGCACGGCCTTGAGCTACTGGAAAGCCTGTTCTTGCTCCTCTCCCCACTTGAACTTCTTGTGCTTCTTCAACGCCTTGTACACGGGGGAGACCTATGTGCCATTTTGGGCATGAATCGAGCCAGAGCGGCCACCTTCCCATTCAACGACTGTACCTCCCTCAGACTCTTAGGGCTTTGCATATCCAGTATCGCCTGACACTTACCAGGATTGGCCTCAATGCCGCGCTGGGTTAACATGAAACCCAAAAACTTCCTAGCTGGGACTGCAAAGGTGCACTTTAATGGGTTCAACCTCATGTTGTATTGTCACAACTGAGTGAACACTTGGCGTAAATCTTCAATATGGTCACCTCCAACAGGAGTCTTAGCTATAATATCATCAATATACACCTCTACCAACTTGGTGTGCATGCCTTTGAATACTTTATTGATCATGCGCTGGTAAGTAGCGCCAGCGTTCTTCAATCTAAATGACATGACGGTGTAGCAAAAAACACCACGATCATTGACAAAAACCGTCTTTTCTTGATCTTCCTCCCATATTGGAATTTGATTATACCCCGAATAAGCATCCATGAAACTGAGGTACTGATAACCAGATGAATCATCAACCATACGATCGATGTTTGGGAGTGGATATGGGTCCTTCGGGTAACACCGATTGAGATCCATGTAATCTGTACACATCCTCCACTTGCCATTGGCCTTCTACACCATTACTACATTGGAGAGCCAAGATGAATAACGGATCTCTCTAATAAAGCCAGCCTTTAACAATTCTTTTGTTTGCTCACACGCTGCTTTCTGTTTCTCCGGCCCCAATCTCCTCTTCTTCTGGGCAACCGGTCTTGTCTCTGGATAGACAGCCAACTTATGGCAACAAAAATCAGGGTCTATCCCAGGCATGTCCGTAGCGGTCCATACGAAAAGGTCTTTAAACTCCTAAAGAATTGCACCCAAGTACTGCTCCATGACCAACTCCAGCTTGTCATTAATGTGTGTGACCTTATTTAGGGAGTCCCCTAAGACGATGTCTTTAGAACCACCATCCGGTGTGGGCTTTGAGGGATTGAGAGGGTCGATCTTTAATTTCGCTCTGGGGTCTAGATCAATCAAACTGACAGACCCAGCCATTGTTCTTCCATCATTCAGCTTCCTCTTCTTGTTGAACGCTTCCAACTTAACCATATTGAGGCTCAGGTTGTAACAATACCTGGCCATCTCTTGATCGCCGCGGAGGGAAAATACATAGTTGTCCTTGTCGATGAACTTGATAAGGAGGTGTGGAGTAGACACGATTGCTTCCATCGCGTTCAGGGTAGGGCGGCCTATGATCCCGTTGTAGGGGGACTCCACATCAATCACCAGGATTCTAGACTTCACTGTTGTCGCTCCTGGGTTGCCTTCAAAAGAAATGAGGGTATCAAGATACCCTTTGGTGGGTTGCTTCGCTCTATTGAACGCTGTGAGCTCTTGCGTATATGGTTGCAAATCTGCATCATTAAAACCCATTCTTTTGAAACAGTTATAAAAAATTACATCGCAAGAACTTTCCTGATCGACGAGGATTCTCTTAACATCTTTGTTGGCTATGACAGTGATGATAACCACTACATCGTCACCTCCTGGGATCGTTGGGCCAAAATCGCCGTCTGTAAATAATACCACTGGCGCTGCAACACCGTCCTTGAAAGGGCGGTTATCCCTAGGCTTCCCCTGAACCGACAAGATCATTCGGTGGTGATTCTTCCTTGCTGTGATTGACGCTCCTCCACAGCAAATCCTCCCGCTATCATCTCTATTACCTCACGTCGGCCTTGCCTTTGTTGCTGAGGCATACCGTCCTGTTGAGCTCCTCCAGTAATCACTACTCCCTTCTGTTTCTCTGCAGCTGTGAATGTCCTAACCGGGTTACGATTGTTATCGCCTTCGTCATCTGGATCTCTCCCTCTCTTATCCATCCTGTCGGGCTCATCCAAAGACTTCTCCTTGAACAAATATTGTTTCAGTTTTCCCTCTCTAATGAGAGTTTCCACTATATTCTTCAACGTCTTACACTCATTCGTGTAATGGCCAACCTGCTCGTGAAAGGCACAATATTTACGTGAGTTTTCCGGTCCTTTCATTGGAGAAGGTTTCCTTACCCCATAGACACTGAGTGTGGGCTAGCCAACCTCCCTCAGGATTTGGGAATGCCTAAAGTTCAGCGGGGCGTAATTACTGAAAGCGAAGACGCGTCTGTCTCACTGCTGAGGTCGAGTGTTCATGAAATTTTCCCTCGGGGCATGCTTCTCTGGCCTTACCTTCTCTTTATCTCTCCGCGGTAGATGTGTGGATGCTGGTAGATTCACTCTAGCTACAGTAGCTTCTAAGTGCATCTCTATGCCAACATACTTTGAAGCTTTCCTTCGAAACTCTTCGAAGGTCGTTGGAGGGCTTTTCGCCAAAGACAGGGCAAAAGTAGAACCAGGTTGCAAAGCCTCAACCATGATATGGAGCTGTATAACCTCCGTGAGGTTAGGGACCAATGCAGCTTCCTTGTAGTATCTCTTCAAAAACTCCTTAAGAGTTTCATTCTCTCCCTGTCTTATCTGGGCCAAGGTGTGAGAAGTCCTTGGAATATCCCTGGATATAACAAAATGGCTCTCGAATGCAGCTGCCATCTCTTCCCAGGAATCTATAGACCTTGATGGTAAGCTCTTGAACCAACTAAGAGCCCCTTCCGTTAGTGTTCTTGGGAACATTCTACACATGACATCCTCATCAGCTCCCAGATACATGGCCTCATACACATAAGCATTGAGGTGCTTAGTGGGATCAGTTTCTCCATTATACTTTCTGATTGAAAGTGGCTGAGTTGTCTGCAGGTGTTTGGGGATAACGACACTCATGAGTCTCCTCGAGAAAGGAACACTGAGTCTATATGTCCCAGAAGTAACCACTGCCTGCTCCTTCCTCCTGATACTGACTCTATCACCAGAGTCCTGAGTCTGTTCCTTCTCCTCGTACGTAGGGATCTTCGAGTACTGAAGGTTCGTGGACTTTTCCTTCGCGGATGCATGATGAGCATCTTCTGCTTGAGACATCACTCTGTCCCTGACTCCTCTCTTCTCCCTTCTCAGCTCCATCAACTCCTCCCTGAGCTGCCTTATAACTTCGTCCCAAGGGTCAGGGGTTGCTACAGGTATCATCCTCCTCGTGTTAGTTACAGGAGATTCAAAAATGCGTCTCCTCCTAGTTTGCTGATGGGTCACATCCTCCACATGACCATCAACAAGATCGCGTCCATTACCCTCCATCCTGAACTACCAAACTTCTACGAAAAGTGGGAATAACTTTATCGTGTCCCACTGGGCGCGCCAATCAACTAGTCTGGACCGGGGTCTAGGATCCGGTATGGTCCAGCCACAAAGGTATATATTTTAGTGTTTGTACACCGGTACAGTGGGTATCCGGTATTATAATCCGGCCTCTCAGTGGGAGAAACCGGTCTCTTTGTCCTGGAGATCCTTCACACCAAAGTTTCATGTTGGAGTGGGCGAAAGGTGGTGTCACCTGTGAAGATTCTCCGACGCTCAAGTTAGAAGAGTGTAAAATGAACTCAACGAAGACTCAAGCGATGCAATAGTAATATGTGAGATAGAACAACGTAACCTTGCATGTGTATTGGAACATGTTATTTATAGTTGAGCGTGGAAAATGAATCGTTAGGCGCAGGTGGGGCCAGGAGACAAATAGTACACTGCTCAGTGTACGACTTTGACACGCGACGCGGTGGGAGCCACATTTTTTGTGTAACGTCTTTGGGGCTGTACCCTGTACCTTCTGTCGGATGACATGGATACTTTCTGGTATACAAGCTAAGAACCTCGGCATTCCGGTATGGAGAACGTCTCATACGGAGTCGTAGTCCGAAAGTGTACCTGTGAGGTCGGTAGCATATAAATGGATAACCGGAGTGACGATGCCTCCCTGTGGTACCGGTTGCCCTTCTAAAAAGGTCATGCTGACGTCACAACTTTAGGGACCGGTGTCCAGACCGAATCAATACTATTATCATTCTAACTTTATCACTCTTATTAATGTAGTCAAATTGTACTTTTTTAAAATATAGTTTATTATTTCTAACAACAAGAATGTTACTTTAGGTCAACATTATCATGAAAATTTGTTAGAAAAATGGATCAACAACCAAAGAAAGATAATGATTCAGCAAAAACACGTTTAAAAAGAAAGATATTGTTGGAACAGAAACGAAACATCAGGTGGAAGAGACATCAGCCCCAAGATCAAATTGGTAAGTAGTGTTTGTTTAAGTTTAAACCTTAAATTTAATATAAAAGTTGTTAATTATTATATAATTTGTAGATTGTAATTTGTCTTTTTCAAGGCAAAAATATAATACAACTCTAAGAGATATCTCATCTATCATTCTAAACGATGATGGTCAATGTTCTGGTGCATCAACTATGTCAAATAATTGCAATCTAGCTGCGCACACTCAGCCTAGCAACACCAAAAAATACAAATTCAAAGAAAAAGACTGAAATTGATATTCATAAGTTAAGTACTAACCTTATGAACAAATTCAGTGAATTGCATCCTAACATGGTACAAGAAGTTGAGGCAACTAAGCACCTTTCTGGGATAAATAACAAAAGAAAACAATTTGATACTATCCCAAGTTTGAGTAAACAGCTGGCTAGGGGTACACATTTGATAAAAGATGGGTATCTTGTACCTCATTCACAACCAGAAGTTCTTCCTAATCATCAATTGAATAAAGGAATAGGTACTAGCACTATTTGATAATTTTTTAAATACAAGTCAAACTATATTTAGATTTATTTCTTAAGAAATAATGAACTAATTAATGAATTTGCCGATTTAGTTATCATGAGGAGTACTTAACTGAAGATGAAGATGTATATAATACTACATTATTAGATGAAGGTATTGTATGTCTCTAGCTCTGTCTCTCATTTTCTCTTTTTCTGTCTCTTTCTTTCTTGCTGTCTATCTCTATCTATAGATTATGAGTACATAATTCATGGTATAAATACACTATGTTTTATTGTTGCTAATCATTTTTAATTGTTATTAGAATATGTTGACATTGGAGATCCTACATGGCCATGCCAATATTGTGGAGCTTACATATGGTATCAAGAGAGAAACAAGAAAGATAAAAATACTTCGCATCTAAAGTTTGGACTTTGTTGTGGTGTTGGAAAGATTCAATTACCTACTCTTAATGATCCACCCAGTTTTCTCAAACATCTTTTATATAAAGTTGATTCAAATGATAGCAAGCATTTTCAATAACATATAAGGTCATATAATATGATGTTTGCATTCACATCACTAAGAGAAAAATTGGATAAAATCAATAGTGGAAGAGGACCACCTTCTTTTAGAATACAAAGGGCAATCATGTCACTTAATTGGTAGTTTGTTGCCTATGCCTGGATGCCAACCAAAATTTGCGTAACTTTATATATACGACACTGAAAGTAAGATACATAACAGACTTTCAAGTTACAGGTATGTAACTATTCTTCATGTTTATGATTGTAAAAATCTATGTTGAACAAAATTTACAATTTCATGTTTATTTTAGTTTATTATTTTTCTAACCAATATTTTCATGTTTGTGAGCAGATTCCAAGAGAACCTGAATCCACACATTGTCCTTAAGTTGATTGAAATGCTTGATGAACATAATGTGTTTGTTAAGTATTTTAGAATGGCTAAGGAAAGATTTAACATGATAGAGACACAAAATTTAAGATTAAAATTGATATCTGATAGAGCAACTGATGGAAGAGTTTATAACTTACCTACTGTGGCTGAAGTTGCTGCTCTTATTATTGGTGATGTGGACAGTGGATCGATAGAGATATTATAATAGAAACACAATCTGGGAAATTGCAAAGAATTAATGAATTGCATACTGGTTATTTAGGATTACAATATCCACTTTTGTTTCCTTATGGTGAAGATGGATACAGAACTGATGTGCAACATAGAGAAAGAATTAGATCCTAGGCAGCAAAAAGAAATAAAGTCACTATAAGAGAGTTTCTTTATTTTAGATTGTAAACTAGAAAAGATGAAGCAGAAACACTATTAAGGGCTAGGAGACTTTTTCAACAATTTGTTGTTGACGGTTATACTATGATGGAATCAGAGAGATTGTTTTATATTAGAACCCATCAAAAAGAGTTACGAGTAGATAAGTATAATAATTTGTATGAATCTCGTAATCAATCACAAAATGAAGGATCAAACAAAGGGAAAAGAATTGTATTACCGTCAAGTTTTGTTGGAGGACGTAGATATATGGATCAATTATATTTTGATGGTATGATAATATGTAGTTTTGTTGGATTTCCAGATTTATTTCTTACATTCACATGTAATCCTAATTGGCCTGAAATTCAAAGAATAGTTAGACCAATGAATTTAAAGGCACAAGACCACCCTGATATAGTATCTCGAGTCTTTAAAATGAAATTTGAGCAACTGGTCAAAGATATAAAGAAGAATGAGATCTTTGGTAAAATTAGTGCATGTAAGTATCATATTTTGGTAAAATTAGTGCATGTAAGTATCATATTTTTCTTATATTCATATCTTTTTATTTGTTTTTAATACTAATAAAAACTTTTTAATTGCAGATATATATACAATTGAATTTCAAAAAAGAGGGCTACCACATGAACATATATTGGTTTTCTTACATCCAACTAACAAGTATCCAACTGCTGAAGACATTGACAAAATTATTTGCGCTAAGATCCCAAATCCAGAGAAAGATAAGCATTTATATGACTTAGTTAAAGCTCACATGATGCATGGTCCTTTTGGTTTAGCTAACAAATCTTCCCCTGCATGAAAGATGGCAAATGTTCTAAGTATTTTCCTAAACAATTCCAAAGTTCAACTATTGTTGATCAAGATGGTTTTCCAATTTATAGAAGAAGAAATGATAGAAATTTTATTAAAAAAATGGAATTTTTCTTGATAATCGTTATGTTGTTCCTTATAATCCTAAACTTTTAAGAAGGTATGAAACACATCTTAATATTGAATGGTGTAATTAAAGTACTTCAATAAAGTATTTATTTAAGTATATCAACAAAGGATATGATCGAATTATAGCTGCTATTGTGCCCACACCGAATGAAGAAAGACCTAATTTTGAAATGAATGATGAAATAAAGCAATATCTTGATTGTAGATATATGTGAGGCATGTTGGAGAATTTTTTCCTTTCCAATTCATGGTAGAACACCTGCTGTTGAATGAATGTACTTTCATCTTGAGAATGAACAGTCTATTTATTTTAATGACTGTGAGGACATTGAATCTCTGCTGTCTAAATCAAGTGTTAAAGAATCAATGTTCACATCTTGGATGCAAGCAAATAAAATTTATCAAGAAGCAAAACAACTTACGTATGCAAAATTTGTGTCTAAATTTGTATATAATGCAAAGGAAAGATGTTGGAAACCAAGAAAGAAAGGTTACACCATTGGAAGACTGATTTTGGTTCCACCAAGTAGTGGTGAATTATTTTATCTAAGAATGATGCTTTTTGTTGTTAAAGGACCATGTAGTTATGAAGATATTAAAACTGTAGGTAATATTATATATTCAATATTTAGAGAAGCATGTTTCGCAATGGGTTTTCTAGATGATGATAAAGAATATATTGAAGCTATTAAAGAAGCTAAAGATTGGGGATTAAGTTACTACTTAAGAAAATTATTTGTAACTATGCTTATCTCAAATAGTGTTAATAGACCAGAACATGTGTGGGCACAAACTTGGGAATGGTTGGCAGATGGTATTCTTTATGAGCAAAGGAGATTGGTGAATAATCAAGGTATACACAATTCAGTATGCTTTTGATTTCTATAACATGTTTGACTATAACTTATTAACATTTGAATTGAAACAGACTTATAACTTGATGTTCAACAATTACAAA
The DNA here is from genome assembly GCA_037962975.1 of Clitoria ternatea. Lineage (NCBI taxonomy): Eukaryota > Viridiplantae > Streptophyta > Magnoliopsida > Fabales > Fabaceae > Clitoria > Clitoria ternatea. The sequence continues at coordinate 146,484,002 of CM075673.1, forward strand.
ATTTAACTCTTTTACAAATTGAGGAGTTATTGCAATCAAACCAGAAGAGTCTTAAGGATTTTCCATCAATGCCTTATCCAGAAGGATCGATGTCAAGTCACTTGGGAAATAAGCTTATTTATGCAGAACTTAACTATGATACAAATGATTTGCAGAATCAATTCCAACTCTTTGTTAGCTCTCTCACAGGTGATCCTATGCATTAGTATGAACCAACTTATAATTATTTCTATTATAATTTTTATTTTTCAAGAGGTAAAATAATTAATTATGATTAACTATTTTTTTTATAGATGAACAAAAAGGCATTTTTAACAAAATAATGAGAGCCATGAATGAACAACATGGTGGTATGTTTTTCTTATATGGGTATGGTGGAACTGGTAAGACTTTCATATGGAAAACACTTGCCTCTGCATTGCATTCAAAAGGTGATATTGTTTTAATTGTAGCATCAAGTGGTATAGCATCATTATTATTGCCTGGTGGAAGAACAACACACTCAAATTTTCTATTCCAGTTCCAACTTTAGAGAACTCAACTTGTAATATTCATCAACAAAGTGACTTAGCAGAGTTGCTAAAAGTGATAAAATTGATTATTTGGGATGAAGCTCCAATGGCACATAAATATTGTTTTGAAGCATTAGATAAAAGCTTAAAAGATATTATGAGATCTTCCAATAACATAGACATACCTTTTGGAGGAAAAGTAGTCATTTTTGGAGGTGACTTTCAACAAATTTTACGAGTGATTCCAAGAGGAAGTCGGTCAGATATTGTCAATGCAACAATCAATGCTTCATACCTTTGGGATAATTGTCATATATTAACACTAACAAAAAACATGCGTTTGCAAGATGATCAATATAATTCAAATGCAAAAGAATTAAGTGAATTTTCTCAATGGTTATTGAATATAGGAGATGGTAAATTTGGTGAGCCAAACGATGGTTAGGCAACAATAGAAATACCAGAAACATTTCTTATTAAAAATTTTGATGATCCAATACATGCTATAGTCTAATTTACATATCCTAATATAATCAAAGAATACATGAATGAAGAGTTCCTTAAATCTAAAGCCATTTTAGCTTCAACTATTGAGGTTGACAAAATTAATGATTATATTCTTTCTTTAATTCCAGGTGATGAAAAAGAATATCTAAGTTGTGATTCTATAGACAAATCTGACGCCCTTCAAAATACTATGTTTGAGACATTGACTCCAGAATTTTTAAATACACTTAGAACTTATGGCATTCCTAATCACAAAATTAGATTAAAAGTTGGAACTCCAGTTATGTTGTTGAGAAATTTAGACCAAAATGAAGGGACAAAATTGGCAAAGCATGTTATTGAAGCAAAGATTATATCAGGTAAAAACATTGGAAATTTAACTTACATTCCTAGAATGTCCATGTCTCCATCTCAATCACCATGGCCTTTTTGACTCATAAGAAGACAATTTCCATTGATTATTTCATACGCTATGACTATCAATAAGTCTCAAGGTCAATCACTAGTAAATGTGAGATTATATTTACCCAAACCTGTATTTAGTCATGGTCAATTATATGTGGCTTTCTCTAGAGTTCAAAGCAAACAATGTTTGAAGATATTAATACATGACAAGGAAGGAAAAGCGTCCAACACCACTATTAATGTTGTTTTCAAAGAGGTTTTCCAAAACCTACAATAAATTTCACAAGTATGTGTACAACTTTTAATGATTTATTTGACACGTCTATGACTCTAATTATTAGCTCTTATATGTTATTAATTTGACTTTTCAATTATTTCCCCTTTAATTTCAGGTTACCGTCAATGATATCAATCTTCTTTGTTCGCAAAATTTTTTTACGATGTTTTATCATAAAATGCAACATGAAGGTCTACAGAGCTCATCACATCTCATACATTGGTTGATAATGCAACCTTATGGTGAAAGAGACTCCTCATCAATTAAAGATCTTTAGAATTATTGCCACTTATTTTGTGTAGCACTTGGCTTAGAGGTAATAAAATTGTATCTAAGTACACTTATTTATTGTTTTTTAATTACTTTTTGGCACTACATTTGTTATTTTTAAAACATGATATCCTTGCTTGCTAAGTTATCATGTATTTTTTACATCAATTATTTCTATAATACATTATATATTAATATAACTAAACAATATAATAAAACACATGATGTAAGGAGAAATTTATATTTCATTATTAAAAACATATTAAAGATACAGATTATTTAATTATTTTTTAATCGTTTATCTTTAAGAAGAAAAAAAATGAATTCTCTAATTATTTCATAGCCACGTTTTACATTAAATGATAATAAATTATAATCATTTCTTAAATTTAAAAAATAAATCTCAATTATAAATATATATCTTTATATTTTATTTTTTAATTAGTGCCCATGCGACCGCACAGGTATGGTATTAGTTGGAATTATCAAAATGAGTCATACCGAGCTTACCCGTAAAATTGATATGTCTAAACAAGAAAAATGAAGCTCTATTATGAATATTTAATGTTGTGGATGTCCCCCCTTTGGCCTATAAAAGGGCTCAACTCCTTCATAATTTGGTGTGGATAATAACTTGGTTTTGGTTCATTCCCTTCTTCTTTTCTCTGATTCTCTTCTTTATATTCTTTTCTTATAAATTTTTGTTATTTCATAACACGTTATCAGTACCAGGTTCTGACCAACTGAGATCTAGTCAAGACTAAGAGAGGTAATATATTATTGTTATTATTATTCTTTATAATTTTAATTTATATTATTTATGTATACATTATAAAAGTTCCTGAAGAACTTATATTATAAACATCCCAGAAAGATGTATCAGATTATATCAATATCATAAAAAATAGGTTCCTGAAGAACTTATTTATAAAACATTCTTATAGGATGTATAAAATTAATAGTCAAATAAATTAGAATTCCTGAAGAATTCATAAAAATATTTATTAGTAGTTCTTGAAGAACTATAACAATAAAATAAAAAAATAAATAAAATTTATTATTAAATTCATTATTGCTCACCTTATATTTTATCTCCTGCACCTGCATCACTTCAAGTTATACCATTCCACTATAACTTGCGTCATATATTTTATACTATTACTCCAGTGCATGATTATTATATTTGCTTCCTACACTAACTTATGTGATTCTTTTTATGTTATTTAGTTGCTCCACTAAATTAGCTATATTATGATTTGGACAATTATTTTATGTTTAATGTCTATTGCACTATTATTTTATATTATTTGCTAACTACATTGAATACTATAGCTTACTTATTTGTTAATTACTGCAACAATTCAGTTATATTATTTTATATTAACTACTACAATTCATATTATATTAATAAATAAAATAAAATTTATAAGGATTTGAACCCAGGACTTATAACCTGATAAGTTATCACTTTACCATTAGGCCACTAGTATCTGAATGACATTTTATAAAAATTGTAAATCTTTATTACCGGATCATTTAAGTTACTCTATTTTTTTTAAAAAAAAATACTGTTCTTATAATTAAATAAAAATAAAACATATCCATAATAATTATTGACTTGTTACCATTATTAGATATTTATAATTATTAAATTTATTCATTTGAAATGATATCTAATATATTGTTTCAATTTCTTATATAGAAATTCATATGGCAAATATTACCAACCTTGAATTTGTGGCCCTTGATATTACTGGCAAGAACTATTTATCATGGACATTAGATGCTGAAATCCATTTAGATGCAAAAGGTCTTGGGGAAACAATTAAAGATGGAAATAATGCATCTAGCCAGAATAAGGCTAAAGCCATGATCTTTTTACGCCACCGTATCCATGAAGGGTTAAAAAATAAGTATTTAACAGTTAAAGACCCTCTCATTTTGTGAAATAATCTAAAAGAGAGATATGACCATCAAAAGGATATAATTCTTCCAAAAGCCCGTTATGAATGGATGCATTTACGGTTTCAAGATTTTAAATCCGTAAATGAGTATAATTCTGCAATGTTTAGAATTACTTCGAGGTTGAAATTATGTGGAGAAAAAGTCACTGAAAGTGACATGTTAGAAAAGACATTCTCCACTTTTCATGCATCCAGTATGCTCCTGCAGCAGCAATATCGCCAAAAGGGTTTTACAAAATATTCTGAATTAATTACTTGTCTCCTTGTGGCTGAGCAAAATAATTAATTGCTTATGCAAAATCATGAATCTCGTCCAACTGGAACTGCTCCATTCCCAGAAGTGAATGTAGCAACACACGATCATAATACTCGTGGTCGTGGTCGTAGCCGCGGTCATGGATGAGGTAATGCTCTGGGACATGGTATTGGTCGTGGATATGGTTATGACCGTGGTCATGGTCAAAATGATAAGAAATCATCATTCACATGGAAAAATAAAGAACATATGAAAAAAGGGACAGATGCTCAAAATAGCGAACAAACTAAAAATATCTGCTATCGTTGTGGTAGCAAGGGACACTGGTCTCGAGTTTGTCGCACACCAAAGCATCTCGTAGATCTATACCAAAAATCCCTTAAAAATAAATGGAAAATAATAGAGACAAATTTTACTGGTATAGATGATGATTTTTCTGATTTTAGTATTGATGATTTTCTTACTCTTCTTGAAAAAGAGATTGACCACTCGGTTGGAGAAGGAAGTGCCCCTAAATAAATTATTTTATGTTTCATGTAATTTATTTTTGTTATGAATTTAGTTTCTATCAATAAAATTTTATGTTGAATATTTATTGTTGTTAAGTATATTTTACTTATGTTTATTTTATTTATTCAATGAAGAATGAATGCTCACGTCAATAACGAAGATATATGTCTGGCAGACAATGCAACAACTCATACTATTCTCAAGAATGAGAAATATTTCTATCATATAGTAAAACAAGAAGCCAATGTTAATACTATATCTGGTAGTATAAATATAATTAAAGGCTCCGACAGAGCCAGTATTTTGTTACCTGGAGGAACAAAATTACACATTGAAAGTGCATTATATTCTAAGAAGTCTTAAAGAAATTTGTTGAGTTTTAAGGATATCCGCAGAAATGGATATCATATTGAGACCACAAATGAAGGAAAAGATGAATATCTTTACATCACAAAGTTAATTTCTGATAAGAAATGTATATTGGAAAAATTACCTTCATTTTCCTCCGGTTTATACTATACTTATATTAGTACAGTTGAAACAAACGTTATTGTAAACCAGAAGTTTACAAATAAGAATGACTTTGTTATCTAGCATGAACGATTAGGCCATCCTGGATCAATTATGATGCGAAAAATAGTTGAGAATTCAAATGATCATTGTTTGTCCAGCAAACAAATTATGCAAACTAAGAATTTCTCATGTGCTGCTTGTTCTCAAGGAAAATTGATCATTCGGCCATCACCAATGAAAATTGGGAATGAATCACTCATATTTTTAGAGCGTATACAAGGTGATATTTATGGACCAATACACCCTTCATGTGGACCATTTAGATATTTTATGGTTTTGATTGATGCATCAACCAGATGGTCACATGTTTGCTTATTGTCAACTCGTAACCAGGCGTTTGCGAGATTACTAGCTCAATTAATTCGTTTAAGAGCTCATTTTCCTGATTATCCAATTAAGAAAATACGCCTTGATAACGCTGGTGAATTCACATCTCAATCATTTAATGATTATTGTATGTCTATTGGAATTGATGTTGAACATCCTGTAGCACATGTTCATACACAAAATGGACTTGCTGAATCATTGAACGTTTGAAATTGATAGCAAGACCATTGTTAATGAGATCAAAACTCCCAATTTCAACTTGGGGACATGCAATCTTGTTTGCGGCAGCACTTATTCGTATCAGGCCTACAAGTAATCATGAATATTCCCCTTTACAATTGGTTCATGGTAAAGAACCAAATATTTCCCATCTAAGAATCTTTGGAAGTGCGGTATATGTTCCTATTTCTCCTCCACAACACACTAAGATGGGACCTCAAAGAAGGTTGGGAATATATGTTGGATATGAAAGTCCATCAATAATAAAATATCTTGAACCTTTAACAAGTAATTTATTTACAGCTCGTTTTGCTGATTGTCATTTTGATGAATCTGTTTTCCCACCATTAGGGGGAGAAAATAAACAGTTGGATAAAAAGGATCAGTTGGAATGAGATATCTCTCACATCTTGATCCTCGAACAAAGCAATCTGAACTAGAAGTTCAAAAAATAATTAGTTTGCAAAATTTAGCAAACCAATTACCTAATGCATTTGCTGATCCAAAAAGAGTGACTAAGTCACACATACCAGCTGTTAATACTCCAATAAAGATTGATATCCCTGAAGGACAATCTAAATTTGCAAATGAGTCTGAAGCCAAAATAAAACGTGGCAGACCTGTTGGTTCTAAAGATAAAAATCCTCGGAAAAGAAAAGTAAATAAAGAGGATGGTCGAATCGAGGATATAAAGACTCCAGTAGAGTCTCCTGACATAATCAAAGTTTCAAATCCAGAAGAAACTAAGGTACCTGAAATTGATACAAACAAAGAGATCTCGATAAATTATGTCATGGATGGTATACAATGGAATCGACCTGAAGTCGATGTTGATGAAATTTTTGCATTCAAAGTAGCTCTTGATATTATAAATGATAATAAAAATCATGAGCCAAAATCTGTTAAAGAATGTGCACAGAGAAATGGTTGGCCAAAGTGGAAAGATGCAATGTAAGAAGAGTTAAACTCACTTGCAAAACGTAAAGTTTTTGGGCCCGTAGTCCAAACACCCAAAGGTGTAAAACCAGTTGGGTACAAATGGGTCTTTACGAGAAAAAGAAATGAAAATGGTGAAATTGTGCGATACAAAGCAAGACTTGTTGCACAAGGATTCTCACAAAGACCTGGTATTGATTTCGAAGAAACATATTCACCAGTGATGGATGCCACTACTTTTCGATACTTGATAAGTTTGGCAATCCGTGAAAGGCTTGACTTACGCCTTATGGATGTTGTTGCAACATATTTATATGGATCACTTGAAAATGACATATATATGAAACTCCCTGAAGGATTTAATTTGCCTGAAGCATACAAGACAAATCCTCGAGAAAATTATTCAATTAAATTGAATAAATCTCTTTACGGACTAAAACAATCTGGACGTATGTGGTATAATTACCTCAGTGAATATCTGTTGAAAGAAGGGTATAAAAATGACCCGATTTATCCATGTGTTTTTATGAAAAGATTGGGAAAAGAGTTTGTTATAATTGCAATTTATGTAGATGATTTAAACATCATCGGGACTCCTGAAGAGCTCTCAAAGGCTGTAAATTGCTTAAAAAATGAATTCGAGATGAAAGACTTGGGAAAAACAAAGTTTTGTCTTGGATTACAATTAGAATATTTAAAGGAAGGAATTTTAATGCACCAAAAGACCTATACAGAAAAGGTACTAAAGCGGTTCTATATGGATAAATCACACTCATTGAGCAGTCCAATGGTTGTAAGGTCACTTGAAGTGAGCAAAGATCCTTTTCGACCTCAAGAGAAAAATGAAGAACTACTTGGTCCTGAAGTACCATATCTCAGTGCAATTGGTGCACTGATGTATCTTGCTAGTCATACACGACCTGATATATCATTTGCTGTCAATTTGTTAGCAAGATATAGTTCTTTACCCACAAAAAGGCATTGGAATGAGATTAAACACATATTTCGATACCTTAGAGGTACAATGGACATGGGTTTATTTTTCCCATATGTATCTAAGGCAAACCTAATTGGTTATACTGATGCGGGGTATTTGTCTGATCCTCATAATGGTCGATCACAAACAGGATATTTATTCAAATGTGGTGATACAGCAATTTCATGGAGATCCATAAAACAAACGATCACAGCAACATCATCTAATCATGTTGAAATCTTAGCATTACATGAAGCAAGTCGAGAATGTGTTTGGTTGAGGTCTATGATTCAACATATTCAAGAAACTTGTGGCTTGCATGTTGGAAACCTACCACCAACAATCTTATGTGAAGATAATGTAGCTTGTATCTCCTAGTTAAAGGAAGGTTATATTAAAGGAGATAAGACAAAACACATTTCACCAAAATTTTTCTTTACTCATGATCTTATAAAGAATGGTGAAATAAATGTCCAGAAAGTTTAATCATGTGAGAATTTAGCAGATATCTTTACAAAATCATTACCAACCAAAGTCTTCGAGCAACTAGTACAGAAGATTGGTCTTCGACGCTTACATAAGTGTTCTGATGAGGGGGAGAATTAAATACTTGTACATTTAATTATTTACTTTGTAAAGAATGTTGTACTCTTTTTCCTTCACTAGGTTTTTATCCCACTGGGTTTTTCCTAATAAGGTTTTAATGAGGCACATTCTAAATATGGACATCCAAGGGGGAGTATTATGAATATTTAATGTTGTGGATGTCCCCCCCTTTGGCCTATAAAAGGGCTCAACTCCTTCATAATTTGGTGTGAATAATAACTTGGTTTTGGTTCATTCCCTTCTTCTTTTCTCTGATTCTCTTCTTTATATTCTTTTCTTATAAATTTTTGTTATTTCATAACAAGCTCGAATTAATATCAGACAAATCAAGCCAAACCTGATAAAAGTATGTACCAATTGGGCCTTTTGTTTGGCTATCCCAAGCCCGTTTGGACTACTACTTCTTACTACATATTTATATTTTTGTTTATTTATTTTTTTTAGTGCCTCAAATAAGCAACATTATTAAAAATTCAAAACTGGTTGAGGAACCGAATTCCTAAGAGGAAGTAAGAACCCGTGCCGTGCCCTCTCCTCTCTCTGTGCGGAGCATTCTCAGTCCCCTCACTCTCTGACTTTGGTGACTCTCCGGCGACCGGCGTGGTGGTCTTGAGTGCGACACTGCGACGGTGCTCCCTTTCCCTCTCTCGAGTTGCCTAACGCTTACCGCCTCAAGCTCACCGCGAGGATGAAGGTGGTGGCATTAGTTAGTGGCGGCAAAGACAGCTGTTATGCCATGATGAAGTCCATTCAATATGGCCACCAGGTTTCTTCAACACCAATTTTCATTTTGATTTATAATTTTTATTTTTTTAATTAATTAATTTATTAATTTCTCATTCTAATTTTCTTTGCAATAGATTGTTGCATTGGCCAATTTGATGCCTCTTGATGATTCTGTCAACGAGCTCGATAGCTACATGTACCAAACTGTATCTCCCTTCCTTTCCTCTTCTACTATAATTATTTTGATTTATTTTTATTTAGGTATATGCTTCATCACTGAACAAAGAAACAATCTGTTCTCAGATATCAGAAATTGTATTACTTCATGGTTTTCGTAAAGTAACTGATATAAATGCCATTACAAATTTAACAAATTTTCCATGATGTTATTTGTTTTCATGTACAAACAAAGTTACTTAGTTGTAATTAAAAGTGATAATAGAAAATTAAAATAGGAAATGTTTTCTCAAACCAAAAGTTCCCTTCTAATGATTTAGAAGTGAAGCTGTTGTTTGGAACAAAATGAACTTTGCACGTGATGGTTCCAGAAAATGAACATGGACTTCATGTTATTTTCCACAGGTTGGGCATCAAATTATCATCAGCTATGCTGAATGCATGGGATTGCCATTGTTCAGGAGGCGAATACAAGGATCATCAAGGCAAGCCTTCTAAACATATATTACTTTTGATAAAAACAATTATTTTAATTTACGCAAGGCAAAACAATAGCTTAGGGTAGTCTAGCTAATTAAACTTCAAGTGCTATTATGATGTAATGAAAGTCCTGTTCACATACCATAGTTATCAAGTAGGGTCACGGAGGTGTTGATCCCTAAACTGTTTCAGCAGGATGGTGAGTACTAGTGGAATGACTGCCATTATGAAGTTTGAATAATTATATGACTCTTATATAAGTGATTAAAAAAACTGAAATGAAAGACATATTCATAATTAGTAATCAAGAGTCATAACTTGAAGCTAAACACATTAGTCAATAACAACAGAAGTCAGGGAATTAAATAAATTCAAGCTTTTGACAGAGAGCCACATTGGAGAGAGAGAGAGACAGAACAGAAGGTACAGAATAAATGTCAGTTTATCTGAAAGTTGAAAGCTCTGCTGGAAATGACATTGGAGTTGTGGGTTTTCTGTAAACGGGGCGTGTTCAAGGGAAATGGAATTTGGGGTTGGTTCACTGGGAATGGTGATGGTCATACTACTGTTTCTCATGGTTATAAGTTCATTCTTGTGAAAGAAACTGAGTGAGTATGTGTCATGTCGTGAACCCTGTGTTTCAAGTGAAGACTACGATCCCTAAAATATCCCCCCAAAAATTGCAAGAAACTGAGTGAGTAAGTGTTATTAAATAACGGTCGTGGGTTATCGCGGCGAGCTCAAAAAACTTTATAGAAGTTATAGCGGAAGCTATAACGGGTTATGGCGGACACATAACGGACACTATAAATAAGACCATAATATCATAAATAACATGAAAAAACATATCATAATATCAAAATATTATCCAAAACATCATTCAAATCAATCCATAATGTCATAACTCATAAATAACTCAAAACATCAAGTTATAATAACATCTAAATGTAAAATAATCAAGAGAAAAAATAGTCTAATCATCATCTTCAGCATCCCCATCATCTTCATCCCCTTCTTCTTCATCAATATAGTCATTCTCCTTGTGGGGAATGTTAGCAACAAACCCTTCGGCTTCTTCTTCGGATGGCTGGTCATGAAGATCCAGCTCCTCAAAATCCTCCAATTCATCCTCGGTGTCTTCATCATCCATAAATTCTGCTTCTTCTTCAACTTCAACCACTTTCTCTTTTCCTTTTCTACTTGAAGAACTTGCTCCTCTACCTCTTTTTGATCTAGACACCACAACTGATTTTTGTTGCTTTCTTTTATTCTTTCTCCTTGTGTATGTTATAGGCTCTCCAATTTCGGAAATTCTATACACATCCCGCCATCGGAGATCATCTCCTTCATGAACCCTTTCATCTTCATCCTCTCCATCCATCTCTCCCACTAGCCACTCATTAGATTCATCAATCCCTTGAAGGGAGATTGGGTCAATCTCATCACTAACATTGCGTCTTCTTAGGAGTGCTTGATTGTACTTCACAAACACCAAATCATGCAATCTTTGGTGCTCAAGCCTATTCCTTTTTTTTAGAATGAATCTACAAGATTAAAGGGAAAATAATAAGACTAAATGTATAAATTTAGAATTAATTTATAAGTCAACTTCAACTCAAGTTTCAGACTTACTTGCTCAAAAACACTCCAATTTCTTTCACAACCGGATGCACTACAAGTAAGGTTCAGAATCTTAATGGCAAGAGTTTGCAAATTGGGAGTGGTAGTACCAAAGAGTCGCCACCAATTAGCTACAAAGCAATGGTCAATCAAATTGTTAGCACTTAACACCTAGGAAACGACTAATTGACTATAAAATGCATAGTCTTTTACCTGGTGCGGTTTTGTTCCTCATTTCTTTTGCCATAGGACTGCCAAACATCCCGCTGATGTTTTATATGAATGCAGCTCCATCAAGATTTGTGTTTGCAGCTCTAGGTTTCCCACCAACCTACCCATGCAATCATAAAACCCTTGAATTGCTTCAGCATCAAACTCCAATCTGGGGTTGGCATAAAACATCTGCAGGTTCAACAAGTGACTGGCTGCATGTAATGGCTGATGAAGTTGACAATTCCACCTATCATCAATTATGGAAAAAACATCAGTGTATTTTTTCTCATCTTTTTTAAAAGATGTCATAATTGCCTCCTTTGCTTTCTCCATGGCTTTGTAAATGTAGCCCATGGCCGGCTTTTTCTCGCTATCAACAAGCCTAAGCACCTTCACCAATGGAGCCATTACTTTCAAAATGTACACCATATTCCTCCAAAAACGAGGCATTAGCACGGTTTTTGTTGGTTCCCTTCCTTTTGCCTCCCTTGACAGCTTGTTTTGTTGCCATTCTTCGCTAACAAACATTTTTCTTAAGTTGGTTTTCTCTTGGTGGATCCTCTCCAATGATAGGTAAGATGTAGCAAATCGGGTTACCGCATGCCTCACAAGCTCCTTTCCGTTGGTATATTTTCTCATCAAGCTCAATGTGCTTGAATGGCTATAGATGAAGCCAACCAATGCAATAGCCCTTTTGAGTGTCTTCTTTATCATTGGAAGCTTTCTAATGTCCTCCAACATCAAGTCAATGCAGTGGGCTGCACATGGAGTCCAAAAAAGCTTAGGATACTTCTCCAACAATTTTCCAGCACGAACATAGTTGCTGCCGTTATCCGTTATGACTTGGATAACTTTTTCTAGTCCAACCTCCTCCACAATGGCCTCAAGCAATTGAAACAACTTCTCCCTGGTCTTCACAAAATCCGAGGCTTCAATGCTCTTGTAGAACATAGTCCCAGCTGCAGAATTCACCAAAAAATTAATGATTGACCTTTGCTTTCGATCGGTCCATGCATCAGACATAATAGAGTAGCCAAACTGAGCCCACGGCTCTTCATGGCCCTTCAACAACTCCTTCGTGTACTCCATCTCCTTTTTTAGAAGTGGCACTCTAATGTCATGAAAGCTTGGAGGTGGTAAATGGGGTCCAAAATTGCCAACAGCTGCCAGCATATCATGAAAACTTTCCAACTTAATCATGTTGAAAGATAGACCGGCTTGATACCAGAACCGTGCAATATACTGATGCACCTTTTTCACAGCCTCTTTATCAACCGCTTCCCTTATGTTTTGCTGCCTCATTTTTTCCTTTCGATTTTTGGCAATAGCTGATTCAGGCCTCTTGCAGTATAGATCAATTGGACCCTTCAATTCAGGCCTCTTGTTTGGTACAGCACTACTACCGGTTTGGGATTGGGAACCACTTCGGTTTCGGGACTCTAACTCTTTTAATATCTCTTCTTGTTCATCATCACTTGCACTGTAGCTTCCACCAGTAATGTCTTCCACCACTCGCTTTACCACAGCTTCCCCCTTCCTCTTCTTACTTGTCATCGCAGCTTTCAACTCTTCTCTAACCTCAACCGGACAAGTCGGGCAAGGTGCAACATTTCCCGCCTTCCTAATTAAGTGCTCCTTCGCCCTTGTAATGCCTCCTTTCATCACTTTTTTACAGAAATTACACCGAACAACGCTTGTATCACCATCATTCACAGTGGAACAATACTTCCACCCAATGTCAGTTCTATTGTTGTTACCCCTTCCATTTGCAGCAGTGGCAGTACCATCAATGGGGTCGGTATTTGTTGCCATTTAGTGCTGTATTAGAGGAACAAAGGGGAGGGAGGAATTATTTAGCAAATTCCAAAAACAGAACCATGACATAGGTGCTGTAACAGCACCATGACACCATTGACAGCAACAAAACACAGAACCAGCAACACAAATATAACAGAGTATGACACCAGCAACAAACGGCAGCATTGTATTTGTTGCATTGCAACCAGAAAAATAAATGCACAGAACAGAGTATGATGAAAGATTAAATACACAGCAGATTTTTTAAAAAAAATTCATTTTTACAATACAAAACAGAAATTAAAAATAACAGGAGATAAAAAAGAAAACAGAGGAGGGGAAACTGTTTTCAGAAAAATGGAAAAAACAGACCTGAAAAAAAAAACAGAGTAGAAAGGAGAAAATTAACAGAGAAACAGGAGAAAAAACCTGTTTGAACGAAGGAATGTGGAAAAAAACTGTTGGCACTGTTGCAGAGGTGGTTGTCGGAGAGCCCTGCACAGTCGTCGCCGGTCTACGTCGCCGGAAATGGTCAGAAATGGCCGGAAATGGTGGTCGCTGCCTCTGTTTCGTCGGAAAACTCAACGGAGATGGCTGGGTGCTGCGCGCGAGGGAGGAGAAGCGAAAGGAGAAGTGGGAGGGAAAGTTTTCGAACCTGAGAAGTGGAAGGAGGCAACCAAAAAAAGAAACCCTAACCCAGAACCCGTTTCCTGCTGACCCGGCCCAACAGGGCCCAAACCCGACATCCATGTATAGCGCCGCCTTGACCGCTACAGGCCGCAACGGGCGCGATTTGAAGAATAGCGGTCATCGCTATTTCGGCCGCAATTTGCCATGGCGTTTCGCGGTGAGGTTGAAAACCGCACCGCCATGCCGCAATAGCGCCGCTATAACGGCGATTTAATAACACTACGTGTCATGTAGTGAGCCCTGTGTTTCAAATGAAGACTAAAGTCCCAAAAATATTCCCCCAAAAATTGGTACAGCTTCCGCATTGCACGGGCACAAGGTTAAAGAAAGGATTTCCATCCGTCAACTGTAGGAGCTGAGATGGCTGTTATTTTCCAGGATAGTAGCTGCATCTCCTGCTACATGAAAATGATCCGCTGCAAGTTTGGAATAGTGACGTGAAGCCACTCCGCTGCTTTAGCCTTTAGTGCATTATTAGCAACTGTGATATACTATATGGATTTTGAAAGTTCAAGCTAATTTTGCTGTCCAGCAAGTCTAGATCATCTGCTAGAATGGTTCCAAACACCCAATGACTCAAGAACATAGACTCGTGAAATTGCATCAAACTCATGAGTTTACACGAGTTGCTCTATCAATATTTACTTGTGAGTTAACCAATTTCTCTACCTACTACTTAGACTCATAAGTGCGAGTTTACGAGTTGACTCACAAGTTTGACAACCATGCCTACTTCCCTCTATTTTATTTTATTTTTTCTCTTCTCCTTACACTATTTCTGTTTTTCATCTTGTGTCAATTGTGACTGTGGGTGGTTGTATGGGCTTTGAAGCAATGAGCTATATTACCTTCCTAATTAAGATAATGCTTGATTTAACTATTAAATGATATTACTTGATAGGCATCTGGAGCTTGGTTACAAAGCAACTCAAGGTGATGAAGTTGAAGACCTGTTCATTTTGTTACGTGAAGTGAAAAGACAGATCCCTTCAGTTACCGCAGTGTCATCTGGAGCCATTGCATCCGACTATCAGAGATTGCGGGTGGAAAGTGTTTGTTCAAGGTTAGGCCTTGTTTCTCTGGCATACTTATGGAAACAAGATCAGTCATTGCTCCTCCAGGAAATGGTAAATAGTGTGTTACAATATTGTCACCATAATTTATGACACGCATGTATGCAAATGCGATTGTGTATTAGGATTTTAATTTTTTTCTCCGTTGTTCAGATAATTCTAACTCCATTTTGGTCCTGACCAGATTACAAATGGAATTGTAGCTGTAACAGTGAAGGTATAACTTATTTAACTTCGCTTCTAATGTTTATTGCTTTTTATGTTTTCTCTTTTTCATTAGTATATATGAGAGGGAATGCCTTTATTCTAATTACTGGGTGGTACTTTTCTTATCATCAATGCACAGAGATCTCACTCACTGTTGCTTGGATAATTTTTAGCACCTTAACTGATATCCATTGACAGCATTCATAGGTTCCATGATGCTACTGTAATGATTTCATGCAATCTTTAAAACTTGAGGGTTACTTAGAATATATGGTGGTGAGTTCTATCTTCTATGCAAGGTTGACAAAATCGGGATTTCATGCTGAATCGTTAGGGGGTGGAAAAATTGTAAATTGAATCATAAGAATTTACTTATTATGCACATACATCACATGTTTATATGCATATAAAAGTATAATTCAAAGATCATCAATCTATGAAAAGGACATCATAAACTTGCATAAAACATCCATAACACATAATTCATAACATACGCCATAAAGTAGGTTCATAACTCGTAAGTTTTAATTTCTAGTCTCAAACAAACAACAACGTAAACATATCTAAATCATAATCCTAGCATTTATAGGTCTAATCTAATCTAACAACTTAAGCACATTATAATTATGAAGAAAGGGATCCATCATTTACTCTTGAACATCATCTAAAACAGGTTTTTTAAACTATCTGGCCCATTCAGCAAAATTGTGAAATCTTACGATTTCACAATGATTTCGCTCAAATGCAACTTTTCACCTAATTTAAATCGCTGGAGGTGGCAAAAATCGGAAAATCATACAATGTTATGATTTTACTCCTGATTTTGTCAACCTTGCTTCTATGAGTGATATGTAGCTAAAACAGAAAGGGTTATTTATGCTTATAGAAGTGAAAATATTTCCTTCTGCATAGGAATTATGTTCAACTTATTTTTGCATTTACTTGGATAACTATTAGTTTGGAATTTAATACTTCATCTACGTTGCAAGGTAGCTGCCATGGGTTTGGATCCTGCAAAGCATTTGGGTAAAGAAATAGCTTTCTTAAATGCTTATTTGCATAAATTGAAGGAGTATGTCAGAATTTATTCACCCTCCCTTTTTCCTTGTATGATATCTGTCTAAATTCATCCATGACTCAATGAAGTTTCCATATTTTTGTTTTGCAGGTTATATGGAATCAATGTTTGTGGTGAAGGAGGGGAGTATGAAACATTAACTCTTGATTGTTCTCTCTTCATTGTATGAACCTATCACCATTCTTGTGATGAACTAATGTTGTTTTCTTGTTTTTTGGGTACATTGCTTTATTTGGTTTCATGCCTTGGCTTGTCCACTGTACATTGTGAATGTTCTGTTGTCCACACATATTTATTGGTTGTCATCCCTAAAACTAGTTTCAATTTGCAGTCATTCGTTTTGATGTCAGTTTTGTGGTCCTACCAAACGCCGTTCTTGAGAATTCAATCTTGTAAATTGATTACTTCTGCTTCAAATTTATAATCAATATCTTTATTTCATGTTCCTATCCTATCTATACATTCATTAAAATTTTCAGAATGCTCGCATTGTGCTTGATGAATATAAAGTTGTGATGCACTCTTCAGATGCCATAGCTCCTGTTGGAATCCTTCATCCATTGGCATTTCATTTGGAAAATAAGGCAGATGTTCAGTCTTTAAAATCACAAGACAACATACATGGGATTTGTTTGCAGAAAGTGGGATCTATTTTTGAAGTGAAAGATAGTCTAGAAGAATGTGAAGCCACATGCAAACCTGTGGATTATGGTCCTGATCCAATTGATGACATAGACCATAAGTTTAAGATCTCAAGAACGAATAACAAGAGCACGTTCTCCATATGTTGCTCGCTACAAGATTCATGCAATGGTCATAATTGTTCTTAGTTACTTGTTCTGTTTTACTTTTCAATGATTTATGTTTTCTCTTACACTTCAATGTTATTTTGTTCTTGACTCCATCTTGTCTTATTTCCTTATAGCAGGTTTGCAGGAAGATTTGAAGATTGTTTTGGGTAAAATTGAATCACAGTTATTAGGTCTTGGTTTTGGCTGGGAGAATGTCCTCTATATTCATCTTTACATTGATGACATGAATAAGTTCTCTGAAGCAAATGACATGTATGTTAAGTTTATAACACAGGAGAAGTGTCCATATGGTGTACCATCCCGTAGTACTGTTGAAATGCCTCTCCTTCAAATGGGTTTAAGTAGAGCATACATTGAAGTTCTAGTAGCAAACAATACAGATAAAAAGGTTTTGCATGTGCAGAGTATTTCTTGCTGGGCACCTAGTTGCATTGGGCCATATAGCCAGGTAAACCCCATTTGTTCTCATCTGTCAATTATTTATCAGAAGAACAAGAATTTTGCATATCAGTATCTTGTTTCATTATGTAATTGTGGAAATGGACTTGGGATACAACTGAAAGCAGTTGAAGCATGAATACTGCCTACTATAGATTGAAGTGATTTAGCTTAGGACTGACTCATTATTTGTATCCACAATATGATAATTCTTTGCAATTTTGGTGCTTTTCAGAGAATCAAGCATTTAATTCCGCTGAAATTGATGTCAAACATTCTGGCATTGAGATGCAGTCTTGACCAAGTTATAGGATTGCTTGTAGGAGTTAATGTATTAAAGAAAGATCAGGAGCTGATTGTGTTAAGATCACTAGCTGTAGTCTGCATATATTACAAGTGTTTTTTTAACACAATAAGTTAATCCAAAATCAAAACTAATATTTTAATTTGTTGAATTTTATTTCTACTACTTTCAATATGTTAGGTTGCCATGATTTTTAAAAGTCAGGACTGATTTCTGTGTGCTCTTATTAAAATAGAAAAAAGTGCATGGTCTATATATCCTAATAAAATAATTCATCTGCAGTTAGACTGGAGTGTTTACTTTCCTCATATACTCTTGTTGACATGTTTAACATTTAATATATTATATTGTGTTCGCGTTTAAAATGTTATCTAGCTGCACCTCGGTTCTTTCTAATGTTTATGCGTTCAGGCAACCTTGCATGGGGGTATACTTCACATGGCTGGTCAATTGGGACTTGACCCCCCTACAATGAATCTTTGCAAAGGAGGCCCTGGTGATCAACTGGAACAAGCACTAAAAAACAGTGAAGCAGTGGCAAAATGCTTTAATTGTTCCATCTCGACATCTGTGATTGTTTTTGTTATTTACTGTTCTAAACATATTTCATCATCGGAGAGACTTAATATTCAGGAGAAACAAGAAACAATCCTTGGACAGATGAAGATCTCCCATTCACAGGAAGGGCGCACATACAAAGCATTAGATCCCTTGTTCCTTTATGTCCTTGTTCCTGATCTACCTAAAAGGTACTGTAGGGTATCCCATATGGCTTGAATTTCTTAACTGTGCCTCTTATTTGATCCACTCTAATTTGGAAAGGAGACCCACTTATAAACTTTTAGAACTTACAATTTGCTATTTGTCTTTCATTTCCTAATAAAGATCTCTTTTGTTATTGTTTATATTAGGTTTCATTACTTTAAGTGTGGTTTCTTTTATCAGTTCACTGTTCTTAACATAACTACAAATAAAGCTACACTGAAGGGTAAAGAAAAAGTATAAGTGGACATCTATTTTGTTCCTTTGATTTGAGACAATTTTGGACCTATCATCTTGATTATCTTTTTTGTCTTCCTTTTTAGTGGTTAGGATTTGGGGCATTGGAAGGGATTTTTGTTGAATACTTACTTGCTTTTATAATACTCCCTCTAGTCTCATATATAAGGCATAGTTGGTCAAACCATCAAGACTAATAAAAGTAGTTAAGGAGTAGATAAGTGCATTGGGATTCTAAAAAGTAATGTTCCATTACAATTTTACCCCTATGAGCTTAATTAAATGTCATTGATAGTTGTGAGTATATTTAATGACATATAGAATATTTAGACTAATTAATAAGGGTAAACAGGGAAAAGTCAATAAATGTTGTATAAGAAATATAACTGTGCCTTATAAAAAGACCAAAACTTTGTCTTAAACCATGCCTTACATATGAGACCAGAGGGAGTAATAATTATTATTCCTCATGTGGGCTTGCAATTTTACTTTTCAGAGCATTAGTAGAAGTAAAGCCTATTCTTTATGTCGAGGATGGAACAGATCTAGCATTTGAGATGGTAACAGAAAGACCTTGTTCAAAGGCACCATGTTTTTGGGGTTTCAAGCAGGAAAATTGGCATGATTCTTGCATCCAGAAATGTGTGATTTCTGGAAAGATATGTTCCATTTTATTGTCTATTACTAGTGAGCTGGCTGCAAAGATATGTTTGGATTCTCTGCCAGGTGGTTATGTTAATGATGTATATTCTCTTCCGAAGGCACATATGGAGACATTATCCAAATTCTGCATTTATCTTCTTGACAAAGTTATGATTGATAACGGCTTTGCCTGGGAAGATATAATGGTTCGTATATTTTTTAAATCATTGTATACCAGATTAATTTTATTCCTCTACACCCTGGATTATATTTTAGTTGTGTTTTCAGTATGTTTTCTCTACAATTCTCATCCATAACTTCCATTCTGGACTATCCTGGCTTCCTCAAACCTTTGGAATGAAGGAAAAACTAGAAAAGTTCTGTGCTTTTTTAATTAACATTTTATTTAGATCCAGATAATGATAATCTATGTATCTTTGTGTCCATCATGTACTTGTGCGCTATAAAGGTATCCATGCATTTTGAGGTCTGTCTTCTTTTGAAAGTAAGTGAAAATGTGGCATATTAATAGCGTAGGTTATTTTGCTAAAAGGCCAGGGATCAGCTTAATTCCATTTCTCCTTTGTGTTCTTTATGAGCTTGATAATTTTCTTACAGTTTCTTTTTGAATTCATTTTTGATCTTATGCAGAATTTGAGGTTCTACCTCCCTGAAAGCCTTCAAATGTCAGTGGAGCTATTACAGCCTTTTTTCAGCAATGCAATTTCTGAACTTGCTGAAATGAGCCAGAATAATGTTAAAAGTGGTGAGGAACCAATTTTCAATATAGTTCCTGTACTAGGAGCTGGAAGATCTGCATCATCCATGGACGATGTAGTAACCTGTGAGTTAATGGCTCGGAAATCCTGAGCATATAATTAATTATATATACTCTACATCAAAATATGTTGGGATTTTTTATTTTTTTTGGGGGGGGGGGGGGGGGGGTGGTGGGTGTTCAAGGGGTGGTTGATGTACAACTTTTTTCAATATATATATTGAAGGGATTCATATGAAAAAGGGGGGAAAATGAAGACAGGTTCACTGGAATAGCTTGAGTTGGGAAATTGTGTTGATATTCCCCAAGATTTGATCAAATTTCATAGGTACCCTTTTAATTTTAAGAATTACATTTTAAAAGTGTAACCTTGGTACTAGCTTAAAGCCCGATTATTAGTTATTGCTACTGTTTATTTGTCTGTTAATTTCATAATGGGTATCCTGTTTCGTTCTGTGCCCTTCATCCTTTTTGAAGAGTAACGGATAGAGTTCACCTCGCATTATCTTGTACCCTGTCTTTTTTGATAGTGAAGATGTTACTGTCTATTTGAGAGGTGTATGAATAGATGTATTTTCAATGTTATGGTATATGAATTCATTATCTTCAATTTTGTGTTTTCTTATTAAGTATAAGAATCTTATGTTGTGTACATCGGAGGTAATCATGGATCTGCAAGATAATTTTTTTCTCGGATTAATTTATATCGATGTAATATTAATTAATTAGTTAATAATGTTAATCCTGTCTAATGTTAATCCATCCTTTGTCGAAGATAATCTTGCTTCACGTTGCTTAAATTTTTGTCATAAAATCCTTCATAAGATATCTACAACCTTGTGGTTGCCTTCTTTTTTGTCGATAATCTTGTGTTGGGTTTGAGCTGTCTTACTTTAATCCAAGCCATTCAATTAAGACCTTTCAAACATACGGTCTCAGAGTTTAGGTTCCAAGATGTGCTGAACCTACCTAGCTTAACTTTTAGGAATATATTTAGTTCCACAACTGCTAGTTATGAATGTTGGACATAAAGGTTACTTAGAAATCAATTGTGTTGGAGTTGTGAAAAAGAAAAAATCTAATGGATAATATTGATCTAATTCATAATTTATAATTTGAGATAATTAAAATTATGTTGACTTAAGATTTTTTTTTCTGTTGGCTAAATTCCAGTTTTTATAATTTGATTTGTTGAGTCAATCAAACACTTATTTCAATACAAGTAATTTTTACATTTTAAATTTACTTTGGATTTCATTAAATTTGTTTCTAAACATGTATTAAAATTTTACAAGTATTCAAACTGAATAATTTTATACTCAGGAAAAGAAAAACTTAACACATTTATTGTTGTCCATGGACCCAATTTGATTTTTTTCTTCCTTTTTATTTTGAATGTGCAAACATCCTCAGTGGGAAAGGAGTGTAGTGCCAATTGAACTACAAACTTGTATGACAACACTTCCGAATAAAGGGGTGGCATGTCAATACATATTTAGGCTGATTATACCTATCCTTATGGTTTGGAGTTTTGTTCACTTACTGACACGTATATCTTAGGGCTAATTTTGAGGGGTTTGGACTAATTTAGGATTAATAAGTTGAACACACATGATGCTCAATAGGGAGTACCATCTTGATCCATTTTTTGCAACTTTAATGGATAATAATAGATATGAAAACCAACCAAGTTTTTGATATAGTTGACAAATAATTAGATATAATCGAATCCAATACTGTGTATAGAAGAGACTTCATTGAAACAAACAGAACTTACTTTAGTATTTTAAATGTCTCAAAGAGATTAATTTTTAATTTTCAAACTTTGGATATCGATAGAATTTTTAACGCAATTTAGTGTCGTCTCTGTGCCTTACCAAGAAAAACGTAGAGAAGGTTAACAAATCCCAATGACAAATAATTTAAGTGTGGATTCTCAAATAATTTAGTTTAATTTAATCGAGAATAGCAAACCATGCTTTTACTAGTTAGTTAATAGTCAGGAGCCACCTCCAAGTAATAAGTGTTCTCCTATGCATGATAATATTCATCTTTTTTTTTTAATCACCGATATTTTTCTTAAGCAAGTGATCTTGTTCAAATTAAAATGTCATATCATGAGATAATTTTTATATAGGAGATTTTCTCTTATAAAAAAAATAAAAAAAAATCTTATTTTAAATGACTCAAATATATATCACTTAAACTAATCATTTATAAAAAGAAAAATAAAAAACCAACTCATTTCGTTGTACATATTATGGTCAATAATAGAATATTGATTTCTAGTAATTTTCTTCAAAATCACACAGCACCGACCTCCCAATTATGAAAGGGTTGATTTGGACTCTGAATGATACTCTGGAAATTCCCGGGAAAATAATTTTCTCATCTTTAGAAAGCAAAAGGTAAAAAGGATGAAAGAGAAAGAGAAAATGATGAGAGGCCAAGTGGGTTATGTTTTTTTGATAAAGGTCTCAATTTCATGGTGCGTTGCCTCTTTGTTGCTTGGTTGTGTCGCTTCTAGTGGTGGGTCATGACATGAAATGAAACTATATTAACCATCCTTGTAGAATTTGAAATTTCTAAGCATTGTTTCACCTAAAATGTTTTTCTTCTGTTGAACCTCTATTTTTATTGTTGGCATGTGTTTATGTGCTGTGATATATCTCTTTACAACAAACACCGACAAGATAATTCTAACATTATTAATTGAAAAAAAGACATCATATATTTTTCTTTCTTTCTTGTTTTGTCTTTGGCAGCTAACACGAACTAGTAGTTTTGCCTAAGTTTTGGCCAGTTTTAGTTCCAAAGTAACGATTAGTATGTGAACAATAATATATGCATAGATTTACTCCCCTATTAGTTAATTGCTAATTTTAGTTTATTGAAAAAACAATAACATACATAGAAAACAAATTATCATGTCTTCAAATATAAGTGGAATACTTTCGGTCCTCTAAAATAATTGAGTATCAATTCAATCCTTAAATTTTCACATTTGTTTCTTGATATAACAAGGCTTAGAAATAAATAGATAAAACTTTTTTTCACCAACAATATCATTTCAAAAACTATTTACATCCATGAGTCATTTTGGAACATTTTACATAGGGGCACTTTTTTAGAGTTGTATTAGGAGAAGATGTAACATCCCAGATATTTAAATTAATTATTGACGATATATGGAAGTTAATAAATAAATTATTTGGTTTTTTAAATTATTATAAAATAATTAACAATTGTTGAGGCGATGAGATTTAAATAAATTAAATTGAGTGGTTGATTATTAAAGTTAAATTAAATGGATGATGGTAAGTTTATAAGTTACCAAGGGTAAAAAATTTGTTAAAAGGGTAATAAAAGAAAATAGAAAAGAAAAGAAAAAATGGTGAAATGGCTATGTTATCCTTAGGGCATTAGAAATCAAAATTCTCCTTATTGTCCCTCGAGTAACACATTTCTTCTTTCTCTCTTACACTTTTATAGTCGTGGGTTTCTAGAGGGAAATTGGAGGTCCATTCACCAATGAAACTCAAAATTGATTATGTTTTTGAAATCGTGGCGACGAGGTGAGTCTTTAGGTACCTTTAATTTCGTGTTTTCTCCTTCCCTATCCCTTTCTCTCTTTAGGCCGTGGATGGCCCTTTGAGTGGGGGCTTTAGTTTTGGCAAGTTTAGAGCAATTTGAAGCTTGGGTATTGCTTTTATGGCAATGGGTGTGGCGAACGACTCATGGATTTTGTGTTTCAGTGATCGTAGGTGTCGGAACGAGCTTAGCAAGCCGTTAAGTGGAGTGGGAATTGGAATCAGAACCGGAACAATGAATTGCCAAGTCGTTGGGCGAGATTAATACCAAGAACAACTAGTGGAAGCTTGGAATCAAGGTAGGGGTCTTGTCCGAAGTTATAACTAATTAGAATTGGGTATCGACCCTAATTGCATTCGAAAGGAAGATGAAGTAGTTGATATTGTAGGAATTAATTTATGTTTATGCAAATTGTTAATGTGAGGAAGAAAGTGATAGTTTTAATGACATGAATTAGCAAATAATGGTATAACTTAATTGTTGAGAATGATTATGACTTGTGATTTTGATTAGGTGATATGACTGAGGTGAGTTTGTATGATGATTATGATGATTGTGTTGTGGTGCTTTCCTAGTGGCGTTAAACTTGATTGAAAATGTATGGTGGGGCCTAGTCTGCGTGGCGGCCCTTTTGTTTAATTGATTGATCTTTTGGTGATTATTGATTATATGAAATTATGTGATTGGGCTGAGTTTGTGTGGCTTCCCTATTATTTGAAATGTGGGTCAGGTATGTGTGACCACCTGGAGTAATTGAAATGAGGCCTTTGTGCCAATTAATAAAGTGAAAGAGAATTTAAATCGAACTTATGTGGTTTGTGTGGTTGGGGACGACCAATGGTATATTTCGCCCTTCGTTTTTGGCTTCCGTGGTCAAGTAGAACCCAATGATTGAGGTGGAGAGCCAAGAAGGGCTCGGTGGACCAAGTTGGGTTCATGAGGTGTCAAGTAGGACCTTCGGCTGAAGATTGATCCTTTTAGTATCTGGATACTAGCGAGTCATTATATTTGTGTGAGAATTAGTTGTTCCTTTCATGATTTGACTTATGTTGATGATGAAATGGTGATTTTTATATTGACTAATGTGTTGAAATGAATAAATCTACACTGATGCATATGATATCTTCAATAGCCTGATGGACTTGTGGTGATGATAACATGATGACATATGTTGATGATTTCGATATGATCAAGTATTATTGATGTTGAATTATTTATATGATTGAGTTGTTATAGAGGGTAAAATAATGAGAAATTAAAGAAATGATGTATGAGTGAATAAGGTTAAAAGCTTACCCTTTTCACTATTTTGTGAATTCTACATTAATTATGATTTTCAGCACTTATCCTTATTGTGGTTTATTTTCTTTTTAGTAACCAATGACAGAGAGATTATGGATGAGCCGGAGGGAAGCGCCAAGTAAAGAGCGGAAGCCAAGGAAGAGAATGGAGACTATGCAATAGTTGTAATGAACTTTGTGGGAATTGATGATTTTTGTTGTTGTGTATGGATATTGAGCTTATTTGTGTTATGATGAGTTTGATGAAGTTCATGTCCTTAGTAACGTGTATTATATGTTGATTTTAAGATTTTGGCAATCATGAATGCGAAGATTTTTTTTTTGATGAATTAATTAGGCGAATTTAGTAGATTGAATTGATATATGGATGAGTGTGACTGAATTTATGTGTTATTTGGCAAGGAGCCATCTTTAGTTGATAATTATGATAAATTGTTATCGGCAGGTTAATTGTGATTTATATATATCCATGGCTTTGTTCATGGGGTGATTAGTTTGATGATGATGATAGAAGTGATGATTTTCTATTTGATGGAGTTATGCATTGCATGCCTAGGTGAAGAAATAGGCTAATCTTTCAACTGAATCTATGAAATTATGATTCAGCGGGAATTAGAACCCCTGGAGGGTACCAATAAGTCCCCAAGAACATTTAGAACTTGTGTGTATGACCCTTGTTTGCTTTGTAATGCATTTGATTGGTTTTGAGTATGAAGTTATCCCAAGTTTACGTGAAATGCATTTTAGCGCGTAACTTTTTGATATGAAGGAGTTTTTGAGTCGGACTACGCCAACAGGTCCGGAATAGGGATATAGTACCCATGAAGTTTGGTGGCAATTGGAGTTGAAACGGGCAAGTTAGGTGGGCGGAAGTTGGCCCGAAGACCAATTTCCATATAATTATGTAAAATATGATGTTTGGTAATCAATTACATAATTGATTACTAGAGGAGTGTGAAATTTTCCCACGCAGCAAGCTTATAGGTAATCGATTACCACATCTGTGTAATCGATTACTAGGGCCTTATAATTAATTACAGGGTTTGTGCAATTGATTATTAGAGCCCCAAAAGGGAGTTTTTGGGTGTTTTAAGTAACGTGACTCTTAGGTTCCTATAGTTTATTGCGGGATGTTTAAGAAGCGAAAAAATTTCTCTAGTTTCACCAGACCCCAGAATAAATTTTAGGAATAGCTAAGGGGATGTTATAGACGGTGACAATGTAGTGGTGTTGGTAGGGAGTGACTCCTTGGGAGCTGACCACGTGTTATGTCGTCTTGGGGGGAAATGACAAAGGAAAAAAGGCTATCAAATTACATAGGAGTGACTCCTTGAGCGTTTGACACGTGGTGTATCGTTATGGGGAGAAATGACACAGACTCACAGGAGTGATGTCCTAGCAGGGAATGTCTCCCTTTGATTGGACTACATG
This sequence comes from Clitoria ternatea, assembly GCA_037962975.1. Lineage (NCBI taxonomy): Eukaryota > Viridiplantae > Streptophyta > Magnoliopsida > Fabales > Fabaceae > Clitoria > Clitoria ternatea. The sequence goes on from CM075673.1 coordinate 146,510,697, forward strand.
CTATGTCATCCTAATATGAGATGATTCTTTACCTGGTGTCTCCCATTCCAACAACACCTTCTCCCTCTTATCCTTATTCGTCCATTTCCCCTCCCCACTCCACCAACACACAAGTCTGAAAAACTACTCCCCCTTCTTCCATTTTCATATTCAAATGGTCCTTAACTTCTCTAAGTCTAAAATCGTAATGTTAGTGTTTATTGGTTTTATTGTGTAGTTTTATTTTAGTAGTGTAGTATATGTCACACCCTGGTTTTTTGGATCCGAATCCCGATGTGATCGATATAAATAATTAATAAAAAATGGTGATCCGACCTAGATACCGGTATCCAGTCTACAAGACATATTTCAACGTCTTCGACAGTTTGCCAACGTGTAACCGGTGTCATCGATATACATCCGGACTCTAATTCCGTATCAGGTGCTCTCCCTATACCGGTAGTCCAGGATAACACCATGACACCAGATACACATACACGTCACCCTACAGAAGAAAAAGGGCATTGCTACGGGGACCGATCAATAATTCCCCACACTACGAGCCAAAATCTGCTCACGGGAATGATCAACTTGTCCCCTAAGACCAGCCTACACTTCCTACGCTCAATATAAAATAGTGACTTGACCCAATCATACAGGCAAGTGCGCAATAAAATAATAATTTATAATATTATTGGAGGTTAGTGGTTCCCCACTAACGAATCCTCGTATATCGAGCCAATCAGGTATATGAACTCTCTTCATCAATGGAGAGGGGGATCTTCAACTATTTCTCAACATACAATTACTCTCTAAAATACATTCCTCACTTGGAATATTATCACTGACTTGAGCGTCGGAGAATCTTCGCAGGTGATACCACCTTTCGCCCACATCAACGTGTGAGGACGGTGTGAAGGACCTCCAGGACGCCCAATCCGCTCTCATCATACAGAGACATTGGATATATAGTCCGGATACTCACATAACTGGTCTTCAGATACGTGATCCTTTCACTATTTGTGACTTCCCCGACATTGAATCTCTTGACCCCGGTCCTGGACAGATCATTGGCACGCCCAGTGGGACCCGATAAAGTTATTCCCACCTCTCGTTTACAAAGTCTGGTTTTGCATCATGGAAGGCAATGGAAGAAACATATCCGATGGGCACGTAGAAGATGTTACGACCCAAGAACAACCAGCGAACAGACGCTTGGTTTTTGAGTCACTTGTTGGGAGTTCAAGGAGAATGGTGTAAGTATCTGCACCCGATCCAAGAGATGAGATGATACGAAAACTGATGGAGGAGTTAGTGGAGTTAAAACGTGAAAGACAGAGCATGGGAGAGAAATCAACATCCCAAACTAATGGGACACACCATACAGCCGACGGAGAAAAATCCACAACTCCAATACTCAAACATCCCCACGTTCGAGGGAAGGGAACAGACCCACGATTCTGATGATGGAGCTGCTCGTGGGAAGAGGGAGCTAATTACAGCACCCCCGGTAACTTACAAACTCAAAGTTCCTTTTTCAAGGAGGCTTATGAGTATCCACATCCCCAAACATCTTTAAACCACTCAGCCACTCTCCATTGGAAAATATAATGGCGAAACTGATCCTACTAAGCATCTTGATGCTTACGTATTTGAAGCCATGTATTTAGGGGCTGATGAAGATGTGATGTGTTGGATGTTTCCACGAACATTGTCAGAGGAAGCCCTCGGCTGGTTCAAAGGTTTACCTGCAGGATCTATAGATTCCTGGGCTGAAATGGCAGCTATTTTTGAAACTCACTTTGTCATCTCTAGAGATGTTCCCAGGACATCTCATACTTTAGCCCAAATTAAACAGGGAGAAAACGAAACCTTAAAGGATTTTCTGAAGAGGTTTTACAAGGAAGCATCCCTGGTTCCTAACCTCACATAATCCATTAAGCTGCATATCGTTATTGAGGCATTGCAGCCAAGATCAGCCTTTGCTCTCTCACTAGCAAAAAGCCCGCCAACAACATTTGAGGAATTTAGGAAAAAAGCCTCGAAGTATGTGGGTATAGAGATGCACCTAGAGGCTATGGCTGCGAAGAAAAAGCCACCAACACCACCTTCACAACCGCGGAGAGATAAGGAGAAGATGAGGTCAGAACGCATGGAGAGGCCATTCAACAACCCCAAAGTCAACAACTCCTCTCCTCGACCTCGAGAAAGACGTGTTAATTCCTTCAGCCATTATGCATCTCTGACAGCTAGGCCATCTCAGATTTTGAGAGAGGTAGGATGGCCAGCATTCAGCATCTATGGCATTAGGAGGCCAGCCCCTGTGAAGAGACCAGGGAATCCCCGCAAGTACTGCGATTTTCATAAACAGACAGGTCATTCCACTGATGGATGCCAAGCTCTAAAAAACGCAGTCGAAACATTAATTAGAGAAGGCAAACTAAAGTAGTACCTGTTCAAAGAAAAATCCTTTGACAGGGTGGATCGGAATGAGAAAAGAGAAAGAGATCCAGACGACGGGGATGATAATAGCCGTAATCCGGTCAGAAAGTTCTCTGCTGCAGAGAAATAGAAAAGTGCAATGACTGATGACATAGCACTCAGAGATGACATGCCTCAGCAACAGCGTCAAGGCCGGCGTGAAGTCATTGATATGATCGCTGGAGGGTTCGCTTGGGGAGGAGCTTCAATTACAGCCCATAAGAATCATCATAGAATGATTCTGTCTGTACAAGGAAAAGTTAGAGATAATCGTCCTTACAGAGGAGGGGTTGAAGCTCCAGTAATTTCATTCTCTGATGAGGATTTTGGTCCAACCGTTCCTGGTGGAGACGATGCTGTAGTCATCGTTGCAGTGATAGCCAACAAGGACGTCCGAAGAATCCTTGTTGACCAGGGAAGTTCCTGTGATGTTATTTTTTATAATTGTTTTAAGAGAATGGGTTTTAACGACTCAGACTTACAGCCTTACACAAAGGAACTAACGGCTTTCAATGGTGCAAAGCAACCAACAAAGGGGTATCTTGACACCCTTATCTCCTTTGAAGGTGAGCCAGGAGCCAAAACAGTTAAATCTTGAGTGCTGGTGATTGATGTTGAGTCACCATTCAACGGCATCATAGGCCGCCCCACCTTTAATGCTATGGAGGCAGTCGTATCAACTCCACACCTCCTTATCAAGTTTATCGATAAGGACAATGCTGTTTCATCCATCCGAGGTGACCAAGAGATGGCCAGGTACTGCTACAACCTGAGCCTGAATATGACAAAGTTGGAAGCCTCCAATAAAAAGAGGAAACTCAACGATTGTGGAACAGCTGCTGGTTCTGTGAGCCTTGTCGACCTGGACCCTAGGGCGGATTTGTACATTGATCCGTCCAACCCATCAAAGCCCACACCGGATGGAAGTTCCAGGGTCATCGTATTGGGAGATTCTCCGGAAAAGGTCACCCATATTAATGACAAGCTAGATACAGAAATGGAGCAGCGACGGTTGATGCTCCTACAGGAGTTCAAAGACCTCTTTGCATGGACTGCAGCCGATATGCCTGGCATAAATCCTGCTTTCTGCTATCACAAATTGTCCGTTTACCCAGAGATAAGACCGGTTGCCCAAAAGAAGAGAAGATTGGGACCAAAGAAATAGAAAGCAGCTTGCCAACAAACTGAGGAATTGCTGAAGGCCGGATTTATCAAGGAAATCCGTTATTCCTCTTGGCTCTCAAATGTAGTAATGGTCCGGAAAGCCAATGGCAAATGGAGAATGTGCATTGATTATGTGGACCTCAACCGTTGTTTTCCAAAGGATCCTTATCCTCTTCCTAACATAGATCGAATGGTGGATGATTCCTCTGGCTATCAGTACCTGAGCTTCATGGATGCGTACTCAGGTTACAACCAAATTCTGATGTGCGAGGAGGATCAGGAGAAGACAGCTTTCATCAATGATCGTGGTGTCTTTTGCTACACCGTTATGCCCTTCGGCCTGAAGAATACTGGGGCCACATACCAGTGCATGATCAATAAGGTGTTTGAGGGCATGTACACCAAGCTTGTCGAAGTGTACATCGACGACATCATAGCTAAGACACCGGTTGGAGGTGATCATATTGATGACTTACGCCAAGTGTTTACCCGCTTGAGAGAATTTAACATGAGGCTAAACCCATTGAAATGCACTTTCGCTGTCCCAGCTGGGAAGTTTTTGGGTTTCATGTTAACTCAACACGGTATCGAGGCCAATCCAGGGAAGTGCCAAACGATTCTCAACATGTAGAGTCCAAAAAATCTGAAAGAAGTCGAATCCCTGAATGGCAAAGTAGCATCCTTGGCTCGGTTCATGCTGAAGATGGCTCACAGGTCACTTCCTCTGTATAAAGTGCTGAAGAAGTCCAAGAAGTTTGAGTGGGGACAGGAATAAGAACAAGCATTTCAAGAGCTTAAGGAGGTGTTGTCCAAACCTCATATTCTAACGAAGCCTGACCCCGAGGACACGCTCATCCTATACTTGGCTATTTCAGATGAAGCTTTGGGCGTAGCCTTAGTAAAGGAAACTCCTGATGGACAGAGGCCGGTCTACTTCACCAGTAAAACGTTACAAGGTGCTGAGATCCGGTATCAAAAGATTGAAAAGGCCGCCCTCGCTGTTGTTTGGACCTCTCGAGGGTTATGTCTGTATTTTCACGCACATCCGATCTTGGTAAGAACGGATCTACCACTCCGCTCTGTGTTAATCAAGCCTGACCTCGTTGGTAGGATGATCAAATGGTCCATTGAACTCTCAGAGTTTGATATATCCTATGAACGTTGAGGCGCTATTAAAGCTCAGGTCCTGGCCAATTTTATTGTGGAAATGACAGGGATAGATCCAGATACACCTCGTGTTCATTGGACCATCTATGTTGATGGTTCGTCGAATCAAAAGGGCTCTGGAGCAGGTGTAGTTCTTGAAAGTGATGACGGAGTACACTTGGAAATCTCCCTTCGTTTTAATTTCAAAACTTCCAACAACCAAGCTGAATACGAAGCTTGTTTGGCTGGGCTACGAGCTGTGATTAACATCGGAGCCTCTGAGGCGACGCTCTGCAGTGATTCACAACTCATGATTTCACAGATCTTGGGAGATTATCAAGCTCGTGAACCTCAACTCCAATTGTACTTAAACTGTGTCAAGGAGTTGAGAGAGAAATTCTCAAGAATGGAATTTAAACATGTTCCACGCGAGGAGAATACCAGAGCGGATATACTTTCCAGATTGGCAAGCACCAAAAGGCCAGGCAGCACCACAACATTGGTCTAGAGCACACTGACGTCGCCCAACATTCCTCTTTTCCCTTCTCTAAATGCCATAATGACCAATTCCCTGTACGATGACACATGGATGGCCCCCTACATCCATTATTTGGTCGACAGGCAGTTGCCTACTGATGAGAAGGAAAAGAAAAGAATAAGGAGGGAATTACCGTACTTCACTATGATAGATGGTAACCTCTACAGAAAGGCACTCTCAGTACTTTACTTAATCTGTCTAAGAGAGAATGAGGTACATGGAGTAATGGAGGAAGTGCACGAAGGACAATGTGGACACCACACCAGAGGAAGAAGTCTGATGAGAAAAATCCTCAGAGCGGGATACTGGTGGCCCACAATGAAGCAGGACTCCATTGACTTTATCAAGAAATGCGATCCCTGCCAAAAATTTTCTAATCTTCACCACACACCGGCAGAAGAACTCTTCACATCCGTTGTTCCTTGGCCGTTCTACCAATGGGGATTGGATATTTTGGGCCCTTTTCTAACTGCTCTTGGGGGCATCAAATATCACATTGTAGGGGTCGATTATTTCACTAAGTGGATTGAAGCAAAGCCGGTGGTGCATATTACTTCAGCCCAGACTCGTCGTTTTATGTATGAAAACATTATAACACGATTCGGAGTCCCAGCACGGGTTGTCACAGACAATGGCACCCAATTCACGGATAGGAAATTTACAGATTTACTTGAAGGGTTAGGAATAACCCAGATATTTTCCTCCGTCAAACATCCCCAAACCAACGGCCAAGCTGAAGTGGCCAACAGAGAGGTGCTGAAAGGATTGAAGAAACGTCTTGGTGAAGCCAAGGGCGGATGGACAGACCAGTTGTGCCACGTCCTTTGGGCATATCGAACAACGCCTCATTCTTCCACCAATGAATCCCCATATCGCCTGACCTATGGGGTGGAGGCAATGATACCTGTGGAACTACAAATTGCTTCTGCCAGGGTCAAGTACTTCTCTGAAGAAAGTAATAACGTTAACTTGGCATCACAAATGGATGTCATACAAGAATTCAGAGAAGACGCATTCATTAGAGATCAGGCCATCAAAGCCAAAGTCGCCCTTCAATACAACAAACGAGTCCAATCAAAGGCTTTCAATGTCGGAGATTTGGTTTTGAGGAAAGCAAGTGTAGGAAACAAATTCACTCATCAAGGCAAACTAGCCCCAAACTGGGAAGGCCCATACAGGGTATCCGAAATTGCTGGCAAAGGCTCTTACCACCTTGAAAACCTTAATGGCACTCCAATCCGAAACAAGTGGAATACCCAGAACTTGCGCATTTATTACAGCTAGCTGTTGGAATGATACAAACTCTTCTCTCCTCACTTGAGATTGTTCAACGGAGAAATCTTTATATCATGATCCCAGCTACGCTTTTATTGTAATTCTTATTTTTGTTCAATAAGAATCTCATACACCAACTTAACTCTTTCGAGTTTTTCTTATACTGTGATTTTCAGTCTATCCGGCGTGCACAAACATATTCAGGACAGATGATCTCAACTACCTATTCTGTAGTTGACGATGTAACTCCTCGAATATGTGTGAATAATTGAAGACCTGGGCACAGTAGGATTGGTCCTCTTGCAAAAAACCATACCGAATCCCAGGAAAAGGGTGCAGTAGGATCAGACCTTTTCAAAAGGCTGTACCGAACCCCATTCGAAGGCCCAGATTGTAGGATTAAACCGAATTCTGGGTACGGTTAGTAAGTTTGGCTGAAAACCGTTAAAGGCTTGGATTGTAGGACTAAACCGAACTCTAAGTACGGTTAGTAGGTATGGCCGAACACCGGAGAAGGCTTGGGCGCAGTAAGCTGGTTCTTCTTAAAGACCACGCTGAACCCCGAGTAACAGGTGCAGTAGGTTCAGGATTAGCCTTGATCTGAACCCCGTGTTGAAGACTCGGATTGTAGGATTGAACCGAACTCCGAGTACGACTAGTAAGTTTGGCCGAACGTCGGTGAAGAACGGTGAATGGGTAAAACCTAACACCGACTGAAGAATAGTTAGTAAGATTAAACCGAACGCCAAGAAAGACATGGGTTGTAGGATCAAAACCGAACCCCAATGAAAGGCTTGGACTGTAGGATCGAACCTAACTCCAAATACAACAAGTAAGTTACACCGAACTCTAAATTTCCCAGAAGCACTTCTCCTAGAAATTCTTCAATCGGTAATACTTTCTCTTTAAATTCCTTATTTGGAAATATTTTAACTTCAAAGTTCGGGTCATGAATTCTCCAGTCGGCAATGTTTTATCAAAGCCTGACTCAGGAATCCTTATTATCTCTTTGAAGTTGCAATCAGGAATAATTCACTCGGGTATGTATCTATCTGAGGCGTGTTCACCCGAAGCATTTCATTCGGAAATTCTCTATTCGGTACCGCGCCATGTAGGAGTCGGAGATATTTCACTCGGTGATATCCTATTCACTCGGGGTTTTTCCTATTCAGAAATTCTCCATTCGTGCCATGCGACGCGGGAATCGGAGATATTTTACTCGGTCATATCCCGCCCAGAAATGCTTCACTCAGTGAAATCCCATGCTGAAGTGTCACACTCGGGGATTATTCAAAATCACTGAAAAGTACTTCCCCTAGGAATTCCCTACTCGGAAATGCTTTCCCTTGGAATTCCTTACTCGGAGATTATTCAAGTTTGAAGGTAGACTCTTAAAATCCTTCAGTCGGCAATATTTCATTGAAATCCGACTCGCGAAGAATCAATCATCATTCTCGTTGACTTTGCTCAGAAATACTTTTCTTTAGAATTCCTTACTCAGAAACACTCTAAATTTAGTGTCCGACTCATGAATTCTTTAAGTCGAAAATATTTCACTTCGAAGTTTCAATTAACAATTATTTACTCGGGAATATTTCAACCCGAAACGTATTCATTCAAAGTCAGAACCTTCTTCTGACCAAGAATACTCCCCCTGAAGTAGTCCACTCGGAAATATTCCACTCAGGAAAGTTTGCACTCAGAAAATTTGAGCCTGGATGAAAACTCGGATTGTAAGACTAAACTGAACTCCGAGTCTCGTGAGTACAATCAAACCGAGTGCGGCTGAAGGATCACTCGGAACCTTCCACCCAGGAAGGTTCAATCAGAACTCTTTACTCATAAAGAATTAGTCTGAGAGCTTCCATTCGAATTTCTCAATCAGAAGAACTCCCACTCAGAGTTCTCACTCAGAAGAACTCCCACTCGGAGTTCTCACTCAGAATAACTTCTACTCGGAAATATCACTCGGAATTTGTTCAAGACAAAGTACCCGTCCTTGACATAAAATAAGTCTCAGATAAAACGTACATGCTTTTACTGAACAACACGAGGGGTAATGGAATTTCCCAGGTGACTTAGCCAGAACCAACCTCACTCGGAGTCACTTACTCAGAGTTGAACATTTACTCAGAATAATTCATTCAGAGTCAAATGTTCACTCGGAACTGATCACCCGATAATGCTTGGGGACAGTATCAAACGGCTGACAAGTATTTTGAGGATTCAACACTTAGTAAACGTGTCACAATTACTACCCCTCAAGATTAACACTGCAAGCCGATCTCATGATGACAATACGTTTCCTCACAACGGCAGACCCCATTATGTTACTTATAATTGAAAGCCTAATCATCAAAGATTAAGGTACACCTTTTACCGGGCTCGTGTGATTTAAGTAAACGACTTCGTCACACTACAATATCAAATAAAACAAAAGATATTCTATCTTTTTTATCAAACCCTGCCTTTAGTTATTAAAGTGCCCATACATGGGGACAGAACTTGTCTGTTGTTATCCGATTTAATGTTTACGCATCGAAATCCGGATTGGATCATTATACATACAATGGTTCTATCGAAGTTATTTTCAACAAACTGACTTATAAAGGAAGTTGTCATTTTATTGATTAAATCCTGAATTACATAAGTAGATTGATTCAATAATCCGGAGCTGATCCCGGAACACAGCGGATTTAATTCAATAAAAGCTATAAGACAAGGAAGGCACTATCTCTGTTGACTTGTCTCTCCGCCCTTTCCTTTGCCCTTACCTCCGGCCTCGCTCCCCCCATCACCAGGAGTGGTTCTTTCGTTGTTGGTTCGCTTAGGGATAGGGGTCAGGAGAGAAGGCCCCATTGATTGGCCTTCGGGAAGAGGAGCCAGCTGGTACTTAGTATTTGGCGGTTCCTCCTGACGGTCGTTAACAACAGCTACGAGTCTCCCTCCATGAAACTCATAGAACGGATCAATACCGTTCAAATTAAGCTCCACTTTGGGATTCCGGTATTGAATCTGACGAACAACCAACCCGAAAGATTCCTCGACTGCTTGGACGCAAATGTCCACAGCCTCTTTCTCTCGGGCGTTGGCAGCAGTCAAATCCGCTTTCAGAGCGGTAACGACGTCATTCGAACTTGCCAGCTTTAAGTTCTCAATTTCCAGGAGCAGCTCCTTTTCCCTACGAGCCCAGTCTTCAGCTCCTTGGGAGTAAACAAACTTATTTGCCTTCAATTCCTCTCCCAACTTAGTAGAATGCTCCTTCTCTGTACAGAGGCTGGCATGGAGGTCGAAATTGATTTTCTTCTGATCAAGCACTTGAGCCTCCAGCTCGTTAACAAGATATTTCAACCTGGAGATTTCTTCGTCTTTCTGGTACCCTTCTTCCTTGGAAGCCTTCAACCGACTTTCCAAGCGAAGAATGTTCGCTCTGTCCTTTGTCGAGGCAACGGTAAGGTCGTTAACCTTGCCCGACAACTTGCCAAGTCTTTTGTTATCTTCTGACAGCTTGCAAACTGACCTCAAAATACCGGACAGTTCAGCCAGTTGCCATTGTCCGGCGTCACAAGCTTGAGTTACTTCTCCAGGCTCTAAAGTCTTCAGCTTATACGGAGAATCGGGGATACATTCAGGAACTGGACCCTCATACACTAAGTATGGGGCAAGAATGGAGTTGGCTGGAGGTGGGTAGGAGACCTTGGGTGCATAATAGTTAGTTATTTGATTGACGCCAGAGGCAGCGGCTGTACTTGGGACATCTGATGTGGTCCCTTCTGCCTTCTTTCCTTTAGAAGCCTCCAAATCAGCTGCTCCTTTGGAAGTTTTTGGTTTTTTAGGGGAAGGCTGAGACCCCATTTGCTCGGCGGAGTCATTTTTTTCTTTTTTTCTTTTTTCCTTTTCTCCCCAACCTTCTTACCCTCAACACTGGAGGTCGGTTTTTTAGATCCGCCCTCCAATAAAGGAATGTCGTCACCAGCGGACGAAGTCAGGATGATGGTCTCAACAGTAGCCTTCTTGGAATTCCGTTTTGCCTGAATATTGTTTTCAGCCGCAACGGATTTCCCTCCAGCTTTGAGCCCCTTTAACTTCTCCATCTCTGATGACTCAGCCTCGATTTCAACTGCATAATCAGATAAGAAGACCATCAGTAATAGAATATTTTAAGACATAAAAAGAAAGAGCACAAAAAATGACAGGAAATTACGTAAATATTCCTCGCGTGTAGTTTTCGACCCTAGCAAACGCCTGCAGGAGAAAAATTTACGCGAGGCAGTATATGATTGAAGAGCAGAAAGAACAGAGACCGAAGCTGGGGTTAATTCATCTTCATCGGTATAATAGGCCTGGGAGGTTAACAGAAAATGCTCATGTGTCCAGGCCACGGGAAATTCTTGAATCCTATCTTTATTCAGCCAAAAAATCAGATCGTCGGGTTTAACTCGGATCCTGGTGAAATAAGATTTGAAGGAACACCCATTAACTTTGGCGAAATCGGTGTAGGACTCAAAGTTGACGATCTTGGAGTGAGTCCGGAGGGTTATCAAGCTTACTCCTCCCTTCTCCCTGTTTGCTTGATGGACCACCTGTGTGAAATAAAATAGCATGGCGACCGTTGGCGTAAAGTTGAAGTGCTCCCTAAGCACTTCTAAAGAACGGATCAACCCCCATCCGTTAGGGTGAAGCTGAGAGGGGGCGCAGTCCAAAAACCTCAAGACCCCCATCTAAAATTTTGTTAAGGGAAGGCGCACACCTAAATTCAAAAAGAGGAAGTCATACATGTATATTGACCTCTCATCCGGTGTATGACAAATCCGTTCTGAAGGAAGGGGAGCCAACACCATAAAACGCTCCTTATATTTTTCCTTTTTGAAGACTGTAAAGCGAGGCTCCAACCTCGCTCCGTCCTCCCTAGCGTGAATAGACGGTGTGTCACGAAATTCATCAGCCACCCAGCTATATGGACGCTTCTGTTGGAACTTAACCCAATCAATCCGGTGTGCAACTACATTGCATAGTCCAGAAGCTGTCTTCAAGATATATTGCTGAGATGGTGCTCCATGGCCAGAGGTGCTTTCTCCAGTCATCTTCTTTACAGCTAATTTAAACGCCTTCACACTGCGATAAAAACTCACATCATCAGAGAGGTATAAATTAGCGCTCTCCTCACTCTCACTAGAAGAGGATTCTGAAGAGGGTATTATCACCCTTCGCCGTGAGTAGGGCGACGCCTCCCTCTCTGAGTGAAGTGGATTTGACTGGAAGATCACAGGGATCCTCCCACCATGACTTGAGGAAATTCGAGACAAAGCTCTTCCTCCTCTTCCCCTAGGGCCAACGTGGCTCGAGCCACCAAAACCTCTCCCAGACATTTAGAAAAACTAGAAGAAAATACGAGAAGACGAAGGAAAGGTTACCTAAGGATAAAGAAAGGTGGTGAATCAAATTTCACACAAGCAAACAGGAATGTCTTCTCGAAATTTTTGCAGAGTTTCGTCAGGGAAGCAAGACTAAGTGATTTCTAAATTCACTAAGTTTTCCTTTTATAAGAGGTCAACAGACTAAATTACGGGTCGAAGGTTATGTCGTTTACCACCAAACGACACCTCTTTGGTAAATACAACGCTGTCGTTTCAAACCCTGAGGCCGAAATCAATGTCAATTCGTCAAAAGGCCTCTCAAATGGGCCTCAGAATTTAAATTTTAGGCCCATAAAGCCCGCGAGTGACGGTTATAAAGACATGCGCATTTAAAGCAATAATGGCTCGCCCACGTGATTAAAGGCATTAAATGTCCAATCATGAGAAACATTGCAACTGTTACTCGAATACCAAGGGTTGCAAGTTTCAATAACTTCTAGGATTCCCACACAAAATTTTTTTTATATGAATCCGTCCTAAGGAGCACTACCACAACGGAACCTTCGTTCCAAGAACGGATATTTATGTGACAACATAATGTCTTTTATAAACGACGTATATCATCCGGCATCCAAACTTATTACAGATGACCTAGCTTATATGACCCACTTTACTAGTCCCTCACACAAGCTAGGGGACGAATAGAGTGATGACCATGTCTCGATACCGGATTTGATAACGAAATTAAAAACTCAATCCGTACTTTTACGATTGAGATGTACTTCCCCAGGATGATCTCAATCACTTATTCTGTGATTTGACGATGTAACTCCTGGTGTGGTGTACTTCCCTAGGACGGATGATCTCAATCACCTAGTTTATGATTTGATGATGTAACTCCTGGCGTGGACAATCCCCATTATCATCCTTATGATGGAAGATTTTGAAGCCTTAATCCGTACTCTTATGATTGAGATGTATTTCCCCAGGACGGATATTCTCTATCACTTATTCTGTGATGTGATGATGTAACTCCTGGCATAGACAAATTCCCATCATCATCCTTATGGTGGAATACCCAATCATCATTTTTATGTACCTTTGCAGTTCCACAAGCCCGGAACAATACTCTCACATTGGACGACGTTTTTATTTCCAGAGAGAATAATACCAATTAATACTAGTCATCCGTCCTGTGACACCGCTAATGTGAACAACGGATCGACTCCTTTTCTCCTTAAAAGTATTAAAGTTAATGCCCTATGAAAAGTACCTATTCCTTAACATACTTGTACTTGGGGACAATATTCATGTATATATTTCTCCGTTCCAAATTCATTTACCTTAAATGATCTAACTTTCCAAGGCGATTATTTCAATCCGACCTCAATGTTAGTCATACAGAACGGATTATCAATGACTGAAACGATATATACATCTAAGTTATACTATTCTTCATGAAGTATTGAAGACAAATTTCTGAAGGGAATATTATTCATTCATGAAAAGAAAGATTACATGTAATACCGGAGTTGATTCCAGAACACAACTTTACATATAAAAAATAACAGGACTACGAAGGGGGAACTTGCTCTTCAGTCTCTTTCTGTCCTTCCCCTTCTCCAAGTTCTTGTGTCCCTTCCTTTAGAATTTCCTCTGGAGTCTTCTCTTCTGGAACCTTCGTACCTCCTATAGATGAGGCGACCTCAGGCATAGGAATAACGAAATCCGGGCCCATACTTTGACCCTCAGGAAGAGGGGGCAAACCATACAAGGACTCCGGAGGATCTTCATGTCGACCATCAACCACTGCGACTAACCTCCCTCCATGAAATTCATATAACGGATCCATACCATAGAGGTTAAGCAACACAGTGGGGTTACGGTAGTAAACTTGGCGTATAGCTAGGCCGAAGGATTCTTCAACTGCTTGGGTGCATATATCAATAGCTTCCTGTGCCTCAGCTTTAGCCACAGCCAATTCTTCCCGCAACCTCAGAAGTTCTCCACCCGATCCCTGAGATTCCGTACTCCCAGCCTTTAGTCCCTCAATCTCAAGGAGGAACTTCTTCTCCTTTTGGGACCATTCCTCTGCTTGTTTAAAATAATCCTCCGCAACAGCTTTGCTTTTATCTTCAAGATCAGCTTGTTTAGCTTGACTGCTACAGAGTTCTTCTTGTGATTTACCAAGCATCTCCTCCTTCTCTGCCAGTTTACCCTCCAAGTCTTTAAGCATGGTTTTGAGCTTGAGATTTTCCTTGCTCATAAGATCTCCGAACTCTTTAGACTTGGTGAGGCGATCTTCAGCTAGTTTTAGGGCAGCTTTATCCTTCTCTGTTGAGAGGTTGAACTGTTCTACCTTATCACTCAGCTTATCAACCTCAGTGGCATTATCTGCTAACAAGCTGAGCGAATTAAGCATCCCCGTAAGTTCTGCTAGCTGCCACTTCCCGGCCTCACACACCTCTTTAATTTCTTTAGGTTCAAGTATGGGCCGAAGTTCATATAGAGGCGGAGGGAGGATCGCTGGAGTTGGCCCCTGGTATGAGAGGAAAGGAGTGAGGAACAAAGAAGTTGGATAGGAGATCGGACTTGATCCAAAGACCCCAGAAAGAATACCCTTATGGAGTCCGGATGTAACTCTAGCTGTATCCGAGGTCTCTACAGCTTTGCCTTTGGAGGTTCTTGCTCTTTCCGGACTCGTGGAAGGTTTATGCTTTTTCACCTTTGAGGGGTCATTCTTAATCTTCTTCCTCTTCTCTGTTATTCTGGGATGATCCACATTGGCACCAACTGCACTTCCTTCCACCAGTGGGATCTCTCCTTCTACATCCGAGGTCAGAATAATCAATTCAAGCTGATCTTTCTTAGAATTCTCCTTTGGCAGGATTTCATTCTCACCAGCTACTGATTGCTCTCCTGCCTTCAAGATTTTCAACTTTTTCATCTCTGAAGATTTTTGTTCTATTTCACCTGCATGCATAAATAAAACGTATTAGCAACAAAGAAATGCTCAATACAATCAACAAAGGAGGAAAAGAGAAATAAGACGAGATTTACGTAGATATTCATCTCGGACATCGCTCGAACTACTTAAAAGACATCTACACAAAAATGCTTTAAAGCGTGTAGAATATGCTTCAAGGGCTAATAACACCGTCGCCGTTCCAGTAGACAGCTCAGACTGATGAGTGTAATATGCTGAAGAGTTCAGAAGAAAGTGCTCATGGGTCCAGCTCAGAGGAAATTTGTTAAGACCCTCTTCATTCTTCCAGAAGATGGGCTTGTTCTTTTTAATTGAAATTCGGGTAAAGAAAGACTTGAAAGACTTCCCGTCAACCTTAGCCGAATCAGTATAAGATTCGAAGTTCACAAAGGAACATAGAGTCTGGAGTGTGACTAGACCTATACCGCCTTGCTTGTTATCCCTCCGGACTACCTGAGTGTAGTAGAATAGCATCGCCACAGTGGGTGTGAAATTGAAGTAGTCACCCAATACTTCCAGAGAACGGATTAATCCCCATCTATTGGGATGAAGTTGAGAAGGTGCGCAACTTAAGAACCTTAATACACTCATCTGAAACTCGGATAGGGGAAAACAAACTCTGAGATAATGGAATACAAAATCGTGCATGTATATCGAACGCTCATCTGAGACAACATGGCATATCCGTTCTATAGGGAGCGGTGCAAACACCCTGAACCATTTTTTTCATTTTCTCCTCTGCGTGAACTGTAAACCTTGGCTGGATCTGAGATCCGTCCTCATTCGCGTGATGAGAAGCTAAGTTTTTAAACTCATCAGCTACCCAGCAGAAGGGCCATTTGGCCTGAAGCTCTTCCCAATTTAGCTGAGAGGCAACAACGATGTATAAGCCTTCTGCTATTTTCGAAACAGTTGGATCTCCAGAGCTCCCTTCTCCAGTCATCGTTCGAGTCGTGTGGACAAAAATCTTTGCTCTACGATAAAAAGTCACATCATCAGAAGGGTAACAATCATTACTCGTCTCACTTTTCGAAGAGCGACTACAATCAAAGGACGACTCTGAGAAGGGAAAGATCACTCTTCGCCATGAGTAAGATCCCCTTTCTGAGCGACATGACTCAGCCCTCGGAAGAATCACAGGGATTCTTCCCCCACGATAGTTAGGGTTACGAGAAGCTAGTCTCCCCCTCTTAACGTACATTCTTTTCAAGCGAAAAGAAAATAGAAAAAGGAAGACAAAAATAGCAGAGGGAAGGAAGTGGTTACCTCAGATGATAAGGAAAGTGAAGGCAGAAAAAAGCTTCGCAAAACGAGCAGCAAACGATCGTCTGAAATTCTTGCAGAGTTTGGCTAAGGAATCAGAAGCAAGTGGTTCCCAGAATTCACTAAGTGTTTCTTTTATAAGAAACGAAAGGGTTCGGTTACCAGCTCTAGAGGTTGTGTCGTTCACGACCAAACGCGTCGATTTACAAGTCAAACGATATAGTCGTTTTAAATTCATGGGCGCTAAAACAATGTCAATTTGCTAAAGGGCCTCTCCACTGGGCCCAGAATTTTTAAAAATTGTAAGCCCATTAAGCCCTAAACGACGGTTACTAAGATTTACGCCTCAGACGCAATAATTGCTCGCACACGTGACTGAAGGCATTTAATGCCTAATCATGCGACGTAATTATGCCTTACAGCCGTTACTCGAATTTCAAGAGTCTTTAATTTCAAAAAACTTTTGAAATTCTCATACAGCGAATCTTTGTCTGAATCCGCTAAAACAACGTTATTACATCGAAGCTTTCATTTAAAGAACGATTCTTCACGATATAATAATACATGTGTAAGAAAATATTTTCCGTATAAGTATACCGGCATCTAGACCTCTCGCAGGTCGGATAGCTTATGTGAACAACTACACAGTCCCTCACACAAGCTAGGGGACATATGATCCAGTCTAGATACCGGTATCCAGTCTACAAGACATATTTCAATGTCTTTGACAGTTTGCCAACGTGCAACCGGTGTCATCGGTATACATCCGGACTCTAATTCTGTATCAGGTGCTCTCCCTATACCGGTTGTCCAGGATAACACCATGACACCGGATACACATACACGTCACCCTACAGAAGACAAAGGGCATTGCTACAGGGACCGATCAATAATTCCCCACACTACGAGCCAAAATCTGCTCACGAGAATGATCAACTTGTCCCCTAAGACTAGCCTACACTTCCTACGCTCAATATAAAATAGCCACTTGACCCAATCATACAGGCAAATGCGCAATAAAATAACAATTTATAATATTATTGGAGGTTAGTGGTTCCCCACTAACGAATCCTCGTATATCGAGCCAATCAGGTATATGAACTCTCTTCATCAATGGAGATGGGGATCTTCGACTATTTCTCAACTTACAATTACTCTCTAAAATACATTCCTCACTTGGAATATTATCACTGACTTGAGCGTCGGAGAATCTTCGCAGGTGACACCACCTTTCGCCCACATCGACGTGTGAGGACGGTGTGAAGGACCTCCAGGACGCCCAATCCGCTCTCATCATACAAAGACATCAGATATATAGACCGGATACTCACATAACCGGTCTTCAGAGACGTGATCCTTTCACTATTTGTGACTGCCCCGACATCGGATCTCTTGACCCCGGTCCTGGACAGATCATATGGGTAAATTTTTCACATTTTCAAAATAAGTCTGATATTACACCAAGACCCGAACCACAAAAAACTAAAGAGTGAGATTTATAAAAAAAATATAACGGGATCGATAACTAATTTGCCCATAACGGTATACAAAATAATAGAGTATACAGCGGAAGAAGAATGTGTATACTAGGCATATGCCTAGTCCCATATATGAAGATATGAGAAAAGGCCCAAGCAATCATACAATTTCAAAATATAAGCCTGTTAGGCCACAATCGACTATGCACCTGAATCATAATTATATAACATCAATCGTAAGTAGTCTCTACATAAGACATCCATCACCAGATGGTATCAATCTAATCATCACTTACATACCAAACATATAGTCATCGTTCATAAATACATAAGTTTGTTACAGTATATGTCTATTGTTAATATTTTTGATAGTTTTATTTTTTTAGTGTTCCTAATTCAACTTACTTATATTTATTGTTTATTTATTACTTGTAGTTTGTTGTAGTTTTGTTTATAGGTTATATATGGTTTGTAGTTTCTTCTATTTATTATTTGTAGTGTATTAAATAATTAGTATGTTAGTGTATAATTAGTTAGAAAAATTAATATTTAGTTAGAAAATAATCAATGTAGTGTTGAAATTAATAATTAGTTAGAAAATAGTTAGTATTGTGTTGAATTTAATAATTAGTTAGACAACAATTAGTGTGTTATTGAATTTAATAATTAGTTAGAAAATAATTAGTGTAATGTTGAATTTAATAATTAGTTAGAAAATAACTAGTGTTGTGATGAAGTTAATAAGTAGTTAGAAAATAATTAGTGTAGTATTGAATTTAATATTTAGATGGAAAATAATTAGTGTAGTGCTAAATTTAATAATTATTTAGAAAAATTAGTGTAGTATTGAATCTAAAATATTGTATTTATTAGTTTAATTTAATATTTTTTTGTCCAATGCATTAATTTAATAATTACTTGATTTTATCATTTTAACAATTGCTTTTTGTTTGACTCTACATGTCTTCGGGTAAAAAATAGTGAAAGCAAATTCACCTTTAACTCTTTGTTGAATTAAGATCGACACTGATAGTTCCTACTTCACCATGCCTGAAAATGAACATTTATTAAGAAATCTATAAATTGAGAATAAATAAAAGGAAAGTTTCACCCTATCTAATATTACTAAACAAATTAGATTGAGTCTAATTTTTTGTGATTTTGTGAAAGCGTTGCACTCATGCAAATATACCACCATTGTGTAATAACCCAGTTGTTTGATTTTTTAGACAAAATTGCCTACATACGCTAGCCACATCCACTGATTTGGTTAGGGCACTTCAGAACCAACTTTGTTAATTTTGACTCAGCATTAACATACATTTGATGCAATTCCATCAAGTATTGTTTAGTGCATTCTGTACTTCACTTTTCATGTTAAATGTTAACCCTACTAACAACTCATCCTTAGTGTTCCAACTATTAACCTCATCAATGTCCTTTTCTTGAACTGGATGTGCCTAATTTACATTTTGAAAATGGGGTATATCATTCCAGTACGAACCTTTATCAATACCTACCACACAAGGATCATAATTTACTTTCTAAATAATTATTTTAATATTTAAATATAACTTAATTTCATATTAATATTTATCGAGTGGGTTCATAAGTTGTTGTTGAAGGGGTTGAGCAAGAATTATACTAGATGACCCTTCAACATTTAAGCCAACATAGATGTTTGCATCATCGTCACTATCTCCTAAATCTACCATCAACATCAAGTCATTCGCGTATGAATCACTATTGTCTACTTCATATGGTAGACTGTACTCTGAATCCTCACCCGACAAGTAACTCATCTTGCAAATAAATATCAAAATCTTGATTTCAATCAGAAAGGAAACCTATTTTATGGATTTTTTGTGTTTTAAATGGATATCAAATGGACCATTTAAATAGAAGGCTGTGGAAAGAGTGTCGTCGAGGGTTGATATGACACTATATAGTGTCGTATTGGGTGGTTACAACATTGGAGGTGTGTCATCCAGGCCCAATACGACACTAGTAGTGTCGTCTTAGATGGCTACAATATCTATATGTATGTCTGGGGTAGTGTCGTCCTACCCTACGATGACACTAATGTGGTCCTTATCCTATATGACTCCTAAAACAACCCCCTGCATAAAATGTTCCAAAATTACCCCATGAATGTAAATAGTTTTTGAAATGACATTATTAGTTAGAAAATCCAAATAAATAACATTTTCATGATTGATTGATTAAATTAATGTTAATTTTATATGATCAAAGAATTGAAATGGTAAAAAATCTATATTTGAAAAATTAATTGAAAATGGAAATTTTCATTAATGGATAAATTTAACTTATTTAAAAGCTGAAGATGGAGAAGAAAATGTATCAGAGTCATCTCATATTAAGAAGTAACATTTTTCTTATTAGCAAAACATAAGATTTAATATCAAAGGGTATAAGAGATTCCCAAAGCTGAACAAAAGTCTTACAAAGTCAATATAAGTGTCAGTCTAGACCCAACAAGTGTACATTACACAGTTAAAATACATGTTTTAGGTTTGTTTATCCGTTCAAAAATATAGTAAGAGTAACATTTCTTTGATTTAACCAAGACCATGATTTTAACTTGATTTTGTCCATGTCCTACCAAATAGATGCAACTTCAACCATGTATACAACTTCCCATGGTAAGCATGTTTTTTTGGTTTGAAACTACTCCACATGTTGCAAGAATTCTTCCTTACTTATGTATGGCAACACTATAACTATGCCAAGCCAATTATATAACTCACTCTAGATATACCAAGCTATTCTACATGAAAAGAATAAATGTGTAGAATTCTTATGTGTCTAAACACAATACGTATACGCTGATGACACTGACTTTTACCTGACTGTTCCCTTTTTAGAACACGTTGTCACCATGGATGTTGCAGGATCCTCCACCGCTAGAACTGAACCCGAAGACACCTACATGATCGCAAACAAAGTTAACTGGATGGGTCGGAAAGCTAAAGACCCTTATTTTTGGGTGGCCAAAAATATCGTTGCCATTTATAGCCACCATTCCAACGTGAACAAAAATATGGAACTCGAGGTCGGTTCCTTTTGGCGTTCCAAAAAATATGAGAAGCCTTTTACCCTTTACTCTCTGGCATTTGTAGAGCGGGTCTGCCATATTCCCCATGACCAATTTTTTTTCATGAATATACTTTGACGAAGGTGGGAGTACGGTTCCCCTTTACCAAGTTTGAGATGAGGGTGATGAGATTTTTGGACATCGCCTATAGTCAATTACAACCCAATGGATGGGCTCTGATCCTTTCCCTTGAAGTCCTTGCCAGATACACAGGTTTCACTCCGACCGCTGCCATCATTTTTTGGTATGCTCAGGTGATATGCCGTAGTGGCGCTGGAATGGGTTTTTTCAATTTGTATTGTCAAAGTGACATTGTCAACTTCGAAGCCTTCGCGGAATCTGCCAACACTGCGGGAGCCTCCTTCAAGAATTCATATTTTAAAGTTTTTGCCAAAGGGACCGATCCCCCCTTTTGGAAAGATAAAGAAGGCCAGTTTTTGTTCCACACCGGCTGGATTCACCATCACTTTCTCCTTGAGAGCTCGACGTATGCTATGGAGGATTGTTAACTTTTTAAGGGTTCCAGGGCTGTCGTAGACACCCTTCATACTATCTCTTGGGGTGCTCCTCTAAAGTGTCGCTCTTTACTTAGTATTGCAGAGACAAGGAGAGAATACTTCATTCACCTGGGTATTTACCATTTTCTTTTCCTTTTAACTTATCTTTTCACTATATCGGTTTTAACCTCTGTTGTCTTTACTTTTCAGGAAACATGAGTAGAGATGCTCTGGAGTCCCTTCGCGCACTGTTGGCTGGTATTAATGCCAACGCTTCTGATGAGAACAGGGTTGCCCCTAACTGAAAAAGGCACCCTTCCTTCAAATCCCCAGGGTTAGCATTACTGTTAAGGGTGGTGCTACCTCTAAGAAAAAGGGAAAACAAAAGGCTACTAAGGGGGCAATTAAGAAACAAAAGACCCCTACCGGGTAAGGGACTCCGGTAAAGGTAAAGCCATTTCCACCAAGGGCAAGATAACAAAGGAGGTTCCTCAAAAGGACGTCGACTAGGATGCCCTTAAGGAACTCATTGAAAGAGCCACCCTCCCTTCAACTGAATTCTTCCTCCCCTTTCGGCTCAAAGTGGGACTTAAGGCTGACGACATCCACTTTTCCCTTGAGACGGTGATGTGGGGTCCTCTAAAGACCCTCTTCGTCATCTACTCTACCACCTCAGAACGTCCTCTGAGGGAGGTAGAGTGGTTGAAAGAGAAGAGTGCCCTCCTCATAGACGACCAAGGCCGGGTTCATCAGAGGTTGAAGATCTTAAATGAGAGCAACCAAGCTCTAAAAAAATCTGAAGAAACTCTGAAGAAGGAGAATGACCAACTTCATCAAGTAGCAGATAATCTGAAGTGGCCAATCTCCAAAAGAAAAAAGAAGGTCTTTACACTATGGTCCAAGATGAGTAAGCAAAACATCATACAGATATGATGCTTTATGCCCATGCTGCTATGGATGACTTTAGCCACGCGGTTCATCAGGTTGTCTACCGTAACCGAGGTTCTGAGCTTAACTTGAATGGAATTAGATTTTTCAATAGATTTTGTCATGGGGAGCTAGTTACCGAGGTTAACGATGAGGCCTTCATTCTCTCTAATGAGCCCTTCAAGTTCACTCATCTGGCGGTGGGTGAAGATGATACTCCCCCAGATCTGCAGCAACAGACTCCAAATGACGATCAAGAAAGTGATCATGGGGTAGAATGAGAGTACCGCGGTGAGGAGGAGGACGACGAGCAAGGATGCAACAAGGAAGAGGACATTGGTGGTCATGTTGACCCTTAAATGCTATGCTTTTTAATCTGCTCTGTAGACAAGATAAGCTCCGTCCATTTTGGATAATTTGCTTAACTTGGCCTTCTATGCCCTTTTTTATTTTTTGTCGGGGTATGGCCACCCATTCTTTTTATGAATGCTTAGATTTTGAATGATGATATCTCTTGTTTGCCAATCTTTATAATTTCATATTACTTTCTTTGATTATTGACATCGTCCTTAATCAAAATCTGTAACTTAGAAATAATTGACTTGTAATTACTTCCGATATTTAAAATTGGGATAACCACTGAACTTCACTATAGATTTGTGAGACATCAGATTGAATAACCGTAGTCCACCTCAGGCTTCTCGCCTTTCTTGAGGACTTAAGAAGTTTTAGTACTTTGAAGTTCTTTCTCCTGCTTCAAGGTTTAATTCTAACAACCACTCTCGGGCCTTATTAGACACTTCAGGGTTTTATTTTGATAACTACTCTTGGGGCTTAAAAGCCATTCTGGGGTTTATTTTCATAACCACTCTTGGGACATTTAGCCACTTTAGGGTTTTATTTTAATAACCGCTCTTGGGGCATTTAGCCACTCTGGGGTTTTATTTTAATAATCGCTCTTGGGGCATCTAGCCACTTCGGGGTTTTATTTTAATAATTGTTCTTAGGGCATTTAGCCACTCCGGGGTTTTAATCTTCAATGTAATTTTACCAAGTCCTTCTAGGACCGTAATTTGAAAATAAACAAGGAGAGACAATCATATCTATCTGAATTATTTTTATTCCTGAATAAGCACCCTGATTGCATGTCTCGTTAAAAATCTCCTAGGCAAAACCCTGTGGGAAAAAACCTAGGTAGGGAAAAAGAGTGCACAGCTCATGATGTCGGTTAGCTATGATATTCTCAAAGGTTCTTTACATTTCACTTATTTTTTAAACACTTTACCTTACAGTGTTTCTAAAAGATAGGCTCCTCCTGAGGTAATGTCATTCACCCGATAAGGGACGATCTTCCAAGGATCCCGTTGAAGGGGGACTTCACATTGATCACCAAAACGCGGGTCCAAACCGTTCTGGACCCCGGCTCCCTTTCAAATGTTAACCTTGTATCCAAATAGCCTTTTGTGGGCTGTTTTGCTCCATTGAACGCAGCCAAGTCTTGTGTGTAGAACTGCAAGTCAGAGTTTTACAGTCTCATCTTCTTGAAGCATTTATAGAAAATTACATCAGAAGAACTTCTTTGGTCTAACAATATCCTCCGAATCGTCTTGTCTGCAACTACGTCTTCAATGACTACTGCATTATTTCCTCATGGAATGGTTGGACCGTAATCATCATCTGAGAACACAATGGGTGGGGTCTGGATTCCACCTCAGTATAGTCGATTGTCTATTTTTGTTTAGACAGACATTATCATCCTCAAATAATTCTTCCAAACTGTGTTGGATACTCCCCCTCTAGTAAAACCTCTTGCGATCATATCAATCATATTTTTCCTTCCTGTCCTAGAGGTTTCATCCAAGCATCTTCATCTTCCTCAATGTTATCCACAACGATCTTTCCTTTATCTAATGCTATTTTTAGAGTTCATGGCTTCCTCTTCTCCTCCTGGATCGTGCTCCCTTCTCTGAGGTGCCTCTTTATTTGGCGCTCCATACACTCACTGCTTAAAGAGGTATTGTTTTAGCTTCCCCTCTCTAATCAAGGCTTTAATTTCCTCTTTCAACCGTCGACATTCATCGGTACTATGACTGGTCTACTAATGAAATTCACAATATTTATTGGGGTTTCCTGACCTCTTTATCGACATAGGCTTCTTTACTCCATACACCATTAATCCTCTCAAGCCTACTTCCCTCATAATCTACCCTGGCCATACTATCAAAAGGGTATACTGAGTAAGATTAGCACTCAAGCGTTCTGCCTTAGGGGTGCATCCTGGTTGTGACTTCTATGCTTAAACTTGTCTTTCTTCTCATGGTCTAGGGTCCTCTCTTCAGAAATTGGGGTCTTTCCTTGAGCTGCAGCAAGATGCATTTCCCTTCCTACATACTTGGATGCTTTTCTCCTGAATTCTCACAAGTTTGAGGGGCTCCCTTTGTCAAATACAAACCAAAGGGGGATTGCAGTTGAAGAACCTTAACCATAATATGTAGTTGGATTTGCTACGTCAATCCCGGCACTAGAATGGCTTCTTTGTAGAACCTTTTTAAAAAGTCCCTTAGACTTTCATCTTCCCCCTGCTTAATCTGCACCAGAGTATGAGACGTTCTTGGGATAACTCTCGAAACCATAAAGTATTGTACAAAGGCATGCGCCATATCGTCTCAAAAGTCAATGGATCCTAATGGCAGGCTTTTAAACCATCCTAGTGCTTTAATGGATAATGTCCTAGTGAACAGCCTATAATTACGTCCTCTTTAGCTTCCAGGAAGAGTGATTTATTTGCATAAGCGTCCAAATAACGCCCCGGGTCAGTTTCTCTGATGTACTTCCCTATTGACAAGTGTTGTGGAGTTTGTAGGTGCCTCGAAATGGGAACATTCATCAATCTTCTCTTAAAGGGAATCCTGAACCGGTACTCTCCTCCTCTGCCTCGCTACAAGGGTCTTCTTTGGCCATTCAAATCCTTAGTTTGGTATGTAGAATCCTGCTCATCATAAGTCTGAGCCTGTGAATGACCCTAAGTGTGAAAAGACTCGTGTTGCCTCCGGCTTCCACCCACGTTTTCTTTCACCTCCGCATTCCTTCTTAATTCCTGAATCTCCAACCGGAGTTGCCTGATAATCTCATCCCGAGGATCGGGATGCTCTTGTATAACGGTACCGTACTCCAAAGTTTTGGGTTCTACTCTTTGGGCCAGATTCTGAACGTGGCCCTCCGGAGTTCCGTTCCTCCTATTGTGCTCCATGACTTATTTTTCTTCATTGCAATGTGGGACTTAGATTTACACGATCCCGCTGGGCGTTCCAATTGTCTGACAGGTGTGCAGGGTTTAGAATACGCCTCACACAACCGGTGTTGAAAGTTACTTTCTCCCTCTCTGTATTTTACACCGTCTCAGTGGAGTCTAGTATTATACACACTAGTCCAGTGGGGACTCTGTGCTCTTCATGTTCAGGTAAGGCTCTAAGTCAATTCCAACCGTGGTTGATGGGACACACCAGAGGTGTACCTATAAAAGAGACTCTGATGCTTAAGTCAGTACAGTTGTTATAGGGAAATAAGGGGATTACGATGGTTACTAAGTGTTGTAAGCACCGTGTCCATTAATTAATGAATGAGTTGTATTTATAAAACTTCCCTGAATACATGGGGTGATTTGACCCTCTTGCTAATGAACAATGGCTATATCTTTGCAAGGACAAGTTGTCTATACTTGTCTGACTCAGACTCAGATGACAGTTATCCTGACCAGAGTTATGTTCATGGATCCGTACTAAGAATTTATGATTACATCAATTTTTGATCACTTCAGCCAATGCTTAGGTTTGACTTGGTGTTTATTGCATGCTTCTGCATCGACCGGTGTCGCGTTGCCACCAGGGGCCGGTATGCACACCAGATCATATACCTTCTCCTAATTTTGGCTAGCTTAGTGGGCTTTGAATAATTTCCTTGGCCTACTTGCTAATCCTAAAGAAGAATGGCCCAATACATGGTCCAAAAGAAAGAACAAACATATAAGGCCCAAAAGTGGTCCAAAACTAACATGGCCTTACAAGGCCTAAAACCTAAAGCCCATTGGGCTTATCCAAGTACTTTTGTTGCAAAGCTAATATGTCCTAATTATTTACAAAATATAATACAAAGCCCAATTTAGGCCTAATAAGAGTCCAAATCCACTTAAGATGACCTAGTCTCCACTATATGATAAGTCTTGAAAAGACTTAATTATTCCACTGTTTATTTAACATAATTTACTAAGTATTGTCTAGTTTTGATATTATTATTTAATAATTTGTTAATAATTCATGTTGTAGTTATTTATTTCAAAAGTATGTTATTTATGTAAGAAACCGATTGAAAATATTAATTAGATAAGGAATTTTGAAGTATTTACAAATTTACTAAGCAGCCAGCGTGTAAATGCTAGGCAATTAGCTGTCTAATGGTGCAGGAACAGGGCGTACTTAAGAAAAGAAGACAAATCCGAGTGAAAATTACAAAAGCCGAGCGAGATTTGGAAAATCCGAGTGAGACTTCTCAATTCCGACTGAAAAGAGTCCAAAGACCGACTGAGTGAGACTTCAAAGACACTGACTCCAAAAGAGAACAAGGACTCGAAATATTGCATGAAGAACCTGAGCGCCAACTGCAGAATACCGATTGAATAATCAACTCACTCAAGCGGGAGTTAAACTCGCTCAAGCGAAGGTCAAAAATTAGCTCAAGCGTAACTCCAGAATATCATTCTCGCCCAAGCTTCGCCGTAACTCTTACGCAAGAAAGCCACACTGCAGTGTAATTCTGAGCTTGCCCAAGCGAGAGTTTAATCCGCTCAAGCGAGAACCCAGCAAGCTGAAGCATAAAGGCAGTAACTTAAACTCTGTTTCTTCCCTCCAACAACACACACTCGGCCCAGTGCTGTTTCCGTCTTCCATTGCCTTCTTCTCTACTGCTGCAACCTTAAGTAACTTAAGAAGTGAGCTGTTAATTAGTTAGTGATGAGTTGTACATTAGCTAATGATGAACTGGAATCTGCTATGAGCTGAGCTGTGATTAGTTAATTATTCTGTAATTATTCAATTAGTTAGTTTAGTTTAATTAAGAACTCAGTTTTCAGATATTAGCTAAGTTAGTTAGTTTAGCTAGATGCCTATATATATTCATGTACATACTCTGTAAAAGAGGGGGGAGGAACAGAACAGCGTACAACATAATACACTTCATTTTCCATTTTCAATCTCTCACTACATTTTCATCTCTCTAAACTCTCCCATCCATGTCTCTCTGTATTCCTTCGATGAATCCAACGTCGATGGAGTTCTAATCCCCTAAGGTTGGGATTGTGAAGGTGAGCAATGGAGTCTTGAAGCTGTGAGCGAGTAGATCGACTTCTAGATCATGAGGCGAACAAGCTGAGGAGTGGAGCAGAATCGCTGGATTGACAAATCCAGAACTGATGAAGAACTTCGCTAGTGAGGAATCATGGTTGAAGCTTAGGTAACTTCCAGCTTTCTAACTAGTTCAGGCCTAATCAATTTAGGTGAATAGTTAGAGTTCAACCTCCAATTTCACATTAGATTCTTAGGTTAATCGAGCACTTAAGGAATTAAGGTTCATTGCTTAAGGATTAGTGTTTTTCACCTAAGGAATTAGGGAATAACCGCAAGCGGATTGTCCTCTAGATTGTGAAGTTCGATTATACTTAATTGCATGTTTCTTGAGGAAATTGTGAGCCGAAGCAATCCTGACCTGTTTTCTATTAATCACTTTCTACATTTCACTTTAACTCTGTTTCTGAAAATACAAAAACAACTATAAAACACTAAAACCATAAAAACCGAATGAACTTCATGTATTTTCTGTTGGTTCAGCTTGTACTAGTCCTAGATTGAGGTACTTACCACAATCCCTGTGGGACGATCAAATACACTACAATTTTAACGACTGGTGCGCTTGCCAAAGTGTAAATCCGAGAGTCACATTTTATTTTACTAAGATTTTTGCACCAAATTAATGGCTCAGGATTTCAGCATCAAGTTAATGGCGCCGTTACCGGGGATTGTTGAGTAATATCAACAATCCTTGGACTGGTACTAGACTGAACCATTTTTGTTAGTTTCTGTACATGATTGTTAGTTGTTAGTAAATTTCGTTGTAAGAGTAGGATTTGTTAAATTTTGCTTGTATTGTTGTTCATAGTTACTACTGTTTCGATTTTAGTTGTTTAGTTATTGGTACTAACTGTTACAGTAGCCTTGTTTGTAGTTAGTTGTTGCATTTATGTTTTTCCTAGTTCCTTTGGAAAGTGAAAAGTTGCAGGTAATGGATCTTGATGACACCTTAGCAGAGTTTCTTCAATATTCACAAACGTTATGCATGAACCATGAAGAGGAGGTACAACCAATTGAGGAGGAGCCATCGGAGCTAGAAAGGAGTTTAATTCAATTCATAAAAGTCACTCAAACCGGCCTCCAAAATTTTGACAATTCAATCATGAATATTCAAAAGCAAGTGGATTTTATTGCAAAGCAGTTAGCCGAAAAGCAAAGCAATACAAAGGTCGTATGAAGAAAAGACCAATATGAAGAGCCATGGGATGATGATGCTGGTCTAGTTGAAGAAATTAAGTTTGGGGAAGAAGAAGACCAGCTAGAAAATCTTGAAATGGATGAACCTGAACTTGAAGTTGATGTAGAAACAAAAGAAGAAGAAGAAGAAAATATGGAAGTTCAGGGATATTTGATGGATGAAGAGTCAATTGAAGAATGTGAAGAAGAAAGTGATATGGATTATACTTCAGAAGTGGAAGATGATAGTATATCTAGTGAAGCATTCTTTGATGATTGCAATGAAGAAGATTGGTCTGAAGAAGAACAAGAGCAAAAGTTAACCACATCTTGGCAACACAATATTGATACTGAATTTTTGTTGGAGCCAAGTGTGAACACAGAGAAAGAAGTAGAAGTTCATGCACAAGAAGAGTTAACATGTGTAGGTGTTGAGAATACAAAAGAAGAAAAAATTCAGCCATGTTATGAGGAGCATTTGCTAGTGGTGACTACTGCAGCTATGGAATTCAAAAGGAAACATGAATCATCAAGTCAAGAAGAACATTGCTTGTGGCGTAAAAAGAGGAAGACTAACAAAAAACAAAAAAAGAAAAAGAGTGAAGAAAAGAAAAAGAAGAAAAAGTAGAAAGTTTGGAAAAGAAAAGATTGGAGGAAAGTTATGTTGAACATTAGCTTCAAACATAACAAGGAAAAACAAGGAGTAAAAAGACCAAGAGTGTATGGACATAAGAAATGGGATCCTGGAGGATGATCTTGTGTTGGTTTTTTGTGTACATAAATAAAATAGTGAGAGACTGAACAACATGAAGAAAATAGAATCAGATTCCCTCCACGCTTGAGCAAGAGGAAGTTGACGCTTAAGCGTGATCTAAGCGTGACCTTGTATAAGTCTTTTCGCTTGAGCGTGTCTTCTTTTCGCTTGAGCGAGATCGAGACCTGTTTCCCCTTCCGCTTTGAGCGTGAGCTCTTTTGCCTCTCAATAAACTGCTCGCTTGAGCGTCATTCCACACGCTCAAAACGTGACAGTGATGCATGGCTTTTTCTGCACCTCCGCTTGAGCGCTTCAAGCTCACGCTTGAGCGCAATCGGGCCTGAGGATGTGCTGTGCATTTTTCCCGCTTAAGCGAAAGCTTAATGAGCCTGAGCGAGATTGACATGATCGGGCCACTGATACCCACTAATACCCTTTTCGATCGGAAACTTCTCAAGGGGACTTTAATAAATGGTTTCTGATTGTTGATGTAATAAACAGGTCAGATGATGAAGGGTGACTTATTTCAGTCAGCCTTTTATCACTCGGATCCCTCATTCCTCACTCTTCACTCAGTTTCTTTCATTTATGTGTCACTCGGCCTTCTTTTCATATATTCTGTTGTCCACTCTCACCCATCACTCATTCCCATACTTTATCTCTTCCTCTCAGTCGTTGATTCATTCATTCGTGCTTTCAATCCACCTGAGTTCTTCCTCGGTTTCATCACCCGATCTCTCTGCATGTGTTGGTTGTTCATCCAGTCTTTCATTCACTTATTCTGTCGTTTACTCATGTTGTCACTCAATCGTCTTCTTCTTCATCCATTCGGTATTCCGATTCACTCGGACCCCTATGCAGTCATTCTTGTATTCACTCGTTTTTCTCACTCAGTCGCTCTATATCATTTTGACTTTTGTTGTTCACCTCATTTTTCACTCGTTTTTCATCCACTCGGTCTTCATTCATTCGGTCACTCTATTTCACTCATTCTTCATTCACTCCGTCAATCTTCCACTCGTCTTTCATTTATTTGATCACTTTCACTTATCTACTCGTATCTCCATCTTGGTCTCTTTCACTTCTGTCACTCGATTTTTCATTCACTCAGTTCCTCATTCACTCGGTTTCTCGCTAGATCACTCGGTTTCCTCCACTCGTTCTTTCTTTCACTCAGCCTTACTCTCATTCGTTCTTTCTTCCACGCACTTCTCTGTTCACTTGTATCTCACGGCAGTTGTTCACTCGTCCATTCATTGTCACACTCGGTTCTCATACACTTTTCTTTATTCATTCATTCTTTCACTCATTTTGTGACCCATTCGGTATTCATTCACTCAGTACCCTTTTCATTCAGTGTTTTATTCACTTTTTCTCACTCACTCATCACTCAGTTCCTCATTCACTCGGTTTCTCGCTAGATCACTCGGTTTCTTCCACTCGTTCATCTCCGTCATCCGATCGGTATATCCTTCACTCATCTCCTTAACTCGGAATATTCTCATTCATTCTCCCATTCATTCTTCCATCCACTGGTTTTTTTTCATCCACCCTCAATCTACTCGTCTTTCTTCCACTGGATCACTCTTTTTTCCATTCCTCACCCGTCATTCAGTCTTTCATTACCGCACTCTATCTTTTTCGTTCTTCCACTTGTCGTTTTATTCACTCGGCTTTTCTCTCATTTTTCCGTTCGTCTTTTATTCATCGGTTCTTCCATTTACTCAGCATCTCTTTCATTCTTTCTTGATTCTTCTATTCACTCGGCCCTTCATTCCCCCAGTTAATCTTTCACTCGTCTTCATTTTCTCATTCTTCATTCACTCAGTATTCTTTCCATTCAGTATATCATTCACTCGTTCTTTCAATTTACCTTATTTCCATTGTGTTCCTTACCCATCTCTCTGTAATTCTCTCGTTAACTCGTTTTACATTCACTTGGTTTATTTCAGTCAGTTTCTTATCCCTTCATTTTTCTACTCGTCTCTCTCTCTCTCTCTGTCTTTCATTCACGTATGTGTAATACACATATATTGTTCACTCGGCCATTTGTTCGCTTGTTTCCCTCACCGTTTCCTTCCCCGACCTCTTCCACTCAGTATTTTCATTCACTCAGTTTCCCTTGAAGTTGTTCAGTTATCCACTCAGCTTATCATCGTCTTCTTCTATCGTTCGCTCGTTTTTTTTATTTATTCACCCGTTCATTCATTCATTCTTTCATGTTCTTCCACTTGTTTTTCCGTTCCTACATCTACTCGTTGTTCAGTCATTCGTTTTTCATCAACCGGTGTTTTTCTCCATACTCACTCCATCTTTCCCCCACTCGTCACTCAGTCTCTCATTCCCACACCCTGTCTCTTTTTCATTTGTTTTTGTATCCGTTCATTGTTTCATTCCACCTAATCTCGTTCTCGGTTTTCTCACCCATCTCTTTGTATATTTTTTTTCATTTCGTTTCTTCATCCACCCGTCCCTCATTCACTCGTTCCTTTCGTGGTGCATAACTTCTGTTGTGTTAAGAGTTTAAGCGCACACTCTCACGCTTTGAGCGTGACCACTCGTGGCTGGAAGATGAGTTCTGCGCTTAAGCACCTCAGGCTCTCGCTTGAGCGAAATCAAGAAGACAGGATATACTATTCATTGTCTCGCTCAAGCGTGATGAAGTGAGCTTGAGCGTGAGTACCATATTGATGATACCTAATGCTGTGTTTCTCGCTTGAGCGTGATTTAACACGCTTGAGCGAATATCATACCTGATGCTTCATTTTTTTTAGATTGGGCGTTGGCACGCCAATATTTTAGCGTACTTACGCGTATTGCAGGAGAAGGCACGTCTTCTAATTTCTGAGAAAGTTCAACCAGGTGCTTCCCAGCACTGTCACTCAGGTAAAAGGGAAGTATTCTAGTACCCCAACTCCTTATTTGATTTTCCAATTCTTTATTTGATAAAATATGTTAATTATATTTAATTTCAAATCCATCTTAATAATTTAAAGTTGCTAATTCTTAGGCTTCAGTCGGATAAATTAATTAATTGGTTTTTGCTTAACTCATGATCCCTGCCCATAACTATTCTTCATCATTAATTAAATTATTTACTCGGCATGCTAGTTAGCAATCTAAATGTATGATCTTACATTAAGTTTGGGGACAAGACTGGCTGATTAACTGTTATACTCATATGAGCTTTTGAGCCTGTTTTATCTTTTTCCGAGTGAGCTTGCATGCTAGTTAGTGAGACAGAATTTGCCTCAGTGCTTGCTAATTGTCGTATGTCAACCAATCGGAAATGATGAAGGCCTTCTTTGATTATTTAGCCAGGGCTAAAAATTAGCCATCCTAATTTTATTAATCATCCTTTGACCCAATGATTATGTTTGAGCCTGAAACCTTTCATTCTGTTTATATACCCAACGTTACAAGCCTAGTTATCCAAGAAAAACCCGATTAAATTACCCCTGGATGTTCCACTGGTGAATGGCTCGGTTTTTGCTTATTGCTAGGGACTAGCAATTTCTAAGTTTGGGGATGGTGGAAGAGTGTGCCTAACAGTAATTAAGGACACACTCTGAGCTTAATTATGGATGAATATGTAGAAAAATAAAAGGAAGAAAGGCAAAGCCGAGAGAAAAAGGAATAAAGTCAGAAAAGAAAAAGGTGTAAAGCACCACAAGAAGAAAAAAATTCGATCGAAAAAAGAAGAAAAGAAAAGAAAGAAAAGGAAAAGTCTGAAGGACTGAAAGAAAAAGAAGAAGGTACAAAGCACCGAAAGTATTAAATAGGCATTCAATCGGAAAATAATGGAACTTGCTAAGAAGAGGCAGTTAAGTTAAAAATTGAGTCAAGGCATCAGTGGAAACATCTTGTAACCTATCTATGACTCGGAAAAACAATAATTGAGCCTGTAGGCCAGCCCCACTATAAGTTTAAAAAGCCCTTACTGATCCGATTGAGTTGGCATATTTCATGATGTTTAGAACTGTTGTAAGCCTATGTTTATCTAACAAGTATGCAGGTGATGAGTGCATTCTATTTACCCCATACACCGAGAGAAGAGTTAAACACCGACCCAGTAAGGAAAGCATCAACAGTTGTTTCCCAAAGGAGGTGTAAGTATTGTATTTTCAGAATTTACGAAAAGAAAGCATGATCGGTATTCAATAATTATAGTATGAATTAAGTTAAGGAAAGGTTGATTGTGTTGATCAAATGCTGTTAGTTAATAAGTTTGAATATTTGCTTGAGGACAAGCAAAGTTTTAAGTTTGGGGATGTGATAAGTCTTGAAAAGACTTAATTATTCCACTGTTTATTTAACATAATTTACTAAGTATTGTCTAGTTTTGATATTATTATTTAATAATTTGTTAATAATTCATGTTGTAGTTATTTATTTCAAAAGTATGTTATTTATGTAAGAAACCGATTGAAAATATTAATTAGATAAGGAATTTTGAAGTATTTACAAATTTACTAAGCAGCCAGCGTATAAATGCTAGGCAATTAGCTGTCTAATGGTGCAGGAACAGGGCGTACTTGAGAAAAGAAGACAAATCCGAGTGAAAATTACAAAAGCCGAGCGAGATTTGGAAAATCCGAGTGAGACTTCTCAATTCCGACTGAAAAGAGTCCAAAGACCGACTGAGTGAGACTTCAAAGACACTGACTCCAAAAGAGAACAAGGACTCGGAATATTGCATGAAGAACCCGAGCGCCAACTGCAGAATACCGATTGAATAATCAACTCGCTCAAGCGGGAGTTAAACTCGCTCAAGCGAAGGTCAAAAATTAGCTCAAGCATAACTCCAGAATATCATTCTCGCCCAAGCTTCGCCGTAACGCTTACGCAAGAAAGCCACACTACAGTGCAATTCTGAGCTCGCCCAAGCGAGAGTTTAATCCGCTCAAGCGAGAACCCAGCAAGCTGAAGCATAAAGGCAGTAACTTAAACTCTGTTTCTTCCCTCCAACAACACACACTCGGCCCAGTGCTGTTTCCGTCTTCCATTGCCTTCTTCTCTACTGCTGCAACCTTAAGTAACTTAAGAAGTGAGCTGTTAATTAGTTAGTGATGAGTTGTACATTAGCTAATGATGAACTGGAATCTGCTATGAGCTGAGCTGTGATTAGTTAATTATTCTGTAATTATTCAATTAGTTAGTTTAGTTTAATTAAGAACTCAGTTTTCAGATATTAGCTAAGTTAGTTAGTTTAGCTAGATGCCTATATATATTCATGTACATACTCTGTAAAAGAGGGGGGAGGAACAGAACAGCGTACAACATAATACACTTCATTTTCCATTTTCAATCTCTCACTACATTTTCATCTCTCTAAACTCTCCCATCCATGTCTCTCTGTATTCCTTCGATGAATCCAACGTCGATGGAGTTCTAATCCCCTAAGGTTGGGATTGTGAAGGTGAGCAATGGAGTCTTGAAGCTGTGAGCGAGTAGATCGACTTCTAGATCATGAGGCGAACAAGCTGAGGAGTGGAGCAGAATCGCTGGATTGACAAATCCAGAACTGATGAAGAACTTCGCTAGTGAGGAATCATGGTTGAAGCTTAGGTAACTTCCAGCTTTCTAACTAGTTCAGGCCTAATCAATTTAGGTGAATAGTTAGAGTTCAACCTCCAATTTCGCATTAGATTCTTAGGTTAATCGAGCACTTAAGGAATTAAGGTTCATTGCTTAAGGATTAGTGTTTTTCACCTAAGGAATTAGGGAATAACCGCAAGCGGATTGTCCTCTAGATTGTGAAGTTCGATTATACTTAATTGCATGTTTCTTGAGGAAATTGTGAGCCGAAGCAATCCTGACCTGTTTTCTATTAATCACTTTCTACATTTCACTTTAACTCTGTTTCTGAAAATACAAAAACAACTATAAAACACTAAAACCATAAAAACCGAATGAACTTCATGTATTTTCTGTTGGTTCAGCTTGTACTAGTCCTAGATTGAGGTACTTACCACAATCCCTGTGGGACGATCAAATACACTACAATTTTAACGACTGGTGCGCTTGCCAAAGTGTAAATCCGAGAGTCACATTTTATTTTACTAAGATTTTTGCACCAAATTAATGGCTCAGGATTTCAGCATCACTATACAACAAGACAAACGAGTAAAGGTCTTCATCTTGGCTTCTTTGGGCTTGGGTTTGGGCTTGGGCCTATGGATTGGAAATAGGAAAAGTGTCAAGGCTTTTAAGAGGGTCTCCTTGGCCTTCTTGGTTCTTGACCTAGTCAAGGGACCACTAATAGCTTCCAAAGCATCCTCTACTCTTTCAGTTGCCTCTACTTGGATGACGTCCTCATTATACCTTTTTGACAAAGTAGAGACTTTTATAGGCACAACTTACTCCATATCCCACCAAGAAAATCCCTCTTTTTATTAAGGCTAGTGGGGCTTAAGTTCTCAACCTCATCGGTAGAATCTAAGACATTGACCCCTTGAACCAGATCAGAGATGTGGTTTTGGATGTCACCAAAAGATTCTTTATTCTATCCCTTTAGAGCCACTTTGAGCCTTTTCAATTTCTTTTTTAAAACAAAGGCTCCCCACCTTTCCATAAAAGTTCCATTGTAAATTTGTTTCACTAAACTCATTAGTTATCGTTCTTGTAACCTGCAATTTAGAAATCTGAACAGTTTATAGGTCATCAATCAGATTCATTGATCTTAAGGATAATGAGACAATGATTAGACACATCCCTTTATAGGACGTATTATCTACTCATAATCCACATTTGCAACCACTCTTAAAAGATCAAGAATCTATCCAATTTACTCTTAGAATGACCCTAACTAGGTGAATTTATTTTCTATTAATGGAATATCCAACAAATCAAAGAGTTCATTGTGAGCATGAGTTTGTGGTCCCTTCCTCATTCCTAGCACCTCTTCTTTCAGTTGGAAGCCTGAATGGTGACAAAGCTTCCCACTCCAAGTAACATGATATTATTATATTAAAAAATAAAAAAAATAATCTTATATGATAGTAGTAGATGTTATTATAATTTTTTTCTTTATTATAAATAATGTTGATATCACGTCAGTCATTAACCTAAAATGAGCGAAATTAATCTAAACACCGAAAAAAGGAAGTTTTCACACAATACTGTCACCGGGGAAGGACATTCTTTCTCTATATATATATATAGATATAGATATATATATATATATATATATATATATATATATATATATATATATATATATATATTATAGATTTTGAGTTCATTAGAACATATCCTCTGCTGGCTTCCAACATGGAAAGAAAGAGTTGTTTAATTACAATAAATTGGACAGCAAGAAAATAATATCCTGTTCGATACGTTTTCATTTGCATCTTTCTATTTATTTATTTATTGAAAATAATCCTAACTTACTGGAAAGGCTGTAACCACCAACGCCTCTAATTTTAATATATAACTCAACATAACATAATGTTCAAAAAAAGAATGCCAATCCAACTCCAATTAATTGCCAGAAGCAGCTCTTGTTTTTTAAAGGCTTAATTAAAATGTTAACTCCCGTAGAATTTTTAAGATTTAAATATACTCCCTATAAAAAAAATATTTAAGATTTAATCTCTAAATTTATTTTAATGTCTAGATTTATTTTATATTATTAATTTTGTCAATTTAACTATTCTGATAATTGGACTTTATGTCCATAATATTGTATACTTGTGCTTCAATTTTTATTATTAATTTTATTATCAATTCAGGAATTAATAAAATAATACTGATAATAGTTACAAGAACCGTTAATAAAATAAAACTAATGAATAATGAAATAAAATTATATAATTATTTTACTTTTTGTGTATTAATTCTTTTTATATATATTTTTCTGTCTTTATCTCTCGCAATCTGAACATCCCATGACATAAGCAAATTAGCAAAGTACAACTTAATACATTGGTCACATATGAGAAGAAGTTTTTAATTGTATCTTCCATCCTCTCACATGATATATGGATCCAAATCGAATGCCTCAAACCTCCTTGACCCCAAGTCAACGTACAGCTAGCATACACTAATAGCCACGCAATAAATTATTAAAATTAATTCTCTTGTTTTTTTTACTTAACTTATAATAAAAATATTTTTAATAAAAAATACTTATGCACAAGGGCATAGAATAAAAATGTCTCAATAAACTAAAAGATGTTATAAAATTATAAAGAAAATAAGATGAGAAAGAGACTTGTAGATAGAGATGAAGATTAAAAGAGGGGGAGAGAAATAGTGGAAGAGAAATGAAGGGAGTTCCAATTGTGTGTTATGTAATGAAGGACTTAAGTCCTATTTATACACAAAATTTGGACATCCATAATATTAAAATATTTGTAATACTCCCCATTGGATGTCCATATTTTAGAATGTACCTAGTTAAAACCTTACTAGGAAAAACCCAGTGGGATAAAAACTTAGTGAAGGAAAAAGAGTACAACATTCTTTACAAAGTAAAATAAATAATTAAATGTACAACTATTTAATTCTCCCCCTCATTAGAACATCCATGTCTAAGCCGCCAAAGACCAATCTTCTGTACTAGTTTCCCGAAGACTTTGGTCGGTAATGATTTTGTAAAGATACCTGCTAGATTCTCACATGATCGGACTTGCTGAGAAATACAAGTTGTATTATCTTCACATAAGATTGTTGATGGTAATTTTCCAGCATGCAAGCCACAGGTTTCTTGAATATGTTGAATCATAGATCTCAACCAAACACATTCCCGGCTTACTTCATGTAATGTTAAAACTTTAGCATGATTAGATGATATTGTTGTGATCATTTGTTTTATGGATCTCCATGAAATTGGTGTACCACCACATGTAAATAAATATCGTGTTTGTAATCGACCATTATGAGGATCAGACAAATACCCCGCATATGCATAACCAATTAGGTTTGCCTTGGATACATATAGAAAAAATAAACCCATGTCCATTGTACCTCTAAGGTAGTGAAATATGTGCTTAATCTCATTCTAATGCCTTTTTGTGGGTAGAGAACTATGTCTTGCTAACAAATTGACAGCAAATGATATATCAGGTCGTGTATGACTAGCAAGATACATTAGTACACCAATTACACTGAGATATGGTACTTCAGGACCAAGTAGTTCATCACTTTTCTCCTTAGGTCGAAAAGGATCTTTACTCACTTCAAGTGACCTTACAACCATCGGACTGCTCAATGGGTATGATTTGTCCATATAGAACCGCTTTAACACCTTTTCTGTATAAGTATTTTGGTGCATTAGAATTCCTTCCTTTAAATATTCTAATTGTAATCAGACAAAACTTTGTTTTTCCCAAGTCTTTCATCTCAAATTGTCTTTTCAAGCAATTTACAGTCTTCGAATGCTCTTCAGGAGTTTCGATGATGTTCAAATCATATAGATAGCAATTATAACTAACTCTTTCCTGAACTTTTCATAAAAAACGTATGAACAAATCGGGTCATTTCTATATCCTTCTTTCAATAAATATTCACTTAGACAATTGTACCACATGCACCCAGATTGCTTTAGCTCGTAAAGGGATTTATTCAATTTAATTGAATAATTTTATCGAGAATTTTTCTTGTATGCTTCAGGCAAATTAAATCATTCAGAGAGTTTTATATAGATGTCATTTTGCTTCAGGAAAATTAAATCCTTCAGGGAGTTTTATATAGATATCATTTTCAAGTGAGCCATATAAATATGTTGCAACAACATCCATTAGGCGTAAATCAAGTTTTTCACGAATGGTCAAATTAATCAAGTATCGAAAAGTACTTGCATCCATCACTGGTGAATATGTTTCATCGAAATTAATATCAGGTCTTTGTGAGAAACCTTGTGCAACAAGCCTTACTTTATATTGCACAATTTCACCATTTTCATTTCCTTTTTTCATAAAGACCCATTTGTACTCAACTAGTTTTACACCTTCAGGTGTTTGGACTACAGGTCCAAAAAATTTTATTTTTACAAGTGAGTTTAACTCTTCTTGCATTGCATCTTTCCACTTTGGCCAATTATTTCTTTGTGCACATTCTTTAACAGATTTTAGCTCATGATTCTTATCATCATTTATAATATCAAGAGCTACTTTGAATGCAAAAATTTCATTAATATCAACTTCATGTCGATTCCATTATATTTCATCCATGACATAATTTATAGAGATTTCTTTATTTTTATCAATTTCAGGTACCTTGGTTTCTTCTGGATTTGAAACCTTGATTATGTCAGGAGACTCTTCTAGAGTCATTATATCCTTGATTCGACCATCCTCTTTATTTATTGAGGATTTTTTATCTTTAGAACTAACAGGTCTGCCACGTTTTATTTTGGCTTCAGACTCATTTGCAATTTTAGATTGTCCTACAGGGATATCAACCTTTATTGGGGTATTAACAGCTGGTATACGTGACTTAGTCACTCTTTTTGGATCAATAAATACATTCAGTAATTGGTTTGCTAAATTTTGCAAACTAATTATTTTCTGAACTTCTAGTTCAGATTGCTTTGTTCGAGGATCAAGATGAGATAAAGATATCTCATTCCAACTAATCTTTTTATCCAACTGTTTATTTTCTCCCCTTAATGATGGGAAAACGGATTCATCAAAATGACAATCAACAAAACGAGCTATAAATAAATCACCTGTTAAGGGTTCAAGATATTTTATTATAGATGGATTTTCATATCCAACATATATTTCCAACCTTCTTTGAGGTCCCATCTTAGTGTGTTGTGGAGGAGAAATAGGAACCTATACTGCACTTCTAAAAATTTTTAGATGGGAAATATTTGGTTCTTTACCATGAACCAATTGTAAAGGGGAATATTCATAATAATTTGTAGGCCTGATGTGAATTAGTGCTGCTGCATGCAAGATTGAATGTCCCCAAGTTGAAATTGGGAGTTTTAATCTCATTAATAATGGTCTTGCAATCAATTTCAAACGTTTAATCAACGATTTAGCAAGTCCATTTTGTGTATGAACATGTGCAACAGGATGTTCAACATCAACTCCGATGGACATACAATAATCATTAAAATATTGAGATGTGAATTCACCAGCGTTATCAAGGTGTATTTTCTTGATTGGATAATCAAGAAAATGAGCTCTTAAACGAATTAATTGAGCTAGTAATCTCACAAACGCCTGGTTACGAGTTGACAATAAACAAACATGTGACCATCTAGTTAATGCATCAATGAAAACCATAAAATATCTAAATGGTCCACAAATATCACCTTTTATACGCTTTAAAATGTGAGTGATTCACTTCCAATTTTCATTAGTGATGGCTGAGTAATTAATTTCCCAAGCAGCACATGAGAAATTATTAGTTTGCACAATTTGTCTACTGGACAAACAATGACCATTTGAATTCTCAACTATTTTTTGCATAGGATGACCTAATCGTTCATGCCAGATAACAAAGTTATTCTTATTAAATAAACTTTCACTAGTGCAGAAGATGGCTACGAAGACAGGATACGAGCACGGTTATGTCAAAACCGTGTTAAAAAAAAGGCGGTGGCATTTTTGTAATATTTGAAGTCATATACGAGGACGGTTGACTTGAAACCGTCCTAAAAAGCCCTCTATGAACACGGTTCCTAGTGGACCGTGCTTAAAGACTGGTAAAATTTTTTAAACTTTTTTTTCTGAAAGACTTACAAAGACGGTTCATGTTAACCGTGCTTAAAGGTTGAGTAAATATTTTTATTAAATTTTTTAAAAAAATCCTACCAACACGGTTTTGAGGAACCGTCCTTAAAGGTGTTAATAATTTGTTTTTAAAATTTTCTTAAAGGCCTACTAACACGGTTTTG
Source organism: Clitoria ternatea (assembly GCA_037962975.1). Taxonomy (NCBI): domain Eukaryota; kingdom Viridiplantae; phylum Streptophyta; class Magnoliopsida; order Fabales; family Fabaceae; genus Clitoria; species Clitoria ternatea. Next base: position 146,552,086 of record CM075673.1, read on the forward strand.
TAGAACCGTCCTTAAAGGTTTTATTAATTTGAATTTTAAATGATTTTAAGAAGAACTACGAAGACGGTTGCTCATAACCGTCCTTAAAAGGTTGATTCTTAGAAGGCATACGAAGACGGTTGCTCTGAACCGTCCTTAAAGGTTGAATTTAAATATTTTTTTAAGAAGGCCTACGAAGACGGTTACGCGTGACCGTCCTTAAAAGTTGGATACTAAGACGGTTGCTAGTTACCCGTGCTTAAAAAGGTGTTACCAAGACGGTTGTGATGGGAACCGTCCTTATATATAACACTTTTCCACTTCCCAAAGCTATCACGGGTACACATTACCCCACACATTGCATTTCATTTCCCTCCATTCTCCCTCTTACCGTGTTCGTCTTCTTCCTTCAACTCCCTCCATTACCGTGTTCGTCTTCCCCTCTATCATACCTCCTCACGTCTTCTTCCTCATCCCTCTTCCCTTCCCCCACTACGAACGTGCTCCTCCTTGTTGCCTCCTCACGTTTTCTTCCTAATCCATTTCTCCATTTTGACAAGGACATCCACTTCCTTCCCTCCACTACGCATTGCACTCTAACTACAAGGTTCTTCCTAAAATTCCATTTTTCTCTTATATACGTATGATTGTTTGGAGAAAAGGCCCATTTCATTTTCGTTGGAATTTGCTGCCAAACATGCTGTTGTTGATACAATGTTGGGCTTAGTTAGCATAGATTGTTATATGTTATAAGTTATATATTAGGAAAATTAAAATGTTGTTAAGTATAGATTAAATGCCATTAGTTATATGTTAGGAAAATTAGAATGTTGTTAACTATAGATTAAATGCTTAGGTATTTTGAATTTATTTTGTATTAGAATTTATTTTGAATTTATTTTGAATTTATTTCCAAATCAATTAAATGTTTTATTGTTAGGCTTAGATAGTATTAGAAAAATGAGAATGCCATTAATATATTAGGAAAATGTAATTAGGAAAATTAGAATGTTGTTAATTATAGATTAAATAGTTAAGTGTTAATTGATTGTTGAAATTATTTTGTATTCTGTTTATAAATTTAAGCTAAATACATAAAAATATTAAACTTTAACTAAAAAAAATGTTAGTTGTAAGAGTAAAATAATAAATTGTATTAAACATGAACATTTTAACAAAATAAATTAACCCATAATTAATGTTGATTAGTCAAGTTAAGAGTATAATTACATAATCAATTAATCCCAAAATTATTTTAGTTCTATAATTTTAAATAATTTTATTATTATAATAATAACTAGTTTAGTTTAGTTTATTATACAACACCCCAAACACCATACGGTAAATCTAAATTGTACCCGATTAATTAAAAAAACTAGTAGTAGTAAACTAATTACTTTCTTTAGTTTGAATTTAAATTTTGTGTGCTAATGTTGTTTACGGTAATTTTGATTTGTTATTTGTTTAAGTTCTGATAAATTTATTTAGTCCCTTTTAAATGAGTTTATGATTGTTTAAATTATACGAGTGAACCATAGTTTCCCGTTTGAGATTCGACACAAATGGTAATTAAATTAATTGATTTCATCGTTTGTGTTGAATCTTGAATTGTCTGTTTGGACAGTTTGGGGTGAACAATTTTTTATGCGTCATTGCTATGTACAAGTTTTAGGACTTATTTTAAAATTTGATGAAGTTTTGGTTAGTTAAATTTTGTATTGTTCTCTGGGTGCATATTTGATTGTGGTTGAAGATGATGTGACCACTTTCATTTCGTGTACTTAGAGACCAATACGAAATGCTACCGAAATTTTATCAAATTTTAAGATAAATTCAAAGTTGTATGCAGTTATGAGTATAGAAAAATGTTCATCCTGAATGGGTAGGACCACCACCTTTGTGAAGAAAGTAAGATTCATAGCACCGTTAAATTTACTGGTATTGTAAACAGTGAGTATGGATCGAAGTTGGATAACTGCATCACGTATAAGTCTAGAATATGAGGGTGGAGTTAAAACATTCATAGAGTACGTGATACGAAATGCTGAAGAGGTGAATGGAATGTATTTTTGCCCTTGTGTTAAATGCTTAAACATGCGCCAGCTAGAATTGGCAGAGGTGCGAGAACATCTGTTGTGTGATGGATTTCTTCAGAGTTATACGCGATGGATATGGCATGGTGAACATGTTGAGGTGCCAAGTACTAGTTTTCAAACAAAAGACCAAAGCTTTGCGCATGAGGTTGATGACGACATGGATGACCGACTTGAGGATATGATCCGTGATGTAGGGGTAGAAAGTTTTAAGAGAGCTCACGTATATGCGAGTCTATGCAAGGATTCTGAAAAGCCGTTGTATCCGAATTGCTCTAATTTCACAAGGTTATCAGCAGTTTTACGATTATTTAATTTGAAAGCGCTAAATGGGTGGACAGATAAAAGCTTCACTGACTTGCTTAAGTTGTTAAAAGAAATGCTCCCAGTTGGTAACACTTTGCCAAATCGTAACTATGAGGCTAAAAAGGTGTTGTGTCCTATGGGCTTGGAGTATACGAAGATACATGCATGCCCAAATGATTGTGTATTATACCGTGGTGAGTACGAAATGCTACATCAATGTCCTAGGTGTGGGGTGTCACGGTATAAGAAGAAAGAGGTTGATTCTGATGGTTTCTGCAAAAAAGGGTCTCCTACGAAGGTGTTGTGGTATCTCCCTATAGTTCCAAGACTAAAGCGTCTATTTGCCAATGCAGATGATGCGAAGCTTATGAGATGGCATATTGATGAAAGGGTTGTTGACGGACTAGTTAGGCATCCGGCAGATGGATTACAGTGGAAGAAAATGAATACGATGTTTCCAGATTTTGCCCGTGACCCAAGAAATGTTAGGCTTGCGCTAGCCACAGATGGCATGAACCCATATGGGAACCAAAGCACAAACCACAATTCGTGGCCTGTTTTGTTGTTTGTTTACAACTTGCCGCCGTTGTTATGCATGAAGCGGAAGTAGGTTATGTTATCAATGATAATTTCTGGTCCACGACAACCAGGGAACGACATTGATGTATACTTATCTCCGTTAGTTGAAGACCTGAAAATGTTATGGGAAGAGGGGGTTGATGTGTTCGATGGGCTTACAGGACAATCATTCAATTTGAGGGCCATGTTATTTTGCACGATCAATGATTTTCCAGCTTATGGTAACCTCTCGGGCTATAGCGTCAAAGGACATAAAGCGTGTCCTGTATGTGAGGAGGGAACTAGTTCTGATCGACTACATCATGGAAGGAAAAATGTTTATCTTCGACATCGTAGGTTTCTCACACCTAATCATCCACTTCGTAGGTTGAAGAAGTCGTTCAATGGTGCACAAGAGTTTGAAATGCCTCCCCCACCATTGTCTAGTCGACAAGTATATGAAAAGGTGAAAGAAGCCAATATGGTTCTTGGTAAGTCTGAGAAGCAGTCTATCTCAAAAAACACATGGAAGAAAAGGTCAATATTTTTCGATCTCCAATATTGGAAAGAGCTTGATGTGAGGCACTGTATTGATGTGATGTATGTAGAGAAAAATGTATGCGATAGTTTGGTTGGAACCCTGTTAAACATACCTGGAAAAATGAAGGATGTCCTGAATTCGCGTTTAGACTTGGAGTTATTGGGTATACGTGAGGAGTTGCACCCACCAGTAAAGGGAAAACGAACATATTTGCCGCCAGCATGTCATACCTTGTCTAGAAAAGAGAAGCAAAGTTTGTGTGAATCGTTGTGTAGTGTCAAAGTTCCATCTGGGTACGGTTCCAACATCAACACTTGTGTTTCCTTGAAGGATCTGAAGTTAGTTGGTTTGAAGTCACATGATTGTCATATGCTGATGCAACAATTTCTACCTATTGCCATTCGTGGCATTCTCCCTCAAAATGTCAGACATGTGATAACAAGGGTGTGTTTATTTTTCAATGCCATGTGTGCCAAAGTAACCGCCCACGATGAGTTGGTAGCGTTGGAACAAGAAGGGTTTCTTATACTATCCCAGTTGGAAATGTATTTCCCTCCTTCATTCTTTGACATAATGGTACATTTAATCATCCATTTAGTGAGGGAGGTCCGTTTGTGTGGGCCAGTGTTCTTGAGGTGGATGTATCCTGTTGAGTGATACATGAAAATTTTAAAAGGCTATATGAAGAACCAACGTCGTCCCGAAGCATCGATAGTAGAAAGGTATATTGCAGAAGAAGCAATTGAGTTCTGCACAGATTATATGTCACAGGCTGAAAGCATTGGTATTCTGAAGACTCGTCACGAAGGGCGGTTGGATGGGAAAGGTACCATTGGGAGAAAAATTAAAAGCATGTCACGTGATGAAGTACTCCAAGCACATTTTTATATTTTGAACAACACAGACGCTGTGCTCCCGTATTTAGCTGCACATAAAGATATAGTCAAAAGAAACAACCCTAGAATGGCTGAAAAGTGGGTGTTGAATGAACACAACAAAACGTTCATGCAGTGGTTCAAAATGACCCTTCTTAAAGATACATCTGCTTCTGAGACATTGCATCGACTGGCACTAGGACCCAACTTTGATGTAATCACTTATTGTGGCTATGACATAAATAATTATTCTTTCTATACAAGGATTCAAGATGACAAAAGTACAGTGCAGAACTGTGGAGTTATGGTTGTGGCCGAATCAATGCATTTTTCCACTTCAAAGGACAAAAACCCTGTCATGGCTGAGTTATGTTATTTTGGTGTCATTGAAGATATATGGGAAGTTGATTACGGTCGTTTCACAGTGCCTGTTTTTAAATGTAAATGGGTTGATAGCAATCAAAATAGATGATTTTGGTTTTACGTTAGTGGACTTAAACAAGGTTGGTCATAAAGAGGAGCCTTTCATTATGGCAGCTCAAGTAAAACAAGTTTTCTACGTTGTTGACCCATCAGATAAACGATGGTCAGTTGTTCTCCAAGGTAGACACAACATTGAGGATCCATGCCTTGATGTCCTAGACATACCTTGTCTAACAACACGTACACCAACAGATGTTGTGGAAGATCTCATAGATGATATAGTTGTGACTCGTAATGACCACTAGGAGGGTTTGTGGGAAACATAGGGTATGGTTATATATTATTCATCATATTTATATATCATTCATCATGTTTATATATCATTTGTCATGTTTATATATCATTCGTCATGTTTATAAACTGATTCTTGTTTTTTTGAACAGATACCTATGGCTGATCAGGATTCACATGCGAGACCTGACTCCCAGAGCACCGATTCCTCAGCTAGGAGGAGAGGTGTTACCCGGATGACCAATGTTGCACTTAGGCGTCATCAGGGTCAGAGGACCCATGTTGACATTGATATTTGCACCGGGAGGACTTCAGGACCCAACGCCGCCAAGTTTCAGAGTTACTTAGGTGTCTTGGCACGGTCGAAGGTGTCCATCATTATCCCTGATTGGGATAGTGTTGAGGAGGTTGTGAAGAATGCAATTTGGGCTAATGTTGTTGTAAGTATATTTATCTGTACATTTATTTACTCGTGTTGTAAGTTGTTATGCGCAATAATCTCATCCTTGTTTATTTGGCACTTGTAGGATGCTTGGGATATTCCTGCAGTTGATACACTATGTAGGAAGATCATGTCTGAGATCGCTGACCGATGGAGGACATTCAAGAGCAACCTGACCTCCACGTATATTTTAATTTTAAAATATAAATGTTTAAACTCATCATTTTTTAAGTTATCAATTAGTTAATTCAAATAATTTAAATTTTAGGTATGTCTACGGGAAGAAGCAGGGTGAGTTTCCTGGAGATAGATACACATCCATAGATCGACAGACTTGGGATGCGTTTGTGGCATCCAGGCACACGGATGACTTTATTGTATATATCTTTTACTGATTATGTTTTTATAGTTATCGGAGAATGTATAACGTATAAATGTCTTTGAATTGTTTCTGATACAGGCCAGACGCATGAAAGCACAGGAAATTAAGGGGAAAAATGACTGCCCTCACAGGTTGTCACGTAGGGGTTACCGATTATTGGAGGATCGGATAATGGAGGAGAAAGCTAGACAACGTCAAGGTAGCCACTCTGACACCACTATTGTGGATCCCCCCTCCCCACCCACACGACATAAAAAATGGAAGCGTGCCAGGACGAAGAAGAGTAGTCAGTACACTTCATCACATGTTGAGGAGGTTGTCTCAAGGATTGTAAGTACAAAGCTTATCAATATCTTTTATGAAATGTTAAATGTCCATCAAACCCTAAACACTAATCATTGACTTTTGGTTGCAGGATTCCTTGGTTGAGCAGTCGACCCAAGGGTCATTTGTGTCACATGGTAGGGATGATATATTGACCGCCACCATAGGTCGACCAGAGCACCCTGGACGAGTACGTGTAGCTGGTCGAGGTCATGGTACGTTTACATTAATAGTCTTAGATTCTGTATGATAACATTTTTATTTGTAATTATTCTTTCTCTGTAGGCCTCCGAAGCTATTTCGGTCATGTAGCTACCCCTTCCCAATCCATATCTGATTTGGAAAAGAGCTTTGAGGAGAAGGTTGCCGCAGTGAAGGCAGAGGCAAAGGAGGAAATACAGAGGCTGCTTCAGGAAGAGATGGCACGGTTTCGGAGTGAGATGATGGTGTCATTTAGTCAACAATGTCAACCTACGCCACCGGTGTTGGACCCACAGGTTACATTGTACATTATTTAGTTAAATCACCTATGATTCGTTATCATTATTTCTTGAATAACTTCAAAATGTTGTGTAATTATGCAGACTAGACAGGTCAGCACAAAGGGGTCATGTGCTGCACCTGATGGTGATGATGACGACATAATCTTGGAGACTGCCGTCAGTGTAACCTATTTGTGGATGGAGTGAAAGAGCCAGTTGCCATTGGTTCAGTGTATAACCAAGGCCCTTTGGTTCACCATCAGAAATTGCCTGATGGTGTGTCAAGGATTTCGGTTGTACAGGTCCTCAAGGCAGATGCAGTTGTTCCCATTCCAACTTCTGAGGTACGACTCGTCAGCCAGGCTGTAGGACACTTCCTTATGTGGCCGACCAGACTTGTGTCAGATTCTGGTCCCCAGGTATGCTCTTTACCCAAGCATCAATTATATATTAAGTTATAGTTTCAATAATCATAAATTGCTTCTAATTTTTTAACTAATTTAACAGGGTGTTGCCCCATCAAAGAAGCCAGAGCCCCCTTGATCCGATAGAACAACTATGGGACATATCGGCTGGGCTTCGCAATTGCACTATCCCGGTCCCATGGGAGGAATCTATTTTTGGTCTCCCGAGTGAGTGCCCGGTGTACATTGCACGACCTAACTTGTGTGAGGTCCTAACAGGGAATCAGATGTTGAATATTTCAGGGATTCAGTGTTGGGAGCTGTAAGTATAATGTTTTTCGTTCAATGATACTATCAATTAAATTTATATTTTTTACAACACTTAACATCTACAAATTTGATTAGGTTTTTACATAGACTTTGCATAGAGAGAGGTGTCGATGACACTTATAGTTTCCTGGAGCCCTCTCTAATACAACTTCGTGGGAACAACAAGAAGGGGATTCAGGCATACATCCAGAATTGGATGCATGCCTCGGACAAGACTGTGTACCTTGCGCCATTTCATAGAGAGTAAGAGTCTAATAAATATTTAGTTATTTTTGTTAATTTAGACATGGATTGTGTTGTTACTATTTACATTGCAGCCTTCACTGGCAACTGTTGGTCATTTGCCCGAAGGACGACATTGTTGCATGCTTCTGTTCATTGCATGGGAGTCCTGGTGTGGACTACATGAAAATACTAGAAGGGTAAGTTGATTTTTAAAAATAAAATAACTTTACATATTTGATTCACTTATTCTATTAACTAAGCTGGTGTTTTATTCTCTTACAGGGCTTTAATTGGGTACCATCTACTACGCGGCAAAGGGACCAAGAAAAGACTAGAGTGGGTCTTCCCAAAAGTAAGCACTTCAATTAATAAGCATTATTTTTAAAGTTACCTCAATTAGTAACAAAAAAAATAACCAATTTTGAAATCAATGTATGGTACCTTGTAGTCTTATCGGTAGGATGGCAGCTTTAAGTGTGGGTATTTCGTGATGAAGACGATGCTCACCATTGTCCAATCTGGTATAGTAGACAGATGGACAACTGTAAGTTTTTGCTGCCTACTTAAATTTATTTGATTTTTACATATTACTATTACAATTTGTTGCTTACCTATTAATGATTATGTCTTCTTTGTAGCACTTTCGAGACTCTTCCTCAATGTTCCCTGAAGGATACATTGACGAAATCAGAAACCAATGGGCCACCAGCCTTCTTCAACTCAAGGAGGGACTCCAATAGACTTCTGTCATTTATTATATTATTACTGTGTAGTTATATACCTATTAGTGTAGCTTAATCACTTATTGTGCATTTTATATACCATATTTGATGTTTAGATAGTTTGATTGAAATTTATTCATTTTCATTATTATTCATCATTGGGCTGTCTGGTTACTGTTTACAGGTTTTGGGAAAGAATAAAAATCAAAAAAATTTTTTTAAAAAAATAAGGTTTTAAGCACGGTTAAGGTTTTAACCGTCCTTAAAAGTCCAACTTTTCAGTACGGTTGTGCCTTAACCGTGCTTAAAAGTGCTCAGAAACAAGCACGGTTCATAGGAACCGTCCTTAAAAGTAAGGAGATACGAGCACGGTTCAAAGGAACCGTGCTTAAAAGTCCAACCTACGAGCACAGTTACAAATAACCGTGCTTAAAAGTGCCTTACAAGCACGGTTGGAAGGGAGATACGAGCACGGTTCAAGGCATTCGAACTTAAAAGTTCCCGACCTACGAGCACGGTTACTAACAACCGTGCTTAAAAGTCCCCTACAAGCACGGTTGAGAACCGTCCTTAAAAGCCCCAGTCTACAAGCACGGTGGGAACAAGCACGGTTCCGGAACCGTGCTTAAAGGGTCACCAGAACCGTGCTTAAAAGTCATTTTTCCACTAGTGTTTTGGTTTACAAAAACTTTTGTTTCAACTGTACTAATATATGTGTAGTACAAACCGAAGGAAAATGAAGGCAATTTTTCCAATATATATTTCTTATCAGAAATTAACTTTGTGATGTAAAGATATTCATCATTTCCTTCATTTGTGGTCTCAATATGGTATCCATTTCTGCGGATATCCTTAAAACTCAATAAATTTCTTTAAGACTATAATGCACTTTCAATGTTCAATTTTGATCCTCCAGGTAACAAAATACTGGCTCTACCGGAGCCTTCAATTATATTTATACTACCAGATATAGTATTAACATTGACATCTTGTTTTACTATATGGTAGAATTATTTCTCATTCTTGAGAATAGTATGAGTTGTTGCACTGTCTACATGACATATATCTTCGTCATTCATATAAGCATTCATTCTTCATCAAATAATAATAATAAAATCATGAGTGAAAAAATATAATTAAAAATAATAAGTATTTAACATAAATTCATAACAAAATAAATTTTATGAAATATAAAATAATTTATTTAGGGGCACTCTCCTTTCCAACCAAGTGGTCAATATCTTCTTCAGGAAGAGTAAGGAAATCATTAATATCAAAGTGAGTATAAACATCATCTATACCAGTCAAATTTGTTTCTATTATTTTTCCTTTATTTATTTTAAGGGATTTTTGGTATAGATTAGTCAGATGCTTTGGTGTACGACAAACGCGAGACCAATAACCTTAACGATAACAAATATTTTTAGTTTATTCGCTACTTTGAATATCTTTTCCCTTTTCCATACGATCTTTATTTTTCTATACAAATGATGATTTTTTTTTATCATTTCGACCACGACCACGACCATGAGTATAATGATCATGTGTTGCTACATTCACTTCTGGGAATGGAGCAGTTCTAGTTGGACGAGACTCATAATTCATTATATTTTTTTTACAAGGAGGCAAGTATAAATATAATTTCACATAAGGAACCCGGTAATAAAAATTTAAAATTTTCATAAAATATCATTCAGATACTAGAAGTATAGTGATAAAGTGATAACTTATCATGTTATAAGTCCCGAATTTGAATCCTTATAAATATTATCTTATTTATTAACCCCTTTATTTATATAAAATATATTATATTATTTATAATAATTAGCCAAATTTTAAGGTTTCCTTTTTATTCAGCTTTGGTAATGGGTGATATGATGCATCAATTCTTGGCCTTTTATTAATGTTTGGCCGTGAGAATTATTGAAGCATATAGGGTAATTGCAGTTGGAAAAAGTCAAGCACATGGGACCTTTTTCTTAGCTTTTAACATGAAAAGCACATGGAAGCATGGAACATTGCTTTGTTGACCGTGAATGCACTAGACAATGGAGAATAGTTTTTAATAAAATAATGGGCACTTGGAAAGCTACTAGTTTGACGTGAATGAATGGAGAAAGGATAACATTTGTTGCAATTAAATATTTTACACATGGGACCTAGCTTTGGATTAAAATATTTACAAATGGAGTGTAGTAAGCAAATAATATAATAATCATGCACCAGAAATGAAAGTAAAGTCAATATTAGCTATATTAGCTACATGAAATACACGACCCGTGAAGTTAAGCAAGCAATAAACTAAATTTAATAATATTATAATGGACAATAGCTACAATAGCTAGTAATGGAAAGGAATAATATTTAATAATAATCAAGTGCTGAATTTGTGATGGAATGGTGATACAGTACATATATAAAATAATCAAGTGAATAAGAGGTAGTGTGGTAAAGTGAATTATAAATATAATTAAGAATAAATTTTTTTTAGATTGTTATAAAATTAGTGCATGAATGAATATAATATAAAATAATGTATAGTGTATGAAATGACATGAAATGAATAAAATGTAAAATATAGTGCAGTGCATGTTGGAAGTTCACGTGAAGCATGTAGGCACATGTAGGAAATCCAATAATTATCATAAATAACATGTGAAGTATAAAATAATGCAATCAGGTACTGCAGTGCAATAATTAGCATATAATAAAATAATTGTGAATGTTTAATTTGAGAAGGCAAATAGTAACGTGAAATATAAAATAAAATTAATATTAGCAAGTAATAAAATACCCTTTTCTAAGGCTATTATAGTTCTTCAGGAACTATCAATAAATATTTTCAAGAATTCTGAATTATTTAACTATTAATTTTATATATCCTAAAAGGATGTTTTATAAATAAGTTCTTCAGGAACTTTTTTTTATGATATAGATATAATCTTATACATTCTTCTAGGATGTTTAGAATATAAGTTCTTCAGGAACTTTTATAATATATACATAAATAATATAAATTAAAATTATAAAGAATAATAATCATATATATTACCTCACTTAGTCTTGATTAGATCTCAGTTGGTCAGAACCTCGTGTTGATAACGTGTTATAAAATTATAAAGAAAATAAGATGAGAAAGAGACTTGTAGATGGAGATAAAGATTAAAAGAGGGGGAGAGAAATGAAGGGAGTTCCAATTGTGTGTTATGTAATGAAGGACTTAAGTCCTATTTATACATAAAATTTGGACATCCATAATATTAAAATATTTGTAATAAAAGATAATAACAAAGTTGGTGCACTGATGTTTTGAAATCTTGTTCAACAATCCCTAACTTATAATTTGACTTTTGTTTATCAACTCTTGAAAGGAAAAAGTACAAAAGGTGTGATTGAAATAATTTATAAATTCTTTAAGTTATTTTTAATTTATTTTAATAAGTTAATCAGTATAACTTATTAAAATAAATTATTAAATTTTAATATTTTTGTTAAATTTGTATAATAAATTCTTATATAAAAATAATTTATCACGAGCTTTTAATTAAGTTGAACATTTAAATTAACTCATCCTAAGAGCATCTATTGGTTAATGATTTAAGATTTATATTTTAGCTCCTGATTATTTTTTTAAAAATTTTAACCCTTAATTTTTTTAAATAGTCACATTGAATCTACATCATTACACTAAATCATGAGTTGAATCAGATTCTAAAAAAATTTAGGGAATACATTTAACTATTTAAAATATTGTAGGGAATAAAACCACTTTCTCTCATATTTATAAAGCTAGAAGCTAAATTTGAATGTTTAAAAAAGAAAAGTAATATATACTCCTATATCATTCTCTTATAAATTATTTATTTATTAATGATTAAATATTTTTTATGTTGTTAAGATAAATTATAACATCTTAATTTTAATTATTGGTTAATTTTATTGACCAAATAATTAAATTGAGAATGTTAATTAAATTAAGGCGGTTAAGTTAATTTCTAAAAATTATCTAGGCACGTTTCAGGTGATTTGAAGCTACCCAATTGATTTCAGAAATTAACCAAACGAGCCAAAGGACTAAATTTCCCTTGATGCTATGAATTGCAAATTCACTCTTTTTCTCAATTCCTCACTTCCACTTTCTCGTGCATGTTGTAGACCAAAAGCAAAGACCATTACCTTTCTTCTCTTCTCCACCGTGAGATACACCACCACTATTCTCCTTCAATTTTCCTTAAATCAAAGCAAGAATCAAGCTCCATTTCCTTCTCTCTCCCACGAAGATAAAGGGGAGCTTGGTGGTTCTTCAATTTCGTTTCTAAAAGGTAAGCTCCGAGAACCCCACTTCGGGTTGGCTTGTTCATTAGAAACCCCACTTCTTGATTCTTCAATTCCATGGATTTAGGTTGCTTTGGAGCCTATTTTGTGTGTGGGCAACTTTGGGATAATTGGGGTTTTCTAATTCCTCAAAATTCAAGTTACATGATAACCCATGACTCTGTTTCCTAAATGCGAGTATTAACCCTTCGATTTCCATGGTTAAGGACTATTTTGGAACCCTTTTGAACCTTGGGCAGTGTTGGGATCTTATGGGTCAAGTATCGGAACCCGTTGGTGAAGTTTGGTAAGTCGAACGCTTTCAAAGCTTCGTTGTTTTGCTTAACTGTTAATAGTTGTTATGTTTCAGGTTGCAGAGTGATGGAAAAATAATTAAATTAAGTGAATTTAGTAATCGAGTTATTAATCATAAATTATCGATATTATTCCATGTAGGAATTGAATTGGTAAAGTGATCGGAAAGGAGTTAGAAAGCAAGGATTCCAAGTAGGGGAGCATTACATTTTAAATGTATAGATTATGAATAGATAGTGGGATATGACTTTAGTTACGAAATGATTTATGTTTGATGAATTGATTGAAATTATGTTGGTTGGTTGATTTATGACATATCTCCTTTTATTATTGTTCTTGATATGATTGATGAGTTTTGAGCTCTGTTCATATATAATAAATTGATGAAATGATGAATTGATGATAAGTTACATTGGGTTGCAATGACAATTGATGATTATTGATGTTATTGGATCTATGTTGAACATGATAAATATGATTATTGATGTTATTGGATGATGAGAAGTACTCAACATCGACCCCCGTTGCAATGTATCGTGCCATAGAAATGTTTGGCCTCCGTATGGCCTCCATGGGTCAACATTTGGACAGGCATTACAGTGCTCAGGAGGGATATTTAAGAGCTTTGAAGGAGGAAAATAAGGCTTTAAAGTAGGAGAGAGAGCTATGGCTGCACAACTCTGGGAAGCTCGGGAGGTGATAAAAGAAGTGTCTATCTTGAAGAATGATTTGAGGCAAGTGGAAAAGGACTTAGATATTGCTCGGTCTGGGGGGCCCTTGCCGAATCTAAGCTTGCTACTACTAAAGAAAGATGCACCTATTGGGAGAGGCGTCTAAATACGGTGGAGGGGTCTTACCACTCCTTATCATTGAAGAAAGTGGCGCAAAGTCTAGTCTCCAGAAGGCTTATGAGGCTCTTGTTTCTTCTTAGGAAGAGTTGAAAACCACGGAGTTAAGGCATCAAGAAGAGATGCTTGAGTCTCATGCTGATATAGCTACGTTATAGGGCGAGGTTTCCAAGAAATATATTGTTGCCTTCAAGTTATGCTGTGAGCAAGTTTTTGCATTGAACCCCTTTGCTTCAATCTCTTAGGAGGGGCTCGAACCATTTAAAGTGGTGGTTGATGGCCAACTTGTTAACCTTCTTGACTCAGATGATGCTACTGCTGATCCTTCTCCCTCTCCCCCAGGAATCAAGATAGAGCAATCGTTGAGTAGGCTTCAAGCGAGGCTGGTGCCGCTGCTCTTAGTGCTAATGTGAAGCAGGCTGGGAATGTGTCACCGTTTCTGATACCAATATGGAGCAGGCCTCGGGTGAAACTGGCTCTGAAGGTGGAGCTGTTGGGGCTGACAAGGGCCCTTATGATATATTGTTGTTTGTGTTTGTGTTTTTCTTGAAAAACTATGTTATTGATGTATGTAGTAATGCAAGTTGATTTTATAGTAAACAAAAAGATAACTTGTGTTTATTGTATGCTTGCTCTTACTTGGTTTTGCTGACTTATACGTAAGCGTATTTCATCTGGGTTCCTTCGAATTGTTTCCCTCAAGTGAGTGTTGACTTAACATGTTTTTTTTGGAGGGTTTTTCCCTGGATGAACGTATTTCACTCAGTTTTCCTTAAATCATTTCCACCAAGTGAGCGGGTTTTCTTGACTTAACGTATTTTGTTTTTTAGGAGGGTTTTGTTTTCCTTGGATAAAAGTATTTCATTTGGGTTCCCTCAGATCGTTTCCCCTAAGTGAGCATGTCTCACTCTAGTTCTCTTGACTTAACGTATTTTCTTTTTGGGAGGGTTTTGTTTTCCTCGGATGAACATATTTCATTCGGGTTCCCTCAAATCATTTCCCCTGAGTAAGCGTGTCTCACCTGGGTTTTCTTGACTTAACGTATGTTTGGGAGGCATATTGAAGAGTGAAAATTTGATTGTTGGTTGAGTGAGGGCCTCATTAAAACCTCTTAGGTGAAAAACTCTATAGGAAAAAACCTCCTAGATAGGAAAAAGAGTGCCCGATGCCTTACATTAATTGTGATACATTTTCAAATGTGTGGTGTTCCAAGTTTGAGGGATGTTCTTCCCCGTTAATTATTCCAACCGATACGATCCTTCCCCACGACTTCTTTAACTTGGTGCGGGCCCTTCCAATTAGCTGCAAATTTCCCATCTTCCCCCGCCCTTCAATTATTATTAGGGATGGTAAAACGGGCCAGGCCCAACAGGCTGGCTCGCCAAGCCTGCCAAATTTAGAGAGGGGACACGAATTTTTAGCCTGCCTCCCGCCAAGGCCTGCCCCGCCTGGCGGGCCAAAACCTTGGCGGGGCGGGCCGGCCCGACGGGCCCCCGCCAAAAGAAAAGATATATAAATATTACTAATTTATACTTTATTTTATTAAAATATATACTTTAATTTTCTAAAATTAAAAAAAAAGTAACATCTCTTACTATTTATACATTTCTTTTAATAATATTTTCTTTAGTTTTTTTTAAAAAATATTTTTCTAATTTTTTAATCTTAATTTGACACATTTTTTAAAAAAATTACAATTTTAACTTTGGCGGGCCAGCCCGTCGGGCCCGCCTTAGGCGGGGCGGGCCCTGAATTTTGGCCCGTTCCCGCCCTGCTTTTTGGCGGGCTTTGGCGGGGGCGGGCCAACCCGTTTTGCCATCCCTAATTATTATCAGTAACTCGTAGGACTAGGTCCCCTTGCCGGAACGGTCGGGGCCTGAGCATGGAGTTCCACTTCTGTGCTGATTTTTTCTTAGAGGCTTGGATCTTTACAAAGGCTTTGTCACGTTCTTCTAAGCTGAGATCCAGGTCTTCTCATCTTCCATTATCGTTGTCTTCCTCATCGTAGGCTATTCTCCGGGTGGCGGTTCTCCTAGTTCAATTGGGATCATGGCGTTTGCGCCATAAGTGATTCGAAATGGGGTTTTGTGAGTTGACTAGTATGGGGTCATGTGGTAAGCCCGTAAAGCTCCTGGTAGTTCTTCCTCCCATTCGCCTTTCACCTGCCTTAGTCTGCGTTTCAATTCCTGAAGAATCACCTTATTGGCTGCCTCGGTTTGACTGTTTGTCTTTGGGTGTTCGACAGATGCGAATCTTCTTTTGATGCCCAAATTCTCGTAGAATTGGATGAAGCCTTTATTTGTAAATTGTCGCCCATTATCAGAGATTATGGTATGGGGAAGTCTATGCCTATAGATTATATGTTTCCATGTAAAGGTCTGGACCTTAGCCGTGGTAATGGTGGCGAGGGGCTCTACTTCAATCCACTTTGTGAAGAAGTCTATTACGACTAGAAGATACTTTACCTTGCCTTTTCTAGGCGGGAAAGGCCCTAGATATCTATACCCCAAGTGTTAAAGGCCAGGGGGAGAGAATTCCATGTAATGGCTTCAGGTGATTATTGATCCGATTGACATTTCTCTGACATGGGTCACACTTCTTGACAAATTTAGAATAATCTACATGAAGTGCTGGTCAGAAGTACCCTACTCTAATCACTCGGGCAACCGGGGGGAGGGGGGCGAACTCCCCCTGAAGACCACAAATTCCCAAGTGCAACTCTCACATTACATACTCAGATTGTTATGCGTTTAGTCACTTTAGGAGGGGTAATGTAAACCCCATTTTGTAGAGCTACTCGTTTAATAAAGTGTAGTTTATTGTGTGTACTTGTAGCTTTCTAGATTGTGAGGGATCCGCTAGGAGGTTTTCGCATATTAGAAAGTCTATGATCGGAGTCATCCAGATCTCTTCTTCTGTAGTTGTGGTGACCTGGCATATTTGCTCCGACTCCTGTATAGTGGGTTCCTCCAGAGTAACCTATATAATTATTTTCATGGTGTTTGCCAATTTAGAGAGTAGGTTAACTCTTTCATTCTTCGCCCTTGACACATAAACAATCCTAAAAAGCTTGAGCTTCTCCGTTAACTATTTTACATGTGCCAAGTACTTGGCCAGAGTGGGGTCTTTTGCTAGGTATGATCCTTTGACTTGTCTTGCTACCAACTAGGAATCAATATTCACTTGTATGCATTTAGCCCCTAGGTCGAGTGTTATTCGCAGCCCTGCAATCAGGGCTTTATATTCCACCTAGTTGTTATTGGCTTTGAACAAGAACCTCAAAGACTCTTCCACCACCAGACCAGTGGGGGATTCCAATATGATTCCTGCTCCGCTTCCCTTGACGTTGGATGACCCGTCTACCGAGAGGGTCCATAGGGCATGCTCGGCATCATAGGCTTCTTTGTCGTCCCCAAACTCCACCAAGAAGTCTGCTAGGACTTGTGCTTTGATAGGGCCCCTCGGCTCATAACAAATTCCGTACTCGAAAAGCTCCACCGCCCAGGCCACCATTCACCTCGCAAGCTCAGGTTTCTGAAGTATCTTGCTTAATGGCTGATCAGTTCTGACCATAATCTGGTGACTATGAAAATAGGGTCGTAACCTCCGGGCGGTAACCACCAGGATGTATACAAATTTTTCTACTTTCTGATATCGTGTCTCTATACCCTGTAGGATTTTACTGGTAAAGTATACCGGGCGCTGGATAGGGCCTTCTCTTGAATAAGGGTTGAACTGATTGCGTCTTCTCTAGCTACCAAATAAAGTATGAGTTCTGCACCTGGACTGGGTCTAGTTAGGATAAGCGGGGACGCTAACTACGCCTTCATATTCTGGAAATCTTTTTCGTCTTCCTTAGTCCAAGCGAATGCATCTGTCTTCTTTAGCACTTTGTTAAAAGGCATTGATTTCTGAATAAACTTAAAGAGGAAGCGGGATAAGGAAACAATCCTACTAGTGAGACGCTAGACTTTTTTGACGTTCTAAGGGCTCTTCATTTCTAGTATGGCGCAACACTGGTTGGGATTTGTAGGGGTGTCAAAATGGGCCAGGCCCGTGGGCCGGCCCGTTTGGCCTGTTAAAATGGGCCGGGCTGGGCCAATCTCCAGAGCCCGTTTTCCCAAATAAGCCCGGCCCGTTGGGCCTATATTAAAATGTAATTATAATATATATGTAATAATATATGAATACTTAATATATATGTTATTGAATGTTGATGTAAATGATGAAGATGAACTTCTTGCTTTATTTGATGTTAGTTATTTATTATGGACTTTTATTATTTTGGTTTAAAAATATTATAGACTTTATTATTGTGAACTTTATTTGATGTTACTTGTTATGGACTTTTATTATTTAAGTTTTTATTATTATGGACTTTATGAACCATATTTGATGCTATTTACTATGGACTTTTATTATTTAGGTTTTCATTATTGTGAATTATTGTGAATTTTATTTGATGTTATTTATTTTAAACTTTATATTATTAGTGTTTGTGTGATTATTTGATTTGGAATTAGAAATGTGAAATTTATTTTAATTTCTAATTTTACTTAAAATATTTAAAAATAGTTTAAATTAAAAATAAAAAAAACATGTAAAATTTTCTTTAAAAAATGGGTTGGCCCGTTTTGGCCCGCGGGCCATATAGAATACGGGCCGGGCCAATGTTTTTGGCCCGTTTTACTATTCTGGCCCGGCCCGGCCCGGCCCGTATTTGGACGGGCCTATACAGGGCTTGGCCCGGCCCGGCCCGTAGGCCCGTTTTGACACCTCTAAGGATTTGCTTCTATCCCTCTGTGTGTTAGCATGTAGTCTAAAAACTTTCCTCCCTAGACCCCGAAGGAACACTTTCAAGGTTCAGGCGCATGTTGTGCTTCTGGAGCTTGGCAAATGTTTCCTCCAGGTCTTTAGTATATGCCTCTGTCTCTTTTGGCTTTACTACTATGTCATCCACATAGACTTCTATATATGTTCCTGCCAATTCAGTTGGCAAAGATTTTATCCACCAGCCGCTAATAAGTGGCTCTAACATTTTCAACCCAAATGTCCCGGTAACAAAAATTAGCTTATCCTGTAATGAATGTTGTCTTCTCCTTATCTTTCGGATCTATGTGAATTTGATTATAACCCGAGTAGCCGTCCATAAAGCTCAGAATTATGTACCCTGAAGTACCATCTACCAATCGGTCAATGTTAGGTAAGGGATAAGGGTTCTTGGGACATACCTTGTTTAAGTCTATGAAGTCGACTCACATTCTCCACTTGCCGCTTGTTTTTTTAACCATAACAACGTCAGATAGTCAAGTCAGGTACTCACATTCTCCACTTGCCGCTTGTTTTTTTAACCATAACAACGTCAGATAGTCAAGTCAGGTACCTGACTTCCCGAATGAAATTCGTTGCCACCAACTTATCTGTCTCTTTCTTGACTGCTGCCCGTCTATCGGGTCCTAATTTCCTGGGCTTCTGAGACACGGGTCTAGCATCAGGCTCTATGTTAAGTGAATGATAGATGACGCTCAAATCAATGTCGGACATATCCGTGGGGTTCCAAGCGAAGAGGTCCATGTTGGCTCTTAATAGGCTAATCAATGCCTCTTCGATGGTCGGGTCGAGTATTGCGCTGACTCATATACATTGGTCGGGGTTTGGTCCAATCTGGACTAGCTTTAAGGATTTGACTGGATGGGGTCTTTCATATTTCCTGTCATCCCGGGGATGAAAGCCTGTCTCAATATCTTCCTTCACTATAAAGGTTTCCTTTGGTCAAAAGCTCTTGTAGTAGCATTTCTGCATGACCTCTAGATGTACTCTTACTACCCCGACTCGTCCATCACCGAGCGGGACTTCATGGTTAGGTGCAACGTAGAAACTATTGCTCCCAAGGTGTTAATGGACGGGCTACCCAACAATGCGTTATAGAAACTGGGAAAATCTACCACCAGGTATTTGACCATTATGGCTCTACTGTCTGCTCTTACCTTGAAGGTGGTCTATAACTCTACACAACCTAAGACTTGCACAAAACCACCAGTGAAACTGAGTAATGCACCATCATACCTCTTTAGCCAACTTGGTGGTAATCATAGTTTTTGGTAGGCTTTCTAGTGCAAAATATTCATCGAGCTCCATTGATCTACGAGTACTCTTTCCACAATGCATCCGACTATGCCCATGGTTACCATCATTACCTTATCCTTGTTTGCTCCCCCTTTAGGGAAGTCCAAGCTGTCAAAGGTTATAACCTCTGTCCCAGTGCCTCCTTGCAGAGTGTTCACGTGCCCTATGTATCGATGAGTGTTTGCGCGAGTCCCTAGGAACCCTCTAGAGATTGTATGGATGATCCATCTTCCTTCGTCTTGTTCGTCTCCTAGTCTTTGTGATCGGGAATGCTTCCTTTTTCGCTCATGGTCGGTCCCTTGTCTGCAATTCCACTTGGTCCAAGGGCTCTCTCTCCCTTTTCCGGCTAACTTCCTATTGTGCCTCGTTCCTACGGTTGACGAATCTTCCCAGGTATCCCTGACGAATCAAATGCTTAATTTGATTCCGAAGGGAACGAAAATGTTTTGTCCCATGCTCAAGAGCCCGATGGAACTCGTAGAATTTCGTCTTATCCGAGCCCTTAGGTCTTGCTCCCGCTGGGGGAAGTTTAAGCAGGCCAGTGCTATAAACTTCGTTCTTGATTTTGTCCATCCTGTTATTTAGAGGGATGAAGTGGCTATACTTGGGATCTGCGTAAGCCTTCAAGCACTTTCCTCTATTTGGCCTGGGGCTTCTCCTTCTTGGATTTGCTCGGTTTGTGTTTTGTTCCGCTTGTCCCATGCGTCCAGCTTCCCTTTCCTCCATACTAATATACCACGTGGTGCTCTACCTGAATCGTCCATGTCTAGAGGCGGTTTCTTAGCTAGAGAATCAAAAAATCTACCTGGGCACAGGCCAGTCTGGAATGCATGCAGGGCAACTTTAGAGCTAAGGTCACGTATCTAAATAGCCTGCTCATTGAAGCAGGATATGTATTGCTTGAGAGTTTCCTCAGGGGGTGCTGCTGCAAATTTATCAAGCTGTGAGAGGTCTGTTGTACTGCTCGGCTGGTAGCGAATTAACTCAGAAATTTCTTGGTCAACTCAAAGAAACTCGCTATGCTCCCTGGGGGAAAATGGGAGAACCAGCACAATGTAGATTTTGTTAATATTATGGGGAAGGTACAACAGAATAAGGCGTCAGACGTGTTAGTGATCAACATAGTGTGGTGAACATCGTCAGATGCTCTTCCCCTCCCATTGTACTTCTCCATTGTCGGGTGACGGAGTCGGCGTGCCCATTATCTCCTCTGTGAATGGATGAGCAACGTAGGGATGTGTGGGTTCATGCTTCTCCATGCCCCCAATGTATTGTGTGTCGCGACCATCTGCCCCGTACCTGGTGGTTTGGGTATTGTGATAACTCGAGGCCTCCCGTTCCTCTATCATTCGTGCACGTAGTGCTTCCACAACGTTGTAAGTTTCTGAATCTGATTGTCTTTATCCAATTCTCGTTGCTGGGCGTCACCTTCCTCGTGGCGGCTGTGGTTGCTGCAAGTCGTCACCATCCTTGCTTTGCTAGTTTTTAGGGTGTTGTGAGTAGGAACCATTTTACCGGGCCCCACGGTGGGCGCCAAAATATTCACACTAAATTTAGAGAATACACAAAACCTAGAGAATCTCTCTAGGAATTATCGTTTATTAGCCTCTTAATATGTCACACTTGAATTACAACGGGGGGCTTCAAGGCCATTTATACAATTAGTGGGATAGAGAAAGAACATAGGGTAAAGTGGACTTGGATCCGAGCCCATCATCACACGACGTAACCGCCCAGGACCCACGTGATGAGGGGTTGGATTTTCCTACATTTTTGCCTAAGATAAAGGGATGAGGGGCACTCGTAGGCTCCCATTATCCGGGGGGGGGGGGTGGACAAATATTTTTTTCAACAAAACTTTTTCTGAAATTACAAAAAAATGTACTAAGATTATAAATTAGGATAGCACATCATGTCAAGAAACTTGGTATATATCATCAACCACTATTAAGTTAAAGGGAAGACACAAGAAAGAAAAATAAAATTGAGGATTAGATCTCATCCGTTTATGTTAAAATAAAAATATATAATATCCTCTCTTAATAGAAAAAATAGTTTTTTTATAAAGATTATAAATAAACTAAGATAAAGACTATTTTTCAAATTAGAAAATATTATGGATGTGTGATATATTTTAATTTTAATATAAAAAGAGATCTTAAAAAACCTAATCCTAATTTTTTTTTAAAAATGGGACATTTTAAAAAAAATTGAAATTAGGGTAGTTAAGAAAATATTTAATTGTCTGGGGTGGAAAATATTACATCAGACGTTGACTGATAATTGGTCAATTTGGTATGTGAAATCCTTATCCCCGTTATGTTACATGTCAATCATACATGCGTTTTACAGATTGAGTATGCGAAATATAAACATGATATGATGTTTTCCACTTCAGACAATTAAATATTTTCTCAACTTCCCCAATTTCATTTTTTTTAATGTCCCATTTTTTACCAAAATTGGTTAGGTTGAATATCTCGCTCAAACAAATTCTCATGTATCTGATTGGAACTTATGAGAACTCATGAATTCACTCAAAATCAAAATTAAGTTTTGATTAGGAAGTAATTGCTAACTAAGGTACCCATCAACCAAACAGCAGTGATAACGAAAACTAAAGTAGGCAGAAACATCAAATATGCAGGCATCAAGGGACCCCCAGATAGCTGAAATTGAAAGTTCTATTTCTTTATATAAAATCATCGTTTCTCCATTTTCTTTTTTGCTTTTTGATACCAAATTTAAACATTTTATTTTGCTCGATACCTTATAATTTTTTTTTTAATTTCTATCTTTCAAATTAGCTTTTTTTTTCCAGAAAAAAAATCTTATCAACTATTAACGAGGGAAAAAGATTAAGAGAATAAATTCTCACAAAACAAAAACTTATTATCTAGATTATTTTCTATTTCAGATAGCCATTATTATTAAGTCTTTTAATTTTCATCATGCAAAAATAGAAAAGGAAATCTTTCCAATAATATAGGTTACCAAAGCCATCTTTTTTAGTACCAAAAAAAGCTGTCATATATCTTTCACAAAATATTCTTAACTCTAAAGTGGGTTGTTAACAAATAACAATCACATGGGTTTAACCATCAAATAAACATTTGTTTAGAAACATCCAATGTAAGATCATGACATCATGTGTGTTTGGTTCCTTCCTTTTCCTTCAAGAGCTTGCATTGTTTTTTTGTTGACGTGGATTTGTCAACTTTCAATTACTTCAAAGATTCATTGATCCTACCATTGATACAGAAATGGAAGATACAATAGAAGTTGGTGAGAGAGAGAGAGAGAAACCAAAAGCAACAAACAAGAGATATAAATTTTGAGGGACCATGTCATAAAGGTAAAGTGAGAGAAAGCAAATGCTTACCAGTACTTGAAAGTAACAGCTTACATTACTGAACTCTCAGCCAAAGCTACCTTCAGAAAATTTTCTACTCATAATTGTAAGAAAAGTACAAAACTTGATCTTCTGGACATCACATGCTGAGGTTAAAGGTTAAAGAATCAAATCGTAGTTAAGAGAATAAAGGGTTTCCTTCTATGCAAGAATCTTTCTTTTGCTTTTCCTTGTGAAGCTATGGCATGCTACTACCCTTTAGGCCCTTCCACACAAAGAAAATGGAAGGAAAAAAAATCTTTAATTATTTATTTTTAAGGGAACAAAACATGGAGAAATAGAGATTTGTCAACTCATTTTATGACCGAGAATGATGAAATGTCATCTTGTGATGTGAGTTTTGGTTTTTTCTTTTGTTTACTAGTTTCCATCCTTATCACTACCTCGTCTTGGTTTGGGCAGAGAAAAGCTGACACCTTGGAATATGGTTTCAATGCTTCACTTGGATTTATTTTAGAGACTCACTGCTGAATGTATGGTTGAAAAAGTTTTGGATTTTGCTCAATTGGGTGGCCTGTTTAAGTCTTGAATCTGAAGACATAACAGTTTCTGTTTTCTTCCTATTTTTTCTATATTTGAATTTTGTTTTCTTCTCCCCCCCGCTTTTCTTCTTCAAGATTTTGGTTTTGGTTGAAGCAGAAAGAGAAACCATTTGCTCTTAACCCTGGTACCTCTTAGCACTCATTGATTTGTTTAGTCAATCTATTGGGGAAGCTTTTCAGTTTTAATGATGTTGAGTTATTATTAGTACCTTTTTGGTGATTTTGCTTGAAACAAAGATTTATTTTCTATTAGAATTTGGTTATGGTATTAACTCCAAATTTTGAGTTGATTCACTCAATGGATCTTAATGCTTAATTGTTCAAATTCACTAGATTCTAGCATTTTTATATAGTCTTTTTTATTATTGTTTAAATTGACATACCTTCTTGTAATTGCAGGGCTTATGGTTGTACTACCAAGCTTCAATTTCGAGAGAATTTCAATCCTTTTAAGAATATAACCAAAACTCGTCAATTCACTGCATGAATTAGTGCTAATGGCAAATAGACACCATCCCTCAGTGTTTCTGGTGTTGGTTACTATTTTACTTTCTATATATCACTCAGAGCAACTTCAATCTTCTCACTCTCAGACCCTTCTAAGAATTCAACAGCTATTGAACTTCCCAGCTTCTTTAAGCCAGTGGAACAACAACACAGATTTCTGCAACACAGATTCAAACTCTTCCCTTACTGTAGTGTGCTATGAAGACACCATAACACAGCTTCACATAATAGGTGAAAGAAGGGACTCACCTCTCCATAGAAATTTCTCAATAGAATCCTTTGTCACAACACTAGTAAGGGTTCCCAGTTTGAAAGTCCTCACTTTGGTTTCTCTTGGCATATGGGGTCCATTGCCTGGTAAGATAGCTCGTTTGTCATCACTGGAAATAGTTAATATGAGTTCCAATTTTCTCTATGGTTCCCTGCCTCAGGAGCTTTCTTCACTAAAAACTCTCCAAACACTAATTCTTGACAACAACATGCTTTCTGGCATCTTTCCTTATTGGCTTGATTCACTTCCAGCAATAACTGTGCTAAGTTTGAAGAATAACTTGTTCAATGGTTCTCTACCGAATTCGCTTGGTAACTTGGAGAATTTGAGAGCTCTTTCACTCTCTCATAATCACTTTTACGGGGAAGTACCTGATTTGAGCCGTTTAACAAATCTTCAATTGCTGGAATTGGATGATAATGATTTTGGACCTCTGTTTCCTCTGCTTGCTAAAAAGTTGGTTGCATTAGTCCTAAGAAACAACAGTTTCAGGTCTGGTATTCCTTCTGAATTAAGCTCATATTATCAGCTTGAAAGATTGGATATCTCATTGAATACGTTTGTTGGGCCATTTCAGCCAGCATTGTTGTCACTTCCTTCTATTACTTATCTGAATATTTCTGGTAACAAGTTGACTGGGATGCTTTTTGAGAACATATCTTGCAATTCTGAGCTTGGTGTAGTTGATTTATCTTCAAATCTTTTGACTGGGAGCTTGCCAAGATGTTTAGTGTCAAATTCCAGTGATAGGACTGTCCTGTATGCTAGAAATTGTCTAGATACAACAAACCAAGATCAGCAGCCACAACAATTTTGCCACACTGAAGCCTTAGCTGTGGGAATATTACCCGAGGGAAAGAAACACAAACAAGTTTCAAAGATAGTTATTTCCCTTGGCATAATAGGTGGGACTCTTGGAGGAGTAGCACTTGTTTTGCTTATTTTCTGTATTTTTAGAAGAGGGAATGCCAAAAGGAGAATGAAGAATCCTCCTACACGATTAATATCAGAAAATGCTGCTTCTGGATACACCTCTAAGTTGCTTTCTGATGCAAGTAACTCTCTTTCTCCCTCTCTCTTACACTCTACATATCGGTGTGTGCATGATCTAATTACTTTGTACAATTTTATGCATTTCTCCATCCACATGCATGACTATGTTACGTAGAAGAAAATTGGTAATTTTTGTTTAGATTCTTTTGTTTTACTAGGATGTTGCCTTTTCAGAAACAGTTTCCAGTTGTTTAGATTCTTTAAACTACTTGTTTGAACTCGATACAGGAAAAATGTGTTTGTTTGCACACTAACAGGTTATCAGAATCTTTCTTTATCGTTGAAGTTCATAAATAGTTGGCAAATGTTTTTGGAGATAACATGGAAGAAGCATAAGTGGTTCATTCATACATTTCTCTGTATAATACCATGCTAAAGATAGATTGACAAACATATCTTTTTCTATGCACTTAAGGATATATATCTCAGACAAAGAAATTGGGAGCAGTTGGCCTGCCAACATATCGAAGTTTCTCATTGGAAGAGATTGAGGTAGCTACAAACTACTTTGACACAGCTTCTTTTATAGGTGAAGATTCTTATGGGAAGGTATGCTACAATGTATCAGATTATTGTCATAAAGATAAATGTTGCCTTTGAAATAAATTCATACAAAATCAAAGGTTTTATTTTCTTTTCATTGACAGTGGCATGATAATCAGCATCATGAAACTAGCTTAATCATGCGGCCATTGGTTCATTATTCAATTAATTACTTCACTACTAAGCATGAATTTTTTACAAGAAATTACAACTTTTATCTTTTTAACATTAATGTGATGAGTGTTTCATGTTAAAATAATGTGTTTTTTTGTCTCAGATGTACAGAGGTCAGCTGAAGAATGGCTCGCTTGTTGCTATTAGATGTGTGGAAATGAAAAAGAGATACAGCACGCAGAACTTCATGCACCACGTTGAGCTGATATTGAAACTTAGGCATCGCCATTTAGTCAGTGCTCTTGGACACTGCTTTGAATGTTCATTAGATGATTCAAGTGTCAGCAAAATCTTTCTTGTCTTTGAATATGTACCAAATGGCACACTTGCGAGTTGGATCCATGGTAATTCATGAAAAATAAGAGTTACTTTTTCAGGTTGGAGGTTGTAAAATAGTATTCTTCTAAAAAGAAACAGAAAGAAATGATACAGAAAGTTCACAAGAGGGTATTCCCATTATTAGTAGTTACAAACTCATTTATCTTCTTCTCTATTTAGTGATCTCTATGGATAACTTGCATGAAGTTCTATATTTGTACTTTAGGAGAATATACCATTAGTATTTGCTCTTAAAGTCATATTTTAGTCCCATGTTGTAATGGAAATTTAGAAATGTCACTTCTTTTATCCTCTTCATCTTAATTAGTCATGTTCTACCCTTCACAATTAGTATTGATGCCTCAGCATATTTTTTAGCAGATGGGCATGCTAGAAAATCCTTGAGTTGGACACAACGCATAGGGGCTGCAATTGGAATAGCAAAGGGAATCCAATTTTTGCACACAGGGATTGTCCCTGGTGTATATTCCAACAATCTCAAGATAGAAGATGTTTTATTGGATCAGAATCTTGTTGCAAAGATATGCAGTTATCACCTGCCTTTGTTATCTAACATGGCAAAGGTATGAACAAAATGATTATGGCTTATGAATTACTGTGTTATTTTGTTTTATGGGGAAAAAATCATGAGTGAGGTTGCTCTTTTATTTTCCTTAAGGACAAAAATTCTTGAGTTGTTACTATTTCACCTTAGCTTAATTATCCTTGCAGGTTCGGCATGGAAATTCTTCCAATGGATTAAAAAATTCTAGCATTAATAAAAAGTGAGTGATGGAAAGTCAATCAGGTTGAGTAACATGCACGAAAAATAGAACTCATCATACTGTAATTTTTTTCTTACCGTGTGATATGAATGGAAATGTTTCATCTAGAAAAATACTTGGGATTCGGTTTACTTGTATGAATGCATGTATGTATGCAAGCTTGTTTCTTAAAGAATTTGCCGTTTTGTAGTGTAAATGTTGAAGATAAGTCTGATATATACGACTTTGGAGTGATACTTCTGGAACTCATTCTAGGAAGGAAAATAAAGACAACAAATGATGCAGCCGCTTTTAGGGATCTGGTAATAACTGAGACTCTCATTCACTTCCAATGTGCCATTTTATTTTCTTTGCCTTCCTTAAGTCTATCAAGATTATCAATCATTAAATTGATAGAGAAATTGTGTATGGTCCAACTAGGAATATATTTGGAATTTTAGATCATATGAAATTTACAAAAAAAAAAAAAGGTGTCTATATGCTTAAGTATTTTTTTTTTATGTAACTTATTGAGGTCTGAATCAAAAAGAACCATTATGAGGGACAAAATTCTCCCTACCAATATTTAACTGAATTGGATTCCCTACAACTTCTTAAATCAAAGTCTAACTCTGTCTTTACTGAATTGATTGTAAATGAGAGTCCATATGAATTGCTATTCTGTTATTAAAAAAAAATTAAAAAAAATCACCAATGTCCAAATAGGGGATTGGATGTGTTATTCTTTATTTAACAAGGGGTACAAACCTATAGAAACCAGTAGATTTTGTCTTTATTAACTTTGCTTCCTCCTCTGATTAACAAATCTATACATGCATGTGGCATAACCTTTGGTGTTAGCTTATTGAATGTAGATATATATATATCTCACTTAAGAGATGAATGAAGCTTTTCCACACGCACCAACCTAGAATATTTAAGATAATAAGAATGCACAAGGCTTTTGGAATAAGTAAGCAGTGTTGAGACTTATTTTGACATGCACATGAGGTATATCACCAAGTAAATGGGTAACCGATAACGTTGTAAAGCATTTGCTATTATGTGGCCCTATTTATGTTAATTGTATTACCATGCAGTTGCAAGCAAGCATAGGAGCTGATGAAGAGGGTCGGAAGAGCATCGTTGATCCGGCCGTTCGCAAGGGATGCTTGGATCAATCATTGAAGACAATGATAGAGATATGTATGAGATGTCTAGCTAAAGAGCCAGCAGATAGGCCCTCTATAGAGGATGTTTTGTGGAACTTGCAGTTTGCATCTCAAGTACAGGATGCATGGAGAGGTGATTCTCAAAGTAGTGAAGGCTCACCAGGCTCACCTTTACAATCTCAAAGATTACCCTTCCATTAGTGTCAATCCACAGGTTTCACTTCTCTTTTCTTTGTAAATTTTCACTATAAGCCTAAAATATTAATTGTTGCAGACTCTCTGCTGTATGAGCATCAGTATAGTATAAGTTCTTTGTTTTGTAACTCTTTTGGTCAATACTGTTAAGCTTCTATGAAAAGCTGTATTTTCAGCTCTGGCACTATGTAGTTGAATTTTATTCTATTAAAACATACAGAGGCAAGAGTCACAGCAGAGACACTGCTTGATGAAATGAGTTTATAACGTGTGGTTTATAGGTTATAGCTTTTAAATAACTTTTTTAATAGAATTGTTTGGTAAAATTAGATTAAATTGTATTAAATAACTTTAAAGAACAAATATTATTATAATTATGTAAAATATAAAAGTTGTCTTTTTAAATAAAATATAAATGTAAAATTGACAACAAACTATTACTGGGAGATTTTATAGTCTATCAAAAATCATAAGTTACTTCAAGTAACTTTTTAAAATAATTCTCTTATTTTGTGTTTAATTCTATTAGTATTAACTTTTGAAAAATCGTCAGATGCTAAATAAACTATAAATCACCAATCAGATACAAAATGACCAAGGAATACTAGTTTTAGTGTCATGTCTTATGATTGTGCCATTTGAAGAAGTAATACTGACATGTCTCTTTGTTCCTTCATTTGCTAGTGCCACCTTCATTTAGAAGTTGGATTGTGCAAGTAATTAACAACAATTTTGGGATTTGAATGCATTGTGCCAAGCACACTTCAGATGGGTTATAAAGGGAAGAGATTGTCACAAGAATAAGAGAACAGTTATGTAAAAGTAGCATATTATTCTGAGTGACTAGTGAATGGTCTTAATGTAATTAATTACTTACTAATACGAGAAGTGGAAGAGAGTAGGTGGTGGCGGCTTCAGAGTAAGAGGAATTGAATTATAAGGTCACATTAACCAAAGTGTTAATGTGAGGAGTAAAAGTCATGTTTACATGTAAATGTTATAATTTTTATTTTAAGTTTTATATATTATATTATAAATAGATATAAATATATTTACTGGGAATCTTATCTTTATCAGATTGAAATGTCAAAATTTAAATAGAACAAGCATAATCATTCAATATAGTAACTTCCAAGTCGCACCAAACTATGACGGGTGTGTTGGAAATTTTGGTACGATTATCGAAATTCTTATAGGTTGAGATGTGTGACTCACATTGTCTTTTAAAGATTTGTTTGTGTAGGATGTGACCTCATAATTCAACAACTTCTCAGAAAGAGTAAGAATCAGAACTAGCAAAGTATCTTACAGAGTAATCAGGCCTGGTCCTACAATTTCATGGGCCCTGAGCGACACAATAAATAAATGCCCCTTAATATTTTTTAAGAAAATTTATTAAATAATTAAATCAACATTAAAAAAGGCATTATAAATTCTAAACACATGAATTAAATATATCATTCTGGTGTAAAAATAATAAAAAGTCAAAAAATAATGAACGGTGCTCCTATAGTCTCATGTTTTTCTTCAAAAAACATTCTTCCACCTATAATGAAGCAAAAAAAACATAAATTATCATAAAAATGGTTTCTTCTAGCATTTTTAGATGCAAAATCATTAATGAGAACATCAACATCAATACTCTCTAACATACCCTTTTCAATAAATAAAATTGTCAAACCATTTCTTTCAGCAGCTAGCTATAGGCATAGTTAATAAAATTCTAGAAGATAAGAAAATATAATTCTTTTAGTTATATATATATATATATATATATATATAAATTTATTATTACCGTTACTATTTTTTTATTCGGTACAAGAAAATTGTAACGTTAATTGTGAAATTAATTTGTTGCCTTTGTAATGTTAACGTTAATTTGTTACCTTTGGCTCAGTGCACAATTAATTTGTTCTGATTGATTCCAATTTCCAATTGCCTTTGTTCTGATTGATTCCAATTGCATTATGTTGAAACTTTTTGATTTTTTTATATATAAGCTAAACATTATTTATTTTGAGCCCCAATTATCAATGGACCCTGGGCCATTACCCTTGTTTCCAAGGCCAAGGCCGGCCCTGAGAGTAACTCAGTTGCGACTCATCTAGAAGAAAATTGAGAATGTCAATTTGATTAAAACCAGAGTTGACTTAAATAAGGAAATATTTATAATGAAAAATTTAATTAAAAGAAAATAGTAATTATACACGATAAAATCATATAATTAGAATTTAATTTGTAATCAAATAAAATAAATTTGTTACAAACAATTAAGTGATCATTAAAAAATAACAGAAAAAAATAATTATCTTATAATAATCATTTAAAACAAATTCATTTTTAAAACTTTCAAATCATTCTTTTGAAATATCATAAAATATCCAACAATCCTCACATATTTTAAAAGAATTTGAAACATTTAAAGACAACAAAATCTAGGTTTAAATCAATAGTGCAAATGCATCAAACCTAATGTCTTCTGGACTATGAACCAGATCCTTAACAGATAAATTTAACCTATAGTGAATTGGTGATGCAAAGCTTCTATGAACCAAGACCACTTTGGTGTAAGTTAGAGTTTACCGGTCACATCACATGTCATGTCCCTTTTTTTGTTTTCATTGTTTTACGCGGATAAGCCATACATGTACCTGGTTATTCATGAGTGCTCTAGAGATTTGCCTAAATCTCTAGCAAGCGACGTCACTTACACTCATATAGGTGATTTCATCAAGTGTATCTTGCATTTTATACACCATTCATAAGGGATATGAAAATCATTAAAAGCTTAATTGTTTAACCTGTTGTTCTTTATAGCCTTACACCTTACTCATCATAGGAATGACGGGAAAACAAAATATATATGTACGTATATATAATGCTAGAGAATTGATAATGACTTGGTTTTACCCGAATGAACCTTTTTCATGGGATCTCTAATCATAAAGGTTAGGTTCTCATCACCGTCAATTTTATTATTGGCATAAAACTCATTCTCCTTGATGTTTCATAAATAACCTTTTTTCTAAAGGCTTAATCAGAGGATTGGTCAAAATCACTTTTGACTTCACATATCCTATAGACATTATTCAATCTCTTAGCAATTGTTTCATTACATTGGGTCTTAAATGAATATCTTTGTTCTTACCATTGTAAGAATTAATTTTAGGTGTAGTTATAGTTGATTGGCTATTACAATATATAACTCAAACGTAGAGGAAGACTCATTTGTTCCATAAAATAAATATGCTAAGAATTTTTTCTTAACTAATTAGTCTTACATTTTACCAAGTAAAACAATAAACTTGACTCCATATTAAATTTAGACTACTCAAGTCTACTTAGATGATTCTAAGCGACAACTCTTCTTTTGAGGGTAAAATAAATTCACTTAGAAATTTATCCTTGTAAAATTAGTCATAACCGTGTTATTAAAATACAATGGAACACTTAATATTAAAATTTATTCATCATAACTCTATCAAGAATAAATAAATTCATTGACAAATTTATTCTCCTTTAAATTAGATTCAATCAACATCATATTTATATCACTATATTATGGAAGAAATTCACTATGCAATGTCATAATCATTATAATCTTAATAGATCATGGTATCTCTTAAACAATTTTTGAATCTAGTTATTAAACTCACAGTTAATCTAGGAATTTTTTTTAATATGACCTCTCATTTTATATTCATAATAGGCAATGTAACACTAGGCTAGGCACAACCATAATTTTCATTGGCTCCAATCAAATTACTTACAGAACAAGCTCATATAACCCTATCTTCCCTTTAAATCATGGCAACAAAAAATCAAAGGCTCAACATGCAAGGGAAAATACCTTTTATTTAAAAAAAAATTGGACTAATTAAACCATGTTAATTAGTTCCTTAATTCAAGTACACTAGACTTTAATCAACTCCTAATTTTACATAATCCATCAATGTTCACATGCTGATTTGGATTCATTTTTGCATCCAATTACATTATGCATTGAACATAATCTCCAAATTTCATAAATTATATTATAGCATACCATCCTTATGACATAATACACCAATATTGAAAATTAATTTTCAATAGTCAAGAAGCAATAACTTCCATTTCATTCACTGTCACCAGTATGCAAAAAACACAAGCAACTTCAAAACCATCTCATAACATTTAGGTTTTAAGACTTTTGGTCAAGCACCCAACCAAAGAAGAATTGAAGTATAAATGCGCAACTCAATACTTCTCCAAAAAAAAAATATGGTTTCAAACCCAAATTATTATTATATAAGAATCAAGAGCATATCATAATGCTATAATTCAATTTAATTCACACAACATGTAACATCTCCGTCTTAATTCCTAGAATTTACCCTAAGGTCTAATAAAAATTAGAGAAAATTTTTTGCAAATATAATTGCCCATGGCGAATAAACTTTAAGAACATAAATAGTATGTGACGTAAAACAACTCAAAAACCTTATTTTCCACTATGGTAATCAATTTCTGTAATCGATTACCCGCAAGCAACCCATTCAGAATTTCAAGATTTGCTCTCTAGTAATCGATTACGTAATCGATTACCAACAAACAAGACCTGCAAAATTATTCAGATTTTACCCTCTAGGCCAACTTTCACACCACCTATAGCTTGTTTGATCTCCGAATGGTACGAAACTTTATGGGAACTATCTATGACTCATTTTAGACCTGTTGCCATAGTCTATGCTTAAAAATTCCTTCGTATCGTGGAGTTATGCAGCAAAATACATTAAACTATTTTTTATTAATCCCATCACTAAAATCCCATCAATTACCATCCAAAAGGCAATCCCATTTCACACATAAGTTATAAATATGCCTAGGGACCTATTGGTACCTTCTAGGGACTTCGAATTCCACCGAAATTCAAAATCACCTATTCAGTTAGATTAATTAGTCTTTTCTCCTTTTAAAATATAATCTTTATATACATGCATCAATCCTTCTAAATTAGAAACAATTACCAATCAACATCATAACAACATCACCATCATCACAATCAAGCATGTCGTACCCATAGACATATGAATTCATCCACATATTGACTTAGTGTCATTTCACTCTACATTCACAATACCTAGGCATAACATATATAACTCATCATCACTATTTACTTGGCTCCGTGCTATCTATCATCAAACATTCACACACTTAGCAGCACTTGCCCATGAATCATATATTTTAAAAAGATATTCTGGTTCTATGCCCGCTAAAGTGATATATACACACATGAGGCAACAGATACTTATCACAATCATCATCTACTATTATTCACACAACATAAGATATCATAAGATAATTACTTACACAAAGTACTCATAATTTACATCATTACAAGCAATACAAATTCATCTTGCGTTCTTTGGCAATCTCGACTCATTTGGTGCTTGCCTCTATGGTATCCATGATATTCCTATCATTGGTTACTAAAAAGAGAAACAACAACAACAAAATGGGTGAGTGCTAAACATATTAGTCAATGTAGAAACTAAAAACTAAAAAAGGCATAACATTAGCCTTATGATAATATGTACTCAGTTCATAATCCAATTACACCACCTGTGCTCAGTCATTAATCTTATTCTCAACATCACAAGCCACTTGAGCTACAAATAATAGTGTAACAGTATGTATGTGTGTGTATATATATATATATATATATATATATATCAATTCATTCTCAATCACTTTAAACATTCACAATCATCATATGTCACTCAGGTTGTATATAGTAACATATACATATCAAATTCACCTTTGATTAAATACTCATAACATCATATAATGCATCAACTAACATTTTATCACACATACAATGGCATAATTGACTTTTATTCAGAGTTTAATTAGACTCACTAGTTGCAGATACTAAAAATGGATCGACCTCCAGTCGTGAACCCTACTTGGTCCATTAAGCCTTGCTTGGCTCTCCACCTCAACCACTGGTTCCTTCTTGACCATTGAGTAGCTAAACAAGATCCTACGTGACCACTAGAGCCAAAACTAAGGGGAAAAGTATATATAGTCATCCAAACCACACAAGCATCACATATATTCAATTTTAATCACTTCCATAGGATTAATTAATTAAATCTTTTTTAATAGTTCAACCCTAATGGCTATAAAACAACTCAAACCATCACAGACATTCAATTTCTCAATCTACCCATTCAGGCTTTTAATATCAATAAAATGATGGTCACTTAGGCACACACCATCTCTCAATCCTCTTTCATCATACATTAACAACATATAGCCACTTAGGCATCATTAATATTCAATCAATATCAACTCACCACTCAGGTATAAATATTTATCAATATAAATTCAACCACAACATTAATCAATAACTCAGATATAATTTCATTCACAAATTCTCATACAATATTACTTTTATCATAAAACATCTCAAACTCATTTCGATATACACATATATCTAAATATCAAATATACATCACATTATTTTCTTCACGCTACATTTGGAAACTCATTCCTATATATATATATACATACATCATTTTCTCAATTTTAATAAACACTAATTATCTCCATCATTTTACCACTATACATAATTATACATAATAATTCCTAGTTTCTCATTCTCTTCATTACTAAACTGATATCTAGTAACAATTCATACTATAAATTCTATCAACTATATATTATGGTTAAATTAGCTAATTAATGCTAATTATATCCCTTTTTCTGAACGCCACTTGATGCTAAATAATATTTTTAAATTAACTAATACTCTAAACAACATTCAATTCCAAGCTTTCAACTTTTATTCTTTATGCCGAGTACGCCAAATATTTATAATTTAAGGAAATTATGAAATAGGCTAGCATTTCGACCCCTAAAATCAAAAGCCACTTGACTGAAACAACTCTAAACATATTTTTAAAGCTTTCGAAGCTTACCTTGATTAATTATGCTCTTGATTTTGGGTTCCTCTTTGGCTAACGCCTCATCGACGCTCGGTTCGTAACTTACGAGCACCAAAACAAAACCCATTAGCAATTATTGATACCCATCATCCAAGGTTCCAATTTACAAGCTTAAATTACAAAATCTCATTTAAATGGAAACCCCTTCAATAGGATAAATTTCAATTTTAGAAGAAGATGGCCGAACCAAAAATTAGAGTTACCAATATGCTTACCTCGATCCCACGAATCCAAAAATACAATTAATTTTGAGCTTCGGTGAGAAATCAGGCACTAATCAAGCTTGGAAGTTACACGACCAGGAACTAATCTTTGTTTCTTTCTCTCGTGCTTGCATGAAAGAGAAGAAAGAAAGGGAAAATTTTTTTAAAGCCTCAAGGGTATTTTCATCATATCATTATTTCTTTTCTAGTTTCTTTTATTTCCTTTAATAAAAATCTACTTTTACCTTACTGTAACTTTATATTTTACCACTACCATTTAATCTAAATTTAGATTTATAAATTAATCACTCAAAATTAATTATTTAACTTTTATTACTTTATCAAACACTCATAATTAATTTATAATAATTTAGGGAAATCCCTAATTAAATATGAATAAATTTAATTTATTCTTCAATAATATTTAATTAACTTTGTGTAACAAAATAAATTAATTTTTAATATCAACGATGTTACACAATATACCAACAACATTGAACCATTGCCCCACAACCAAGTATGAACATGAGTTAGAAAATTTCTAGTTAGCAAGTATCTATGCAACACACCTTATATAACTTTGACTAATATTATTTTTTTTTATTTTAAGAAGAGCACCACCACATCTCATCTAAATATCAATCTTTATGAGAATTTCTCAATAAAATATTCTTGTTATATATGTTGAAGAAAAGTCTGGGTGAAAGAAATTTCATTAAGTTATTTTGGATTAGACCTCAGTACTTTGCATCCCCAGATTTGTTATTATCATACATCAAGAATTTTCATTAGTAAGTGAAATCTGTACATCTTATGACTAATTTGTGTACCTAAGTGTTTTAGGATAGAAGTCTTAGGCTATGAAACAAAAGGGAAGCACCAGCATTCTAAAAGTCTGGTAGGTGACCAAACGTCTAGTAGAAGTCTCCTGCTGAAGTTGAAACGTTTTACTTAAAAGATCGTAGATCCCTTCTCAACGTTCCTAATTCTATTTAAGTGATGCATTGGGATTTATGCACTTATCATATGTACGTGCTTATCATCAAAAAACACAAGGAACAAAAAACTCAGCAGCAAATGTCAGTGTACCTACCTCTACACATTATCAAAGAAAACTGAGAATATTTAGAGATAATGTCAGCATATCTCAAAAAGCGTTTTAGCATTGACTTCTGATCTTTCGCTAAATCAAGATATAAAGTAAGAATGGCTTTATGCATTGCAGATGCATAAGAAACCATATCCATGAAAGAACTGAAGAAGCCTACTACCAAACCCTTGAACCTGATTCATCAACAAGGTCTGGTACCTGGAAGCTTAAGGCAAACTCCTTTAAAGGATTTCCAATGACTATATCTCCTTTCAATAAGCTGCAATAGTCATTTCTCCAGCTTCTATATATACCAAGAAAGATTGAACTTCAAAACACAGAGAACTTATGAACTATGATTAAATAATTCTCTCTTGAGTGAAATTCTCTTTGTGTTTACTCTTCTCTTGTAAGACAGACTTTTTTTCCTTATTCTGCCTCTAGCAGACCTTGCTCTCATGTCATAACTTAGTGTATTCTTTTTCACTTGTATATCTGTCATACACTAAGTTCTGTGAGTTACTCTTCCTTTCACAATGAAACTATAAAAGTCTGGTGGGTTGCCAAAATCTGTTAAGTGTGAGAAACATTGTTGGCCTAAAGAGGCTTTGGAAAGAATACTTGGGTTTGAGCCAAGAGTGGCTTGTTGAAAGAATACTTGGGTTTAAGCCAGAAGTGGCTGGAGTCAAGAATATGTGGCATTGGTCTAGTGTAGTTATTGTAAAAAAGATTTTACAATAGTGAAAATCCTTCAAGTTAGAAGGGACTGGACGTACTTGTGTTGGAAATGAACCAGTATATACTCTTTGTGCTAATTTTTTCTTTTTGCTCTTTTACATGATCTGATGACTAGTTTTTATTTGGTTTGAACTTCCGCAAAAAGAGTCCGTGACTTATTCAACCCCCCTCTTATAAGTCAGGCTCTAAACCATTAGTTGGTATCAGAGCTTATCCTTTTGGGTTGATCACTCCTTCAAGTGAAAAGGTTAAAGATCTATGGCAGCTTCTCAAAGTAATCAACGGATCGTAGAAAGATCCTTAATCAATAGGCCTTCAGCTTTCTTTGGAGAAGACTATCCTTACTTGAAGGATAAAATGTAAATGTTCATAAAATCCACCTAGTACAGTCTATGGGCTGTAATTGTTAATGAAGATTATAATACTTCTGCTGATGGAGAAGGAAAGCCCAAATCAGAGGATGAATAGATAACCAGTGAAATTAAAAAGATGGAAATAAATGCCAAGGCTAGATTTTTGCTTACTTTTTCTCTTAGCAAATCTGAGTACAATAAAGTATTTAGCTATAAAACAGCTAAAGAAGTCTAGGATGCTCTTCAACGAAATTATGAAGGCACATCCAATGTCAAAAGATCTAAGAAAATACTGTTAACCAAATAGTATGATACCTTTAAGATGGAGGAACATGAGTCTATAGATCAGATGTTTGAAAGATTTCAAACTCTGCTAAATGAACTCAAAGCTCTTGGTACTACTCCCTCTATAGGAGGCACTAATGTAAAGCTTCTTGGAAGCTTGCTTGAAAGGTTTTGTGCCAAATGTTCTGCACTGGAAGAAGCTAAAGATCTAAGAACTTTTTCTCTAGATAAGTTGCTTGGAGTTCTTAGAGTGCATGAGCTAAAGCTAAAGCAGAAGGAGGTCAATAAACCTTCGTCCTCCAAGAACATTGCCTTGAAGTCTGATGAGCCAAGCAGAAAAGGAAAAGTTTTGAAAGCTGAGAAGTCTTCAAGTTTTGATGAAGATTCTGATGCATCAGGTGTTGACACTGATGAGGAATTAGCTCTTGTAACCAAGAGATTCCACAGACTGCTAAAAAAGAAGAAGTTCATACCTGACAAATTCTAAAAGGACTACAAAGACTACTAAAATTTAAATTTGACAAGTCTTTTCTTGAATGTTTCAATTGTAGGAAACCAAGTCATATAAAAGCAGAATGTCATCTCCTGAATAAAAACAAGAAAAAGGAGAAAAAGATGTTTTTCAAGAGATAAAAAGGATTGATAACCTGGGATGATGATGTATCATCAAACTCTAAAGAGTCTAAAGAAGAGACAAAATCTACATAAATCTGTCTCATGGCAAATAAGGAATCAGACTCTGAAGCAAGCTCTGGTGACTCAGACACTAAAGATGTGAGTTATTTTGAACTGAAACAAAACTATTATGTGTTGTTTAATGATTTCTCAAAGCTTCTAAAGAATTTCAAAAAATTGAAAACGAAACATGTTGACACTGTTACAAATTTTGAAAATCAAATTTGAAACTGAAAGAAGAAAATCTTGACAAAATGCTTTGAAAGAAATAGAAGAAAATGAGAGAATACATTTGGAAGAGCTAAGTAGACTAAGAAAAGAAAATACTATTTTGAAAACTAATTTTAAAAAATCCAAAGTTTGTTGCAACTCTCATAATGAAGAAATCATTAAATAGCAAAACCAAGTCAGTTCTCTTACCTCAGACCAGAGCAAATTTGTAAACAGTACTGAAATTTGAACATACTATTGGGAAAATCCCATGGTAGTCAAAAAAAGGCCAGGTCTAGGATATGTAGAAGAAAATGATTTCAAGCAAACTTCATTTTCTTTATTTACTTCAAAGGTTCAAAAACATGTCAAGTGTAATTACTATAAGAGGCATGGTCACATAAACAATGACTGCAAGAAAAGGAAAAAGAAGAAATGAAAAGATTGCTAAAAATGCTGGACCCAAGAGAATATGGGTATTAAAATCATTAATTATTCCATCTACAAATATGTTTAAGGAAAAAGATAAAGCCTCAACATTGGTATCTGGACAGTGGATGCTCGCATCATATGACAGGAAGAAGCTCTATGTTCCTAGACCTGAAACAATTTAAAGGTGGAACTATCACCTTTGAAGGAGACCAAACTGGAAGAATCATTAGATCGGTAGAGTAGGTAAAATTCCTTCACCTGTTATTCAAAATGTTTTTCTTGTTGAGGGTCTAAAACATAACCTATTAAGCATTAGCCAATTTTTTGACTGTGGGTACAAGGTCTCCTTTTACAAAAATAAGTGTACTATCATCAATCATGATGGAACCATATTTTTAATGTAAACAGACATCATAATCTTTACAAGGTTGACTTGAATGAACTAAATGATCAGAATGTAACTTGTTTGTTCTCAAATTCTAAGGAAATATGGATTTGGCATAAAAAGCTTGGACATGTAAGTCTAAAACATATTTCAAAACTTCACAGAAAGGGTCTTGTTAAAGGATTGCCAAAGATTTCTTTTAACAGCTCCTTACCCTGTGAAGCATGCCAGAAAGGGAAACAACATAAATTATCTTTTAAAAACAAGGATGTCATTTCTATCACCAAACCTATGCAATTGTTACATTTAGATTTATTTGGTTCATCTCAAGTACAAAGTTGGCAGGAAACAAGTATGGTTTTGTCATTGTTGATGATCACACAAGAATGACTTGAGTATACTTTCTAACCTACAAGGATGAGTCTATAAAAGTATTTAAGATTTTCTGTAAGAAAATCCAGAATGAGAAAGGAATCTGTATTGGTACAATAAGAAGTGATCATGGTAGAGAATTTGAAAATGAAGTTTTTGAAAAATTCTGCAATGAGTCTGGTGTAACTCATAGTTTTTCTTCTCCAAGAACACCCCAACAAAATGGTGTTGTGGAAAGGAAAAATAAATCTCTATAGGAAATGACCAGAACTATGCTTTGCGAAAACAACCTTCTAAAATATTTCTTGGCAGAAGTTGTG
Source organism: Clitoria ternatea (assembly GCA_037962975.1). NCBI lineage: Eukaryota > Viridiplantae > Streptophyta > Magnoliopsida > Fabales > Fabaceae > Clitoria > Clitoria ternatea. The sequence goes on from CM075673.1 coordinate 146,593,069, forward strand.
AGTACTTCTTGTTATATTTGAAACAAGACTCCTTATGAATTATGGAAAGGAAGGAAACCCAACATTTCATATTTTCATCCTTTTGGATGTACTTGCTATATTATAAACACTAAGGATTATATTGGAAATTTTGATTCTAAGTGTGACAAAGGAATATTTATGGGTTATTCAACATCCAAATCTTACAGAGTATTCAATACTCGAACTCAAACCATTGAGGAATCTATGCATGTAAGATTCGATGATCTTCAAAAGCCTAACAGAAGACTGATAGATCTAGATTCTGATGATACAGGAACTCTAGAATAAGAGCCTAAGCATGAAGTGAAAGAACCAGACCCTAGTCAATCAGAACCAGCTAAAAATAAAAAAAGGGTCTAAGCAGAAATAGTCATCTAATGAATCAGAAAACCAAAGAGACTAGAAGTTCAAGGCATATCATTCTTCAGACCTTATTATTGGAGATCAAACAACTAGAGTTAGGATTAGATCAAGCCTTCATAATCAATCATCAATTGCTTTAGTCTCAACTAGAACTAAAGAATATTACAAAAGCATTGGAAGATACTAATTGGATTATTGCCAAGCAAGAGGAACTAAATTAGTTCGAAAGAAACGAAAAATGGACACTTGTTCCCAAACCCAAAGATGAAAACATTATTAGAACAAAATGGGTATTTAGAAAAGAGCTCGATAAAGATGGAAAAGTCATCAGGAACAAAGTCAGACTTGTAGCTCAAGGCTACAACCAACAACAAGGTATAGACTTTACTGAAACTTTTGTACCTGTAGCTAGACTTGAGACTATTAGAATACTTCTTGCATTTGCTGCATTTAAAGGCATAACATTAGATGTAAAGAGTGCTTTTCTGAATGGGTTTATTGAGCAAGAATTTTATGTAAGACAACCTCTTAGTTTTGAAGATGTGTCTCTTCCTAACCATGTTTTCAAATTAAGTAAAGTACTGTATGGTCTAAGACAAGCTCCAAGAACTTGGTATGATAGACTCAACTCTTTTTTTTATTTCGAAAGGCTTTACAAGAGGAAAATTTGACACAACCTTGTTCAGAAAAAGCTCTCAAAAACATTTTATTATTGTGTAGATTTATGTGGGTGCTACTGATGATAGTCTGTGTAAAGATTTTTCTAAAATAATGCAAGCAGAATTTGAAATGAGTATGATGGGAGAACTTAAGTTCTTCTTAGGCTTGCGGATTAAACAGACTCATGATGGTATCTTCATCCATCAATAGAAGTACACCAAAAAACTGCTTAAAAAGTTTAAAATGGAAGATGCTAAAGCCATAAGCATTCTTATGCATCCAAACTGCATAAAAAAATAAAGATGAATCTGGTACATCAGTGGACCAGACCTTGTACAGAAGAATGATAGGTTCACTTCTGTACCTCACATCCAGCAGACTTGACATAATGTTTAGTGTTTTTATGTGTGCAAGATATCAAGCAGATCCTAAGGAATCATATATGTCAATAGTGAAGAGGATTCTGAGATATCTCATTGGCATAACTGACCTTGGGCTATTCTATAAGAGAACGGACTCTTTTTCCCTATCTGGATTCTGTGATGCAAATTTTGCAAGAGATAAAGTTGACAAAAAGAGTACAAGTAGTGGATGCCACTTCTTGGGAAGAAATCTCATATCATGGGGAAGTAAAAAGCAAAATTCAATTGCACTTTCCACAGCTGAAGCAAAGTACATCTCAGAACCTGGATGTTATTCTCAACTTTTTTGGATTAAGTATCAACTTGAAGACTATTCAATGAAAGAAAGAGAGATCCCTATATTCTATGATAATACAAGTACAATAAATCTATCAAAGAACCTCATTCAACACTCAAAGGCAAAACACATTAAAGTGAAATATCACTTTATCAGAGACTGTGTGCAAAAAGGAATTCTGGACAAGAAGTTTGTAAATACAGACCATCAATGGGCAAATATATTCACAAAACCTCTAGCTGAGGTCAGTTTTCTTTTATTAAGCATAATTTAAAGTTGAGAACTATTACATGAAGAGTCTAGTGCATCAAAAGTCTGTGGTTTTCTAAAGTTGATGTTTGACTTGTCTGACCTCACACTCTCTTCTAAATATTTTTGAAAGACATTTTTTAAAAAATAATTTTTTTTATTCTATTTCTCTTTCTTCGTTCAATGTGGCAACAGTTATAACCTTTTTGTGTAACTGTCATCTGAATGTGTTTTCTGTCTCCACTTTAGTGGTTAGTTTTCACTCTTTATATTTTCGTCTCTTCATTTGCATTTCCCATCTTTTTGCTAAAACCCTTTCATCTATCTCTTTTTTTCAAAAACTTTCTTCATTTTCTTAAACCCCAAGCCTTCTTCTTCTTTCAACTGAGCAATGGCATTCAAGGCTTCAGACATCGTTAAGTCTTCTGTGTTCAACATGAGGCAGTGATAAGTGCTTTTTAATACAATAAAATAGATTTAGTTTGCTTAGAATTTAGTCATTATCCACTGTATTTCCTTTTATTTATTGCGATTTTTACTTTCTTTCCACTCTATTCTACTTGGGTATGTTATTTTGCAGGAATTAAGGAAATAAAGGATCAAAAACAAGAGAAAACCGACCTACTCCACAAACTCCGTCCTCAATCCAGAACACCGCCCAGACTTTTCCCCAACCAACACCGCCCAAGTTCCTAATCCATGACACCGCCCAAGTTCCTAATTCATGACACCGCCCAAGTTCCTAATTCATGACACCGCCCAAGTTCCTAATCCATGACACCGCCCAAGTTCCTAATTCATGACACCGCCTAGATTCTTCACCCATCCAGACTCCTCTCCTTTCCATCAACAACACCGTCCCATTCCCTATCCGCTGTCCCCTTCTAATCTATACCACACACCGTCCCACTTCACCTCTCCTTTCCAATACTCTACACCGCCCAACAATCCTCTTCAACACCTACACCGCCCATACTCCTTTCCTTTCCAACACTCTCAACTCCGCCCAACCGTCCTCACCTCTCAACACCGCCCAACCGTCCTTACCTCTCAACACCGCCCAACCGTCCTCACCTCTCAACACCGCCCAACCGTCCTCACCTCACACACCTCCCAACCGTCCTCACCTCACACACCGCCCACCGTCCTCACCTCAACACACCGCCCAACTTCCCAACACCGTCTCCCTTTCTTCTTCTAATACATAACACCGCCCAGTAACCCTCTCAACTCCGCCCAGACTCTCAAACCACAACACCGCCCATACTCTTAAACCACAACACCGTCCAGCAGTACTCTCCACACCGCCCAGACTCTCTTCACAGGCCCAACACCAGATCAATTGAACACCGCCCAGTAACTCACTCAACACAACACCGCCCAGCAACACCGGCTCCATCCACCACACCGTCCAGCAACTCCACTGTCCCTCATATCACCATACCTGCCACATACAAACCAACAACGCCCAGCAACTAATACCAAACAGCAAGCTTTCACTCGGTCTTGTGGAATTCCAGTACTTTTCCATTCAGAATTTGCCCAGCTGAATAAATCCAAGCACCGAATTATTGGAAATATCAAAATAATGCAAATTGGAAACAAGTTGGCACAGCTGGAATTCACATGCACCGAAAGTTTCTTCCACTTGCAAATTGAACGCGTTTTCATTGCTGGAATCCTCAATCCATTTGCCTATAAAAGCAGCAGCAACCCATCAGCAAAAAACAACTTCTTCCCAGTCAAAAATCACTCAAAGCTTCATTTCTTCGTTCTTCTTTTTTCTCTCTTTTTCTCTTAGTTCTATTCTTTTCTATTTTTTTCTTTCTCTGTCCGTTTTTCTTCTCTTTCTTTTTATTTTCTTTTCTTTCTTTTATTTTGTAAGAGTGTGAGGGCTGTAAAAGTGAGATTTTAAATTTGTAATTGGTGGAGAAATTATTTCAACAAGGAATTACAGTGGTAAATTATTCTGAGCTTTTGGAGAAACCCGTAAGTCTTTATTTTTACCATGTCTTGTATGTTTTATTTTTCCATTATTTACATGAATTTAAATTATTTCATGAGTAGCTAAATTAATTATCTTGGGATAAAGGGGGTATGATAATATTTTATTTTAATGTTATTTTGACTTGGAATTAAATAAATTTCTGTTTTCCATTTAGTTCAATTATGCTTAATGCTTTTAGTAATTCCTAACAAGAACCTAAATGATAAAACTGTATACTTACGGGTATATTAGTAAGTTTAGGTAATAAATAGAATCGAGAGATTTATTTTTACCGGAAAGCTTTGAACTAAACCTAAGATTTTTGAAATGCTTTTTGTGACCTCGGTAAAACCGTGAAAGTAATCAAAATTCTTTTGAGGAATTAAAAGGGATTTTCATAAAACGATAATGGGCCTTTCTGAGGATTAAGCAGCGCTTTCCATAGGTTAGGTACATTAATAGGATTCCGAAAGGAACATATTAATTAGCTTTTGGAAAATTCGCCTTGGAAAACTTAATTTGATTCTTATTTATGAAAAGTTAAAATTCATTAAACATAAAATAGAATCTTGATCCCCCGAAATCCCAAGATATTCTCAACTCTGATTTTAAAGTGTCAAGTAAATTTTATTTCTAAATTTATTTTTAATTTGTGTTTTATTTTACAAAAACCTTAAAAACTAATTGTGTGGATAATTAAATTTCAATATGCTGGTACTTTGAACACAGTCCCTGTGGAGAACGATAATCTTTTATATTACGCGACATAACCCGTGCGCTTGCGGGCCCTGTCAAGTTTTTGGCGCCGTTGCCGGGGACTGTTGTCCCTCAAATATCGGCAATATTGAAATTCGATTAGATCATACTTGTTAATATTTTTATTTTTAGTTTGTTTTATTTCTAGTTATTTATTTTTATTTTTATTTTTATTTTCAAAGATCACCTTTGATCTTGGTCTATTATGGAATTCTTAACAGGTGCTACTGACCTTTATTGTTGTATTTGTGGTGATTCAGGACATGCTGCTATAAGTTGCTATTTTGCAATATCCTTAAACCACCATGAACAAGAATTTCATCAGTTGGATGCTATTGGGAACTATAACCATAGCAGTGATTTTAGAAGCTTACCAGTATTCCAAAAGTATCCTCCACAAAAATCCAAACTTGAAATACTGATGGAAAATTTTGTGAGCACCCAAGAAAAACAAAATGAAGAGTTCTCAAATGCCATAAAAACCTTAGCTTCAAAGGTGGATTCTCTAGCCACTCATAACAAAATTTTGGAAAATCAAATTGTCCAACAAACCTCTTTTTCTATAAGAACACCAGAAACATTTCCTGTAAAACCTGAGGTGGAACCATCTAACCACACCATGGACATCACTCTTGGGAGTGATACTCATTATGATGATCCGGTTGGCATAACTAAAGAAGAAGCTAAGGAAGAGAAGAAATTTGATGAGTCTCTATCTCATCTAATAATTGAGGAGAGCAACACACTGATCCAAAAGAAGGTACTGCCCAAGCTTCAGGATCCAGGTATTCTAGAGGTTATTCCTATCAAGGTAGGAAAATTTTACATACCTGTTAACTTTGCTGTGCTTGAAATAGATTTTATTGACCAAGTGGTAAAGAAAGAGGCAATCCAAAACCTCCCTCTTGATCCACTTGAATCTGTTTTATCTTATGACTTTTCAGGCATTTCAAAAATACACTTCTGTGATTTTTTGGCTAAAAGAGAACTGATCCCTAAAGTGGAATTCAGACCACTAAAACCTGTGTTCAGGTATGAATTGTATAGTTGAAGCAGGTTCAGAAAAGTCTGGCTGAAGACTTAAAACTTAGCACTTGTGGGGAGGTAACCTCATGTCTTTAATAAATAAATAAAAAAAAACAAAAAAAAACAAAAAAAAACAAAAACAAAAACAAAAAAAAAACCAACTATGTCAGATGCTAGTTTGGGGTTATTACAGGTAAGTTTTCTTATCCTTTTATCATCCATTTTAACATTGAGGACAATGTCAAATTCTGGTTTGGGGTGGTAAGTAAGAAAACTTAACTGTTTTGTTTATGTTGTGTGATTGTTATTTTATTATGCATGTGTGTTTTCCTTGATTTGTTTGTAATCTTGTAATTTACCATGATTGCATGATAAATTTACTTTGAACACAAGGCTAAAGTATCTAAGGACCCCAAAATTTTGAGTAAAATTTTCAAAATTTAATTATTTAAATGCCAAATAAATGCTTAAATGAACCTTATGTGATTAAAATTTTCTTTGAAAAGACTTTCCATGGTTAGACTTGAGCCAAAATGGGTTATCTATCAAACAAATTTTCAAAACCCATATTTTCTTGATTGAGTGAATCTCATAGTCATTAATATTCTAGAACTTGTTTTTCAACCGATTCAAAATGGTTTTTGATTATATGTCTTAGGATGATAAAGGCACAATTAGGTCTTATTCTTAAGCCTCAGAATTTTGTATAATTTGACCCCTAGTTGCCCCTTTTGAGCCTAAAAGCGAAAATTTTTTCTTTGAAACCTTTCATTGACTAATATTCTCTTAAATGGTGAAAAAGTTGGAAATTTAGTGGAGCAAAGAAATAAAAAAGGACTTAAGAAAAATATGGTATTGGATGCAAAGAAAAGCAAGAAAAAGAAAAAGAAAATCAAAAGGATGATATTGAATGAATTCCAAAAAGTCCATAAAAGTTCAAAAATTTGCTCTGTTAAAATTATAATGGTAATTTGAATCATTCATGATGTTAAAGCCCTTTTGTATTCCATTTTTCTTGAAATTCCTACCAATACAACCCAAGGCCGCGTTACAACCTTTGAAAGACCTTTAGACTTTGACATATTTTCTATCTAAACTGTGGAGTCTCTGGTTTATTAACAAGCTTATGGTAATGTTTTTTGACTATGATGATTTGAGAGATACACAAACCTTGAAACACTTGAGTGAAAATTGTGAGAAGAGTATCTCAAGTCTTGACATTGAAATTTGATTCACATAAGTAAATAAAAATTGGCATTTGAATAAATCTGTTTCTCTATTTTGGATTCCTTAGTTTATTAAGTTTAGTGTTTTCTGTATTTTATCTTGTGAATATGATGATTGCTTGAGGACAAGCAATGTTTTGGTTTGGGGTATTTTGATAAGTGCTTTTTAATACAATAAAATAGATTTAATTTGCTTAGAATTTAGTCATTATCCACTGTATTTCCTTTTATTTATTACGATTTTTACTTTCTTTCCACTCTATTCTACTTGGGTATGTTATTTTGCAGGAATTAAGGAAATAAAGGGTCAAAAACAAGAGAAAACCGACCTACTCCACAAACTCCGTCCTCAATCCAGAACACCGCCCAGACTTTTCCCCAATCAACACCGCCCAAGTTCCTAATCCATGACACCGCCCAAGTTCCTAATTCATGACACCGCCCAAGTTCCTAACTCATGACACCGCCCAAGTTCCTAATCCATGACACCACCCAAGTTCCTAATTCATGACACCGCCTAGATTCTTCACCCATCCAGACTCCTCTCATTTCCATCAACAACACCGTCCCATTCCCTATCCGCTGTCCCCTTCTAATCTATACCACACACCGTCCCACTTCACCTCTCCTTTCCAATACTCCACACCGCCCAACAATCCTCTTCAACACCTACACCGCCCATACTCCTTTCCTTTCCAACACTCTCAACTCCGCCCAACCGTCCTCACCTCTCAACACCGCCTAACCGTCCTCACCTCTCAACACCGCCCAACCGTCCTCACCTCTCAACACCGCCCAACCGTCCTCACCTCACACACCGCCCACCGTCCTCACCTCAACACACCGCCCAACTTCCCAACACCGTCTCCCTTTCTTCTTCTAATACATAACACCGCCCAGTAACCCTCTCAACTCCGCCCAGACTCTCAAACCATAACATCGCCCAGACTGTTAAACCACAACACCGTTCAGCAGTACTCTCCACACCGCCCAGACTCTCTTCACAGGCCCAACACCAGATCAATTGAACACCGCCCAGTAACTCACTCAACACAACACCGCCCAGCAACACCGGCTCCATCCACCACACCGTCCAGCAACTCCACTGTCCCTCATATCACCATACCTGCCACATACAAACCAACAACGCCCAGCAACTAATACCAAACAGCGAGCTTTCACTCGGTCTTGTGGAATTCCAGTACTTTTCCATTCAGAATTTGCCCAACTGAATAAATCCAAGCACCGAATTATTGGAAATATTAAAATAATGCAAATTGGAAACAAGTTGGCACAGCTGGAATTCACATGCACCGAAAGTTTCTTCCACTTGCAAATTGAACGCGTTTTCATTGCTGGAATCCTCAATCCATTTGCCTATAAAAGCAGCAGCAACCCATCAGCAAAAAACAACTTCTTCCCAGTCAAAAATCACTTAAAGCTTCATTTCTTCGTTCTTCTTTTTTCTCTCTTTTTCTCTTAGTTCTATTCTTTTCTATTTTTTTCTTTCTCTGTCCGTTTTTCTTCTCTTTCTTTTTATTTTCTTTTCTTTCTTTTATTTTGTAAGAGTGTGAGGGCTGTAAAAGTGAGATTTTAAATTTGTAATTGGTGGAGAAATTATTTCAACAAGGAATTACAGTGGTAAATTATTCTGAGCTTTTGGAGAAACCCGTAAGTCTTTATTTTTACCATGTCTTGTATGTTTTATTTTTCCATTATTTACATGAATTTAAATTATTTCATGAGTAGCTAAATTAATTATCTTGGGATAAAGGGGGTATGATAATATTTTATTTTAATGTTATTTTGACTTGGAATTAAATAAATTTCTGTTTTCCATTTAGTTCAATTATGCTTAATGCTTTTAGTAATTCCTAACAAGAACCTAAATGATAAAACTGTATACTTACGGGTATATTAGTAAGTTTAGGTAATAAATAGAATCGAGAGATTTATTTTTACCGGAAAGCTTTGAACTAAACCTAAGACTTTTGAAATGCTTTTTGTGACCTCGGTAAAACCGTGAAAGTAATCAAAATTCTTTTGAGGAATTAAAAGGGATTTTCATAAAACGATAATGGGCCTTTCTGAGGATTAAGCAGCGCTTTCCATAGGTTAGGTACATTAATAGGATTCCGAAAGGAACATATTAATTAGCTTTTGGAAAATTCGCCTTGGAAAACTTAATTTGATTCTTATTTATGAAAAGTTAAAATTCATTAAACATAAAATAGAATCTTGATCCCCCGAAATCCCAAGATATTCTCAACTCTGATTTTAAAGTGTCAAGTAAATTTTGTTTCTAAATTTATTTTTAATTTGTGTTTTATTTTACAAAAACCTTAAAAACTAATTGTGTGGATAATTAAATTTCAATATGCTGGTACTTTGAACACAGTCCCTGTGGAGAACGATAATCTTTTATATTACGCGACATAACCCGTGCGCTTGCGGGCCCTGTCAGGCAGCATAAGCTAGATAGAAGAGATATCTCTAAGGAGATTAGTGGGATTGGTTGGACCAGATTTTGCCATGATCAGGAGCCTTACTCTCCAGCTCTTGTTCAAGATTTCTGGAGGACTGCATTCATTGATAAGTCCAAGTTTATCGTCTTAGGCAAACTCAATGGGAAAACTATTGAAATCTCGGAAGACGTCCTTGCCACTATTACTGGATGTCCTACTATAGGCGAAGTCTATGCTGATGACTTCGAGTTTGAAGTTTTGTCTTCTCTAAAAATCAAGAAGATGCTCTATGGCTCTAAACGCCCTTCCAAGTCTGTCTCTAGTAACTTGTTCCCAAAGGTCAAGATGCTACACTTAGTCATGAAGCAAGTCTTTTGCCCTAGAAAAAGAGCCAAAGACACTGTTAGCAAGTTGGACCGTTTCTGTATGTATCATAAGCTCAAAAAAGAGAAAGTAAGTTTTCCCAACTTCATTATAACTTACTTAATCTCTTCCATTAGAAAGAAGCAGAACAAGATCCCCTGTCATGCAGTGCTCATAAAGGTCTTTGGACTAGACAATGTGCAAACAACTATTGTCAGTGATTTGGTGACTCCCTTCTCCTCGGTCAGCAAGCTACCACCTGTCACTCATCTCTTGGACCAGACCTTGGATACTTCTCTGTCTCCATCTAGGAAGAAAGGGTCTGAACTAATAAAGCAGAATGTTGAACCAGCCCCCAAACGTTCAAGCAACAGAAAGAAGTGCTTTGCAAGAAAGGTCAAAAAGATGGTTCTTGATCTTTCTCATAAATCATCTTATGAGTCTAATGAGTCAGACTCTTCTTTAAAAGTGGAACCCTACCAGATGATCCCTCTGTCCTCCTCAACTCAAGCTACAAACCATGATAAGCCTTGTGGAACTGTAATTGCTAAAGAACCCTCTGATGACAATATTCCCATTGGTCAAGTGCAACGTAGATCTAATGTAAAGCGGTCTGGATCTCGAAAGCAAAAGAAAGTTGTGCCCTCCAAAGCTCAATAGACTCTTCAACAACCTCTGCAGTAGCAACCTTCATCCCAGCCCAACCAAACTCAATAAAAGAAGTTCACTGGTGATGAGGTCTTGCAGATATTTATCTCTGTATACACTACCTTGCATCCAGAAATCTGTGTCAGGATGGAATACACTGAAATGGAGTAGCAAGGTTGTCAAAATACGTGATGATTATCAGAAGCTTATGAAGGACAATCATGATGCTCTCATGCAATATGGTGGGTATCCGGGCTTTGTCTCTTATCAATGATTCATTCGTGGTTATTTGAAGCATACCTCGGTTCCTGATGTAAGTAAGTGGGGACACTTTGATTGGATAAATCAATTTTATGAGACTATTGGCACCTACCAAAGTGATGAACAAGTCTCCAGGGCCTTCCTAAAAAGGAAAAGATTAGACTCTTCCTCTGGTGGAAGTACAAAGAGTACAAGGTCTAACCCTTTATTCCCCACCCTATCTAACCCTTTTGCCTTTCTTCTATAACCTCAACCTCTTCCTATATCTATTAAGCCTCCACCTCAGACCCAAACCTCATCCTCCTTAGCCCTTGTTCCTCATCCTACCATCTCCACTGTTACACATAAATCTAGGTTACCCCCTCTGTTAGTTCCTCACCCAACCTTGCCTATCTACACGTTCTATAAACCTATTACTGACCCAGGCTATAGGAACCCTCACAACCTCTTCATTGTCCAAAATCCAAACTTCAATCCTCATAAATTTTACATCATGCCATCTATACCCAAATACTTTCCCTATCTTCCCATAGAACACCTGCCTGCCTACCCTGACTTGCTCTTAAATGATGATATTGCTATGTATCATGTACTTACTACTGAACAAGCCTCAGTTGCTCGTGATCTGAAACATGGTTTGGCCTCTCTAGATGATATTGAAATCAGGAATTATCCTATTGCAAACCCATGGAAGAAAATTCTATTTGCTGTCCCTCGAAAACCACTTCCAACTACTTGGATTTCTCTAGGAAGACTGAAGAAGCCTATGCCTCCCAAGTACAAACCTCCCTACAAAGGTCACCTTCGACCTAGGAAGCTTCAGGAAGCTAACATTGCCAGTATCTTGTCTGCTCTGCCTGTGTGTCAAAAGTCTGGAAGGACTTTCATAAAGTCTGGTCACAACATAAATCCTACGATCAAAGGCAAAAGAAGTCTTGAAGTCTAGAATTTCACCTTAAGGAGAGATATCTCTGCATCTGAATGTTTTACCAACACAAGACCTTTCTAGTGTGTTTTTGTCCTCACTCACACACTTCCTGAGAACTTCCCAGGAGGTCACCCATCCTAGAATTACTCTAAGTTAAGCACGCTTAACCTTGGAGTCCTTAAGTGATAGGCCACTGAAAAGACTAATGCATTTGTTGGTATAGGTAGTATGAATTCATTCCTTTAAGCTATCCTCGACTGTATAGTTCCATACCTATACAGACTTTGGATCCCTCTCATTTCAGTATATATATGGTTCGTTCATGTGTCCCTCCCACTGGAAGTCTGCCAGGAGCTGCTCCTTGTTCGTGCCCATGCACCGGTGATCACTCCCTACCCTTAACAGTGCCTGGGATGTCATATTCCCCGTTGAAAAACCTGCCACGAGCCGCTCCTTGTTCGTGCCTATGCACCAGTGATCATTCCCCGCCCTTAACAGTGTCAGAATGTCACATGCACACCAGCTTCTGCCTGGTTTGTCCTTAAACCATACCGTACTAGGAGAGGTCATGCTCTGATACCAGTGTAACACCCCGGCTGCTTTTCTGGAATGAACGACTATCCCCACAAACTAATACGAGACCTTTCTAGTGTGTTTTTGTCCTCACTCACACATTTTCCGAGAACTTCTCAGGAGGTCACCCATCCCAAAATTACTCTAAGTTAAGCACGCTTAACCTTAGAGTCCTTAAGTGATAGGCCATCGAAAAGGCTAATACATTTGTTGGTATAGGTAGTACGAATTCATTCCTTTAAGCTATCCTTGACTGTATAGTCCTATACCTATACAGTCTTTGGATCCCTCTTATTTCGGTATGAATTCGGTTCATTCATGTGTCCCTCCCACTGGAAGCCTGCTAGGAGCCACTCCTCGTCTGTGCCTATGCACCGACGATCACATTCCTCGTTGGAAGCCTGCCAGGAGCCGCTCCTTGTTCATGCCTATGCACTGGTGATCACTCCCCGCCCTCAACAATGCTGGGATGTCACAAGACACAGAATCCTCTAAAAGGTAGTTCCTATACGAGTCTGGTCTAAAGAACTTCCATGGTAAAAAAACATCCATTTTTCACCAACTCTTAAAATGGTCAGAATTCCTCTAATAAAAGAATTTCCCTTTTTAGTGAAAAATTTACCACCCCTCTTTGCCTGTATCTGTACAAACCTCAAAAGCTCTCTATCCCATACAAAATGTGCAGAATGTCTCTCTGACCAAGTAGGCTCATATCCGTTGAAGAAAAATCACTTCTTCTATAGATGAAGTAATCTTCAAATGGTCATCCAACGGATCTATCTATCCTAAGCTGAACAAGTATTTATATGCTACAAATCTTCTCTTCACAAATTTGCAGAGAAACATTGAAAAGAAAAATGAAGAAAAGAATTGAGAGAAAATAGAGAGATCAAAAAAGCATAAGAGAAAAGAAAAAAAAAGTGAAAAGAAAGAAAGATCAGAAAAAGCAAGAGAGAAAAGAAAAATGGCATATGTTGCAAGTAAGAAATCAGAAAATGCCATTAGAGAGAAAGAAAAGCTTGCTGTGAGGTTATATATTTTATATGCCCAGAAATCACAGTAACTAAGTCAGAGACATGAAATCGATTCATCTCCAATACAAAATCATTGTCTCTGACATAGCATTAAAAACTTAGTATGCACTTCACTCCATATTTTCTATGTACTAAGTTTTTATAAATATACAAGTCTCTCTTAATTTGTAAAAGTCTGTTAATCGGACTTATCACTTAGCTCAGCAAAGTCAAGAGGCTTGTCATTTGTGATGTTCAAATTCTTCCAATTTATTCTAAGTATAGGTCTGGTAGACCTGTTGGGAAACACTATTGGCCTGAAGAGGCTTTAGAAATAATACTCTGGGTTTGAGCTAGGAGTGGCTCGTGAAAGATACTTGGGGTTGCCCCAGGAGTGGGTGTCAGCAAAAGAATACTCTGGGCCAGGAGTGGCCAGTGTTAAGAATACTCTGGGCCAGGATTGGCCAGATTCAAGAATACTCTGGGCCAGGAGTGGCCGGATTCAAGAATACTCTGGGTTAGGAGTGGCTAGTGTCAAAAATACTTAGAGGTATGGGAAGTAGCTAAGCCAGGAGTGGCTGGATTCAATAATACTCTGAACATTATATGTAAATGGAATTTTACATAGTGGAAAATCCTTCAAGTTGAAGGTACTGGATGTAGTCTCCTCATTGGAGGTTAACTAGTATAAATTGCTTGTGTGTTGTTACTCTCTCTTTACTCTTTACTATCAAAAGTCTGGTGCATTCATGTTAATATTTTATGATAGTAAAAGTCTAGTAAAATAGCATTTTTCAATTAAATAATCACGGTCTCTATCTCTCAAAAGTCTGGTCCGTTGTGCTTAATGCTCTAACGCTTAAATATCACTTTTGGTTTGAAAAAGTAAACGGACTTATTCAACATCCTTTCTAAGTCTGTTCTCCGAACCAATAGACTCGTTATTTTATTCTTATCTCTTTAGCTATATCCCCTCTTTTTAGCTCTTGTCTTACTTGAGATTTGCAATTAGGATCTCAATGATGCCCCTCCTTTTGTTGATATCAAAAGGGGGCGATATCTTAGAAGTCTTCCGTGTTGAGTAATGACAAAGTTAACAAGTCTAATATTCTTGATATTCTTTTGTATGTCATTATAATCTATTAAGGAAGAACATCTTATTCCATTTGATTTTGTTTGATCTTGCAAAAATTTTGTAATCTGATCTCTAAAATTTTTGATATGTATAAACTGATAATTTATACTCCCGAAATTACGGACTTCATTTATAGAAAAGACTTGATGTTTTCTATCAACAAATAGGGGGAGATTATGGAAGAAAAGTTTGGATGAAAGAAATTCCATTAAGTTAGTTTGGACCAGACCTTAGTACCTTGTGTCCTTAGATTTGTTAATATTATACATCAAGAATTTTTGTTAGTATATGAAGTTTGTACATCTTATGACTAATTTGTGTGCCTAAGTGTTTTAGGATACAAGTCATAGGCTATGAAACAAAGGGGGAGCAGCAGCATTCTAAAAGTCTGGTAGGATGACCAAAAGTCTGGTAGAAGTATCTTGTTGAAGCTGGAATGTTTTACTTAAAAGATCGTAGATCCCTTCTCAACATTCCTAATTTTATTTAAGTGATGCATTGGGATTTATGCATTTATCATATGTCTGTGATTATCATAAAAGAACACAAGGATCAAAATCAAACTCAACAGCAAATGTTAGTGTACCTACCTTTGCACATTATCAGAGAAAATTGAGCATATTCAGTGATAATGTCAACATATCTCATAAAGCCTTTCAACACTGACTTCTCATCTTACGCTCAATCAAGATATAAAGTAAGAATAAATTTATGCATTGGAGATGCATGAGAAACCATTTCCATGAAAGAACTAAAGAAGCCCATTACCAGACCCTTGAACCTATTTCATCACCAAGGTCTGATACTTGAAAGCTTAAGGCAAACTCCTTCAAAGGATTTTCAACGACTATATCTCCTTTCAAGAAAGATAGAACTTCAAAACACACAGAGAACATATGAACTATCATTAAATAATTCTTTCTTGAGTTAAATTCTCTTTGTGTTCACTCTTCTCTTGTAAGACAAAGACCTTCTTTCCTTGCTCTGCCTTTAGCAGCCCTTGGTCTTGTGTCATAACTTGATGTATTCTTTTTCATTTGTATATCTGTCATACACTAAGTTCAGTGAGTTACTCTTCCTTTCACAATCAAACTGTAAAAGTCTGGTGGGTTGCCAAAATCTGTTAAGTATGGGAAACATTGTTGGCTTGAAGAGGCTTTCGAAAGAATACTTGGGTTTGCGCTAGGAGTGGCTTGTTGAAAAAATACTTGGGTTTAAGTCAGAAGTGGCTGAAGTCAAGAATACTTATGGCACTGGTCTGGTGTAGTTATTGTAAAGGAAATTTTACAATAGTGGAAATCCTTCAAGTAAGAAGGGACTGGACGTAACTTGTGTTGGAAGTGAACCAGTATAAACTCTCTGTGCTAATTTTTCCTTATTGCTCTTTTGCCTGATCTGATTACTAGTTTTTATTTGGTTTGGATTTCCGCAAAAAGAGTCTGTGACTTATTCAACCCCCTGTCTAAGTCAGACTCTGAACCATCAATATACATTACCATATTTTCTTACAATTGAAATTCATATCATAGTTGTCTTCCACATATGACTATCATAAGAATTGCATGTTCAAATTCAAAAACACATGCAAAATTTTTAAAAACTCCACATACAAAATTGATGTCAAACAAAACCAAGAATTATGCCAAACAAATTTTAGGTTCTCAAATACACTCATGATCATCTTTGCATCACAACAATCACATATATGTTACTAATTAAATCAAAATGCTCGAAGGAAGACATCAATTAAATGAAATAATGGCAATTGATGGGATGTATAACTATAAAGGTTATTCTAATGGTCCAAAATAGTAAAATATCTTATCAATTTTATGCAAGAGAAAAGCTTAAATTCCTGGCATAAATAATCAATAATTATATCGAATTAAAAAATGATTTGTATCACAGGAATATCAAACAACTAATTTAATCTTCTCATATAACATATTTATCCCTTTTAATACTCAAATAAATAAAGATATACATCACACTAAAATTAATAAAATCTTATAGATAGTTCTGAGATTCATTTCTATCAGCACTTGATATATTCCAAATCTAAATTAAATGACAAAAAAATTTTGATGCCTTTTCACATGCTAATATCATATCACACAAATTAAAAACATTATTTCACAAACTTAATTAACTCTGAACATGAAATTGCAATCCAGTATAAAAACAAATACGCACTCAGTTATTTTGTAAAAAATGATTAGAAAAAGATTTTGGAAATATAGATTTTAGGTCTTATTAATGTATCCATGACATAAATGCGTACAAAAGAAATATGGAAAATTGCCAAACGTTCATGAATAATTATTCAACACCTACAATACAATCAATACACAAAGGACTAGCACAAAAAACTGACTTCTACGAATAGTTTTTTGGTTGACTCGTAATGGTTAGGCTTTTTTTTGGTTGCACATTTTGGAACTTCCTTTACCCATCAATCACACCCAAAAGCACCTCACATTGTACGATCAAAGCTTCTCACTACCAACTCCACCATAGTCTCTTTCTCACCACCACACAACAGATCACGGGGAAACATGAACATGAGTGAGAAATGACATCTCTCTAACATGCAACTGCCATCACACCATGTTGACAACAAACCCTTAAAATTATTGAAAATTTTGGTCGGATTATTAGAATTCTCATAGGCTAAGAAGTGTGACTTACACTATTTTTAAGGATTTGTTCATCTAGGACTATGAATAAATATGACTCTAGAGTTTGTTACAAACTCTAAGTCTGTTGTCTATTCCAAAGTCTATTGGTCCCAAACTCAACATGTTACAAAGTCTCTTTGCAAACTTTGCCTAAGTCTATTAGCAGACTTAGCTTGAGTCTGTTATGTTTCAGCTTTTATGTAAATGCCTTGGTTCATAAATAATGCTAGGCATTGTTTTCTATAAATAAGGCCTTTGGGTGCTTGTGGAAAATGATGAAAAATTTATTGGATCATTGGCTAAGTATTGGTTAATGGTTATAACCATGTAACAATATCATCTTAATCAGTTTTCTACTCTTCCCTTGGATGTAGATTATCCTTAGCTGAACCACGTATTTTTCTTGGTGTTCATCTTCCTCTCTATCTCTCTTTTACATTTAATTGCTTTAAGTTTGTATGTATTGGTTTATGCCCTTTCACTTTATTTTTTGTTCAAGTTCTTTCTGTTTTTGTATTTATGTTTTATGGTGTTTTTTATCTTTCTTGTAATTAAACTTAGTAAAGAATCAATAAGTGGCGCCGTCTGTGGGGAGCCTGAATCCTCAAGAAATCAAAGAATAAGTTCTACGAAATTTGACATTGAGAAGTTCTCAGGGGATAATGACTTTGGTCTATGGAAAATCAAGATGATGGCCATGTTGATAAAGAAAGGCTACGCAGAAGCTATAAAAGAGACTAATAAAATGTCTACCTCTTTGTCTCTAAGAGAGAAGGAAGAAATGATCAAAAGGAAAGAAGTGTCATCATCTTATGCCTTGGTGATAAAGCATTGAGGGAGGTTGTGAGGGAGAAAACAGTTGTATCAATGTGGGTCAAGTTAGAGTCATTGTATATGACAAAGTCCCTTGTGAACAGACTATGTCTGAAATAACAACTGTACTCCTTTAAGATGAATAAGGCAAGAAACGTCTGAGCAGATCACAAACTTTAACAAAATCTTGGACAATCTTGAAAATATTAAGGTAAAACTGGACGATAAAGATAAAGTCATTTTGCTTCTAAATTCTCCCCTAAAAGCTACGAACACTTCAAAGATGTTATACTATATGGCAAGGAATATAGCATAACTTTGGAGGAGTTTATGACCTCAATTAGATCCAAAGAGTTACAAAGGCAACAAGAATCTAAGTTAGAAGGAAATGGTAAAAGTCTGAACATGTCTAAGGGAAAGAAAGAGAAGAAACAAAAATGAAAGAAGGGAAAAAACCTTTTAGAATTCAAAGTCTAGTAAACAGACTTTCCAGTGTAGATGTTATATGTGTAACAAGATAGGTCATCTTAGGGAAAATTGTCTTGAAAATTCTAAAGGTCTAAAGGTCTAAAGGGGACTGCTGAAGTAGTAAACTTTACAGCTACATCAGATGGGTTTGAAAGTGTAGAAGTTCTGGTTGTTTCTTCTGCGTAGACTTTAAAAGGTTAGGTCTTGGACTCAGGCTACTCTTACCATATATGCCCTAAGAAGAATTATTTTGAGACCTTAGACCTGAAAGAAGGTGGAACAGTCTTACTAGGAGAGAATCATCCTTGTAAGGTATAAGGGATAGGAACCATTAGATTAAAGATGTTTGATGATAAGTAATATCTTCTTAAGGAGGTAAGGTATGTTCCTGAACTTTAGAGAAATCTTATTCTATAAGCATGTTTTATAATCTAGGATATACTAGAACTCAACATGGTGTGCTTAACATTTCTAATGGGTCTTTAACCATTTCTAAAGACATTAAGGATAAAGGTAATAGTATGTTTATCTTAGATGACTCCACTTTAATTACTTATGTGTCTGTAGCTAGTAAAAACTATCATGATAAAATAAAACTATGGCATCTCAGACTTGGGCATGTTAGTGAAAAAGGTCTATTTGAATTGGAAAAACAGAATCTATTAAATGGAGATAAATGAACAAGTTAGATTTCTATGAAAACTATGTGCTTGGTAAATCACATAAGGTGAAATTTGGGTCTAGTATGTATGTTTCCTCCAAGCCTTTTAAATATGTCCATTCTAACTTATGGGGCCTTCTAGAGTTTAGACTCTAGGTGGAGACTTATATTTTCTATCAATTGTTGATGATTTTTCAAGGAGAGTCTGGTTGTATATGCTAAAGGATAAGTCTGAAACCTTTACAAGATTTCAAGAATGGCACACATTGATTCAGAATCAGTTAGGCAGCAAACTCAAAGTTTTAAGGACTACCAATGACCTAGAATTTCTTTTAGAGTAATTTAATGAGTTTTATAAGAAATAGGGAATTAAGAGGCACAAGACAGTTCCTCATTCACCTCAGCATAATAGTTTGGCTGAAAGAATAAACAGGATAATTCTTGAAAGAGTTAGATGCATGCTTCTAGGAAAAGGAATGCCTAAATGCTTCTTGGGAGAAGTTGTTGCCACTATTGTACACCTAATAAATAGGTGCCCTTCTTTAGCTTTAAATTTCAAGACACCTATGGAAGCTTAGAGTGGAAAGCCTGCACACTATTTAGGTCTGTGTGTGTTTGGTTCTCTAACTTATACCCATGTCAAGGAAGGGAAACTAGAACTAAGGCTGTCAAATACATTTTTCTTGGATATCTAAAAAGTATGAAAGGTTACAAGCTATGGAGTCTGTTAGTCTTAAATTGTTGTTATTTTTATTATATAAAGTGTGAGGAAATAAATAAAGTATAAATAAGTCTAAAATTAGGTTTCTTTTGTAAATAAATAGAAGTGAATAATTTTAATGTCATGACCTATTTCTTTTATTTTTGTAGATAATATTTAAGGCTGAAAGTGGAAAGACAATGCAACTCAGAGGTCTGACACGTAGCGTCCAAGCCACGCTCAGCGTCAGGATTTCAGACTTGACGGGTAGCGTTAGCTACGTCGTGTATCCCACTGACAAGCTGGATTTCACTTTAGAATGGCCTAAATCATTACATATAATGGCCAATCCACTACAAAAATAAGGCACAAACTTAGTGGGGACAATGGGAACTATGTCTGCTCATTAATGAAAGAATAACTACGAATTATTGCTAAAAATCAAGAGAAGACTAATGCATTCTAAGTCAGTAGACCCTGATACGTAGCATCAACACCATGCTCAGTGTGGGGGCTAACGTGTAACGCCATTGCCATGCGTAGCGTCAGGTCTAAAACCTTCCACTAAGGGTGGCAAAGTGGGCCAACGGGCTATGGCCAACATAAGCCCGCCCAAATACGGGCCAGGCCGGGCCAAAAAAAGAAAACCGGCAAAAAACATTGGTCCGACCCGTTTTCTATATGGCCCGCGGGCCAAACGGGCCGGCCCATTTTTTTCCAAATTATTTATGCTTTTTTTATATTTTAAATTTGTATTACTTATAAGGTTTTTTAAGAAAAAAAAACCTTTAGATATAAAAACTAGATTTTATCTTTTTTAAAACTAGTTTGTTTATAATTAACCCAATTTATTTTATTAAAAGTTCAAATAAATTATATTTACATTAAATGGAAACAAAACTTATTATTTATATTTTATAATATTACACTATCAAAATTATAATAACATATATAAATTAGAAAAATAGAAAAACATAACCTCTTTAACATATATAAATTATATTGTAATATAAAAATAATTTTTTAGTATTTTAATATTAGCTCAACGGGGCAGGCCAGGCTGGCCCGCATAGGGATCGTTTTTTTACGGGGCAAAACAGACCAGGCCTATATGGGAAAACGGGCTCAAACCTTGGCCCGACCCACCTATTTTCAATGGGCCAAATAGGCCAGCCCGCGGGCCAAGCCCAAATTGGCACCCCTACCTCTCACTATAAATAGAGGTCATTGCCAAATGTTTCAGCATCCTCTTCATATCCCTTTCTGACCCTTCACATCACCATTCAAGCTCTGCATTGCAGAACCCTTCCATATACTTGTGATTAATTTCTTAAGCTTAGTTTCCTTTCATTTTGTGAAATCCTTTTCAAGTTCAAGTCATTGTTCATCATGTCTCCACTTTTAAGTTGTGTTTTTACTTTTACCACGTGTAACTAACTTGTTTATATTGGAATTTGTGAACCAATCTATGAGTATGATGTTGTGATTATGAATTATGCATGTTTATGATTCAAGTTTCATGTTAGTATTTCAACCTTTTATTAGTATGAACTTCAAATAGGGGAATAATTTTCATGCCTGTTAAAATTACTTTTAATGGAAGTAAAAGTTGAAATACCCTTAATATACCAATTACTAGGGATAGAGTTGGTAATTATTGTTGTGTTAAGGCCGAGACTTAAAACAAGTTTTTACTGAGAAAGCATCTGAGGGATCAGACTTTACAATGACTATTTAGAATTTATTCACCGAGGGATCGGGTTTAATGATTTTAAGCTACAATGACATAAACTTGATGATTATATATGCATGTTTATAGTTACTTTGTTATATTTTTAGTGCGGGGATCCTAATTCCAACATAGTTTGTCATTTTGTGTTTACATCTCAAGTATTGGAATTGTTTTTCTAAAATGTTATCTCTATAATTATTCTCTAGATAGTTTTACAATTTACTTTACATTAATCTTTGCTCAATATATAATCAATCTTTAAATCTGTGAATATTGTACAAATATGTATATGAAACATTCTCTTGTTAATAAGTTTTGATACTTTTACCATTAGTAAATAAAAATTACTCTCATTCACTAAAACAATCGATTCTTGAGGGAACGATATCTAAATTCTTTGAAAACTACAATGATAAATTGGTGCGCTTACCAATAGACCAACAAGTTTTCTAGCGCCATCGTCGGGAATTGAATTGATTTCAGTAACAGTAAATTTTTAATTATTGTGGTAAAATTTTCTTTACTTTTTAACTTCGATAAAAATTTTACTTTTTAATATTTGTTTATATATTCTTTACCTCTTTTTTAATTATTCTTGTCACTAACCTTTTCTATTAAGTTTGTGTATGCAAACTCGATCTTCTGTAGGAAGACTGTTCTTTGATCCTGAGATTGAGAAATTTGTAAAGAAACTTAGATCTTTAAAATCTAAAACACAAACTTTTTCATCTTTATCTTCATCATCTTTTCATAAATTTGAAAATTTTATAATGGCTGGAGAGCAATCGAGACAAACTTTAGGGTAATTTGCTGCTATTCATAGACCACCCCGTGTGTCGGGAATGTTCCAAGGACCTGTTGTAGTAGTGCAGATTATACCTAATACACTTAATATAATTCAAAAAAATCAATTTGCTGGATTAAATCATGAAGAACCATATGAACATTTAACTATTTTTTATGAATTATATAGTATAATTGGTTTTGAACCCAATCAAGAGGAATCTATTTACATGCGATTATTTCCTTTTTCCTTGGTTGGAAAGGCAAAAGAATGGTTTTAAGTCTTGTCCCCCTGGTACTTTTACAAACTGGTCTGATGTTGAAAGAAAACTTTTAGAAAGGTTTTACTCACCCTCTAAATATTTTGAAGCAATGGCAACCATACATTCTTTTTCACAAAATTATGATGATTCACTAGATGAAGCTTGGGAATGATTCAAGGCATTGCTAAGAAAATGTCCAAACCATAATTTGGACGATTGAGGAAAGGAAAAAATCGTCTACCATGGTTTATTGCCTCAGTTTAAGATGATGTTAGATGCTTGTGTTGGTGGTTCATTAGTGAATAAGACAGCTGAAGAGGCAATAGCTATCATGGAACCCATGTCCACTAGTGACAAACAAGCAAAGCATGAGAAAGGTAATTTTTCCAGGAAGCCGGGTATGCTAGAGTTAGGAATGAATGATTCGGTCCTAGCTCAACAGAAATTATTAACACAGCAGATTAAAGCAATGAGCAAGCAATTGCAGAAACTACATATTGCTCAAGTGTCATCACAACCCCCTATTTAGTTGAAATAATGCATACATTGTATGGGTGAATAACCTTATGGATATTATGCACCTAATGATAATGAACCTGAGTAAGCCATTTTTTTGAAAAACAAAAGACAACTTGTCGGTAATTATCCTTTCCATTCTGGTATTTTCCTAACAATTATCAACAGGGCTGGAAAAATCCAAATTTTGGCTGGAAGCAAGAAGCTGGACCTTCCAGTAGACCTCCCAACAATTAGTTTCCACAACAACCACTACATGATCAGACTACTAGACTGACAAGGATAGAAGACTCTATCCAACAATTGTTATAATACATGCAAACAAATGAAGTCGTCCAATAAGCGTCAGATTTACAATTTGGTCAGCTAGCAAAGGAAGTAACTGAAATGAAAAGTTTTGGTTTTTCTGCTAATACTCAGAACCAAGAGAATAGTGTAAAGCTATTTTCACTAGAAGTGGTAGAGTGGTAGGAACTAATTGTAATGAATCTTGTAAATAAAGTGAAAAAGAGAATGAAAAAGAAAAAGAAGAAAAGAAAGAAGAAAAACAAAGTGAAGAGAAGGAAAAAGAAAAGGAAATAAATGAAAAACAAGAAAAGGAAGAAGAAAAACAAAAACAAAAACAAAAAAATTTAAAATTTAAAAAAGGAAAAAATCAGTACTTAGGTTAGACACCTCCAGTCAAGGATATGTCTTATCCACATGCACTTTCAAGAAAGGATAAGGAAAGAGAATATAAAAGACTCCTTGAAATTTTTAAGCAGTTACAAATAAACATTCCATTCTCAGAGGCATTGGAATAAATGCCAATATATGCAAAGTTTATGTAATAACTTCTTACAAAGAAGAGGAGGTATAATGAAGAGATTGTTGAGCTATAAGTAGGTTGTAGTGTTATCCTACAATATAACATGCCGAAGAAATCAAAAGATCCCAAAAGTTTTACCATTTCAGTGTCCATCAGAAGCGTAAACATTTGAAAGGATTTATTAGACTTAGGGGCTAGCATCAATTTAATGCCCCTAAGTATGATGAAGCATATTATTGATCTTGATCCACAAAGGACGAAGATAACTCTACAACTAGCTAACCGTTCCATCAAGAGACCCATGGGATAGTGGAAGATGTACTTGTGAAGGTTCACAAGTTCTACTTCCCTATTGATTTCTTGGTATTAGACGTGGAGGAGGATACTGAAGTCCCCCTAATTCTTGGAACACCATTCATGAAGACTGTAAGAGTTTTGATTGATGTGGACAATTGGAAGCTTGCAGTCAGAGTGCATGATGAAGATATAAATTTTGATGTTTTTAAAGCCATCAAACATCCTAACCCAAAACAAGATTATTTTAGAGTGGATGCCCTTGATGAAGTTTGCCTCTCCGTGTCAAAAGGTATGCCTTATTCTGATCCTTTAAATAAATTGTTAATTGATTCTATGGATTATTTAAATGAGGAAGAGGAAAGACAAATAGATAGGTGCTTACAGGAGTTGGAAAGAGCGAAAGACAATTCCTCTAAAACTAAGATAGAGGAACCTCAGGAAGCACATACTGAAGAGATCCAGAAACCTGAGCTAAAAGTGTTACCTTCACACCTCAAGTACATTTTTATAAGGAAGGTAGTCTTAAACTAGTCATTATTAGTAGTTTGTTAACAGAAACAGAAGAAACAAGACTGGTAGAGGTGTTGAAGAATAATCAAGAAGCAATTGGATGGACCCTTGAAGATCTGAAAGGTATAAGTCCATCATACTGTATGCATAGGATTTTATTGGAAGATGATTACAAGAAAATGATAAAAATGATAGTGCATGGGTAAGCCTGGTTCAAATGGTCCCAAAAAAAGGAGATATGACCGTTATTGTTAATGATAAAAATGAATTAATTCCCACAAGAACTGTCACTAGTTGGAGAATGTGTATAGACTATAGGAAATTGAATCAAGCAACTAGAAAAGACCATTTTCCACTTCCCTTTATGGACTAAATGCTTGAGAGGTTATCAGGACAAGCTTAATATTGTTTTCTTGATGGTTACTCTGGATATAATCAAATTGCTATTAATCCTCTTGATCAGCAGAAGGACTGTTTTCACATGTCCTTTTGGAATTTTTTCTTATAGGAAAATGTCATTTGAATTATGTAATACACCTACTACTTTTTAAAGATACATGATTACTATTTTTACATATCTAATTGAAAAGAGAATTAAGATTTTCATGGATGACTTCTCCATTTTTGGGAATTCTTTTGACACCTATTTAGCCAATTTGGACACTGTACTGAAGCGGTGTATTGAAACAAATCTGGTACTGAACTGGGAGAAATGTCACTTCATGGTAATAGAAGGAATTGTGCTCGGTTACAAAATTTCTACAAAAGGTATAGAAGTTGACCAAGAAAAAATAGAAGTAATATCCAAACTCCCACCCCATATGAATGTTAAAGGGATTAGAAGTTTTTTTAGAGCATGTTGGGTTTTATCGAAGGTTTACCAAAGATTTTTCAAAAATTGTGAAACCTTTAATAAACCTTTTAAACAAAGATGTTGAATTCAAATTTGATTATGCATATCTAAAAGCTTTTAATTCTTTTAAAGAAAAATTGATTTCTGCTCCTGTGATTGTTGCTGCAAACTGAAATCTTATGTGCGATGCAAGTGACTATGTTGTGGGAGCTGTTTTAGGTCAAAGCCATGAAAAAAATTTTAGAGTAATACACTATGCTAACAAGGTTTTAAATGAAAAACAAATAAATTATGCAACCACTGAAAAGGAATTGTTAGCTATAGTGTATGCTCTAGAAAAATTTTATTCATATTTGATATTGTTTTTACTGATCACACAGCTATCAAATATCTTTGGACCAAAGCAGACTCTAAGCCTCGGTTAACCCGATGGGTTTTGCTTTTACAAGAATATGACATTGAAATCAAGGAAAGGTTGTGAAAATGTGGTCGTTGACCATTTATCTAAACTAATAAACAATGAGGTCACTGCCAAAGAAAATAAAATAGAAGAATAATTTCCTGACGAAAAATTATTTGAAATGAAAAAAAAGACCATGGTTTGCTGACATGGCCAATTTTAAAGTAGTAGGAATTCTTCCAAAAGATTTAACTTGGCAGCAAAGGAGAAAGTTTTTCAAAGATGCTAATCATTTTGTCTGGGATGAGCCTCATCTGTGTAAAATTGGTATGGATAATATGTTACGATGTTGTGTACCTGAATGGGAAATAGATAATATGTTGTGGCATTGCCACAAATCCCCTTATGAAAGTCACTTTAATGGAGAAAGGACTGTAGCAAAAATCCTCTAATCAGGTTTGTACGGACCTTTGATATTCAAAGATATTGTACAATCTTGTGATAATTGCCAAAGAATAGGAAATATCTCAAGGAGGCGAGAAATGTCTCTCACAAACATCCAAGAAGTTGAGGTATTTAATTGTTATGGAATTGACTTCATAGGACCCTTTTCCCAACTCTCAATCTAATCAATTCATTCTTTTGGCAGTTCATTATGTTTCCAAATAGGTAGAAGCAATTGCTTCACTAATGTTGATTCCAAAACTATGGTTAATTTCTTAAAGAAAAATATTTTTTACAGGTTTGGAACACCAAGAACTTTAATTAGTGATGGAGGTTCACATTTCTGTAATAAAGTTCTTTAAAAGTGTTACAGCATTATGGTATAAGACATAAGGTGGCCACAACATATCATCTGTAAACCAATGGACAAGCTGAGATTTCAAATAGAGAAGTCAAAAGGATCTTGGAAAAGACTATGTCTTCTTCAAGAAAGGATTGGTCACAGAAACTAGATGATGCACTCTGGGCATATAGAACTTCATTCAAAACACCTATTGGCCTCTCCCCTTTTCAAATGGTTTATGGAAAAGCTTGTCACCTACCAGTGGAAATGAAGCATAAAGCATACTGGGCACTTAAATTCCTCAACTTTGATCAAACTGCTGTAGCTGACAGAAGGAAGTTGCAACTATTTGAGTTAGAGGAAATGCGGAATAATGCTTATGAATCATCCAGGTGCTACGAAGACAAGGTAAAGGCTTACCATGATAAGAAATTAAAGAAAAAGATCTTCACACCAAGTCAGCATGTCTTATTATTTAATTCAAGGTTAAAATTGTTTCCTAGTAAATTGAAATCCAAATGGTCAGCCCATTTATAATCAAGAAAGTAAAGCCTTATAGAGCAATTGAAATTGAGGATCCAACTTCTAAAAGAAGTTAGATGGTTAATGGACATAAGCTGAAGCCTTATTTGAGTAGTAAGATCAAATGACTCACCACTATTTGTTACTTAACAGATTTGTGACTTGTAGGTAATATCAAGCTAGAGACAGTAAATCAAGCGCTCAATGGGAGGCAACCCATTATTTTCTGTATTAATTTGTTTTTTGATTAAATAAAAAAATAATAAAAAAATGTTTTTAATAAAAATTGAAAAAATTAAAAAAATGAGGATTAAAAAAGGAAAAAATTAGGTCTAAGAGTCAAAATTTTAGAAAATGGGAAATGATTGACTCTGACGTGTAACGTGGGAAGAAAACTAACCTGACGTGTAGCGTCAGGTCCTACATTCAGTTTTTTAAAAAAACTTAATCCACTTCAGAATGAAGGCCCATTCAAACATTTTTAAACTAAACTTCCCTCTCTTAGTGTCTCCCTTCCAAACCCTAAAAATTCCAAAAACTCATTCTCTCAAAACCTTCCTCCATTCTCTTCATTACATATTCAGCAACATCTAAGTATCTCATTCCCTTTCTCTTTTTCAATTTCTAAGTTTTTAATTTATTAGAATGCAAGCGGTTAGATTAGTTTATGATGATTAGAGACCCTTAGGACTGGTTAATGTTGATTCTGAATGTTGTATGAAGATGGGGTTTCTGTTGCGCAACCCCCAAATTTGAATTATGAAGTTGCAAGCCCTCGCGTAGCGTCCCCTGACGCATAGCGTGAGGAAACAGGATTAACGCTACGCGTCAGCCCGCCCCTATTCCAGTTTTTCCATTTTTTGTATTTTGTGTTGCTGTTTCTTTTTTTAAAATTTTAATTTTTGTTAATAATGTATGTTTTATAATTTTTATTTTTTAATTTATAATTTTTAGTTTTATTTTTGTTATATTATTGTTTAAGGTTTTTGTAATAAATATTGTCTTAAAGTTATTTTTTTTAGTTTTCAAATGTAGTTTAAAAAATAAAATTTTAAATATATGATTTATATTTTGTGTTGTTGTTTTAAGTTTATTAGATTTTATTTTGTGAACATAAAGTATTTTTTATGGCTTTATTTTACTAATTCAAATAAAAATAAAACATTTGTATTTGTTTATATTTTTTGTAATTAGCATGTGCTTTTGTTTTTTTTGTGATGCATGTTTGTTTGCTTTGTTACTTTTTGATTGCTAAGTTTCCTGTTTAATTGTGTGAATTATGTTGTATTATTTTAATTTATGTTACAGATGACACCAAAGAAATCTATTCCTACTTTTGGTCCCAAAAAGAGGAAGAGGACTGATACCACTTCCTCTAAGGACCCAGAGATGCATGCGGAGCACCTTGGACCTAGGAATGTTACAAGGTTCAAGACCGATGCGAAATGGGCTAGATTCCATGCAATAAAGGGTTATAGACAGATTTGGGAGTGAGTCCTAGATTTGGGAGCAGAGGACTATCCAGAGCTATAGGATGAGATTCAGCGGAGGAGATGGGGTCCACTGTTTTCCCTACCTACTGAGGGAGACCCCATCCTAGTATTAGAGTTTTATGCAAACGCATATAGGACATGACAAGATTCGCCGAATATGGATCAGAGGAGGAGCAGTTGGGTGAGGGGCAGACATATAGCTTATGACAGAGACACCATCAGTACCCTTTTGGGTAATCCTTGGGAGCCCACTTCTAAGGATAACACTTGTTTCTAGCAAGAGAACAAGAATAAGACGAGGACTCCTATAGATGATAGCACTCTAGGCTTTCACCTAGAGTAGGTTGTTCACTTCCTGATCCCCTCTTAATCTGTTGAAGACACAGTTAACGCCGATAGCACAGGCATGGATGTACCTGATGCTCCACAACACTGTGCCAGTTACCTACCTCTCCAGGTTACTAGTTGATGGATGTTGTCTGTTATTCTCTATTCTGCAGGGCTACACCATTGATATTGTTGCTCTCATTTCTAAGCAGATCCGCTACTACGCCCTAAATTATAAGGTGAACCGTCTGGTTCCCTTTCCTCTGATCATCTCTACCTTACTGAGGAGGTAGGGAGTGTCAGTACCTTTAGTTGAGTTCACTAGTTCATCGGGGTGAGTTCCTAATGTTCTAGTGAACAGGATTTATTTTGTGCGGCATTACGAGCTCCCACCTGTTGACGAGGAGGCTCGACCTCGACCGAGGCACAGGAGACCACCTCAGGCGACTTCCACTGATGTTGTCCTCCAAGAGCTAGCCAAGATGAGGATTGAGCAGCAGCACCAAACCTAGATGATGGCTGTTACCCATAGATATGTTCACTTACATGATTCTTTCTATCAGTACATGGTTCAAGGAGTAGAGACACCTTATCTGACACCTGAGGAGTTTGCAGCTCACGTGGCTTGGCCTGGGGATAGGCCAACATATCCAGAGGGGGTAATACAGGGGATGAGACTGTCGAGGAGGATGATGATGATCAGCTACAGGATGACGAGGACTGAGGGCCATATTTATTTCTTGTATTTTACATGACTGACTTTACATTTTTGTCATGTACATTATTTCTTTAGTTTACTTTGAGATTTTGGTTATTTTTATTATTATTATCTGGTGTTGTGATAATTTTATGTTTTATTATAAAATAAAATAAAAAAATAATCAAATTTTTGACAAGATTGAAAATTTTATGCGCTTGAAGTTTTTACACAATAAGCCATTTTAAATAATCTAACGTTGATTCTTTTGCATCTTAGGCATTTTTATAAAACAAATCTCAATGATCTTGTCAATTGTCAAGCTAATTTCGAAAACCCAGTGAGCTGAGAGTTCTTTAAACACTTTAAGGGTATCCACATAATTGATGCATTCTCATCAAATGATGAATTTTCTAGCAAGTGCGCTGATCATTAAAAAGTAGAATATTTGTATCGTTTCCACAGGGATTGCGGTAACTGCCACAACCAAGGACTAATACTATCTAAACCAAACAGCGAGTATGAACAATTCATGATATTTATATATTTTTGGTTTCCTATTTTTGTAATTTTCAATATGCAACTTAGTAATTAACATGCAATAAAGGAAATAGTATGAAACACAGACTTAAGAATAGGTTGGAATTAGCTTCAGCATTTAACTTCAACCAAAACTCACATGAATAAAAGACAAGGTCCTAGCTAAAGTATATGGAATTTCACAGGTGGCTAATCCTTAATTCCTTAGGTGAATAATGCTAATTTCACTGTGTATAAACCGTAATCCCTTAGGTAATCATGCACATTAAAACCTAATACAAAATTAGAGAAATGAACACTAATTATTCACCAAAATTCTTAGACCTGAAGTAATTAGGTAGCAAGGAATATACCAGAGCTCTCAGCCATAATTCCTCTCTGGAGAGAACACAAATTGAGGTGTGAATCTTCCAATTCAAAGTTAAAACATCATTCCTTACTATGTTTAGACATGCTGCAACATAAGAATTGCTTCATCTATAGAGTCAAGCTTCCATTGAAGCTTCAGCAAACTCCAACCTTATGGATTTAGCAATCTATGGCAGGAGAAGAGATAATAGTGGAGGTTGAAGAATCATTGGGTCTGGTAGAGTTAGTAAAATTCCTTCACCTATTATTGAAAATGTGTTTCTTGTTAAAGGTCTGAGACACAACCTACTAAGCATTAGTCAATTTTGTGACAGTGGGTATAAGGTCTCTTTTGATAAAGATAAGTGTATTGTCATCAACCATGATGGAACCACACTCTTTAATGTCAACAAACATCACAACCTATACAAGGTTGACTTAAATGAACTAAAAGATCAGAATGTAACATGTTTGTTTTCAAACTCTGAAGAGAGATAGATTTGGCATAAAAAGCTTGAGCATGTAAATTTAAAGCATATTTCAAAACTTCACGGAAAAGGCCTTGTTAAAGGATTGCCAAAAATTTCCTTCAATAGCTCTCTACCTTGTGAAGCATCCCAAAAAGGGAAACAACACAAAACCTCTTTTAAAAACAAAAATGTTGTTTCCACTGCCAGACCCCTGGAACTGTTACACCTAGACTTATTTGGTTCACCTCAAGTGCAAAGTCTGGCAGGAAAGAAGTATAGGTTTGTCATTGTTGATGATTAAACAAGAATGACATGGGTATACTTCCTAACTCACAAGGATGACTCTATAAAGGTATTCAATATTTTCTGTAAGAAAATCCAGAATGAGAAATATTTCTGTATTAATAAGAATTCATCATGGTAGAGAATTTGAAAATGAAATTTTTGAAACATTTTGTAATGATTCTGGTATAACTCACAATTTTTCTTCTTCAATAACACCTCAACAAAATGATGTTGTAGAAAGGAAAAATAGGTCTCTATAAGAAATGGCCAGAATAATGCTTTGTGAAAACAATCTTCTAAAATATTTCTGGGTAGAGGCTGTGAGCACTTCTTGTTATATTCAAAACAGAATTCTCATTAGACTATACTAAACAAGACTCCTTATGAATTGTGGAAAGGAAGGAAACCCAACATTTCATATTTCCATCCATTTTGATGTACCTATTTTATTCTTAACACTAGGGATCATCATGGAAAATTTGACTTTAAGTGTGACAAAGGAATATCCATGGGTTACTCAACCACATCAAAATCTTACAGAGTCTTCAATACTAGAACTCAAACTATTGAGAAATCAATGCATGTAAGATTTGATGACTTTCAAAGGACTGATAGGAAATTGGTAGATCTAGATTCTGATGATACAAGAATTTTACAACAAGAAGTTGAACAAGAAAAACAAAGAATAGATCCTGATCAATTTGAACTAACTAAATATAAAAACAGAGATTCTGAACAGAATCAGTTAATTCCTGAACTAGAAAAGTCAAGAGATTGGAAGTTCAAAGCTTATCATCCTTTAGACCTTATAATTGGAGATCAGGCGGTAAATGTTAAAAAAAGATCTAGACTTCATAACTAATCTTCAGTTGCTCAGAATTGGAACCAAAGAACATTGCAGAAGTATTAAATAACACTGATTGGATCATTGCCATGCAAGAGAAGCTAAATCAGTTTGAAAGAAACAAAGTATGGAACCTTGTTTCAAGACCCAAAAATAAGAGTATTATTGGAACAAAATAGGTCTTCATAAATAAGCTTAATGAATATGGAAAAGTTATCAGAAATGAAGCCAGACTTGTAGCTCAAGGCTACAACCAGCATGAAGATTTAGACTTTACTGAAACCTAGATCTTAGGTTTATTATAATAAAGGTAAATTAGAAAATAGGAAACAAATATAACAAATAAATATGTTGCTAGATATTCCTTTGAATTGGAATATGGAGAGGTTTAGAAACAACTAGACATATATAATTGAAGGAAACTGGATATAAAATAGAATAAAAAATCTTAGGAAAAATTCTTATATCTCTTTATAATATTACTTGTGTTTAACTTAATCTTATCAATAAGAGAGGAATTACTTTTCTTAGGAGGAATCTTTCAAACAAATTCTTCTATTTCCTAATAAAGGAACTTTTCAATAATGATTGTAATTTATAGCAGTACATATAGCCACTTGGATGGTAAAAGTAAAACAGTTGCTTTTTAGAAACTTTATTACTATTAGCTTTAGGATAATCTTATTGCCATGGCCCGCTACAGTTAAGTTGTCCTGTTGATTTTTCTTTTTCAAGTCCACTTATTAATTAGGTGACTTCTCTTGTTACTAGAAGAAATGAACTAATTGCCTGTTTGGTTTCTCCTAAAATCTTCGTCGTGTTTCGTTTCCAGCATTCAACCTTCATTTAGAAAAAGAACATTTTGTTCAGCCACCACCATAGCGAGGTTTCATTGGTCCCACCTCTGTCAAGCCTCCATTTCGAGTCCCATTTTCTCCGTTTGCGTGAAGGTGCCTCTCTCCTGCCTCCATTGAACGTGATTTTATGAAAAGACCAACATACCCCTCCGTCCCTTGGTCAATCTGAAGGAAAGGCCCTATTTTTGCTCCGTCGTGTACTCCGTTGAAGGAAAAAGAACCATCTTTGAAGCAGATCCTCATTTTTTGCCCTCTCTTTCATTTTCTCATTCGATCTGCTCATTCTCTTTTGTTTTCTCCTTGGACTTGTTCGTTGTTTCATTTTGTCTTTGGATCTGTTGGTTTTGTTTGTTTAGGTGTTTGATGTTTTGTGTTGTTTTTGTTTTTCCGTTTCTGTTTCGAGGATGGGTCAGGGTAGGTTTGGCTGTTTTAGAGGTGGTATCATGGTTTGATGGTGTTTGGTGGGTTGATCAGTGGTAGGAGTGGGGCTGTTTTGGGGTGTTTTGTGGTTTGGTGGGCTGATCGGTGGTGGGGGTGAGGTTGTTTTAGGGTGGTTTCATGGTTTGGTGATGGTTTGGTGACGTCATGTGGTGGTCGTGAGTTTGGTTGTGGGTGGTGGACCATGGGTGGGGTTTTTGGGTCAGGGTACACTGTAAATATATTTTTGTTGGATTTTTTAAATTTTTAAATTCTGATTTATTTTAATTTAGGTTGTTTTTTTATTTAGGTTGTTTTCATTTTATTGTAATGTGTAATATTTGTTTTTTGGATTTTTTTAAATTTTAAATTATGAGTTATTTTAATTAAGGGTGTTTTAATTGTATTGTAAGGGTGTTTTTAATTAAGGGTGATTGTATTGTAATGTGTAATATTGATAAATAAATTGTGTAGTTGTTTATAATATTGTTATATAAATGATGTATAACATAGATTAGGCGTTGAAATTGCGATGAATGTAACGATTATAAGAACCGATTTGCGATAGAATTATAAGAAGTGATTTGCGATACGATTATACAAACACATTAAATATATAAAAAGAATAAAATAAATTTATTAGTTTTAATATTTTAATTCATTTTTTAATATGTATAATTAAATTTAATATATATAACTTTTAATTTATACATATAATATTAATATATACAAATATACACACAAATTACATATATTAAAACTAATACCTTTTTGGTAATTTTATCACAAATTATCATTTTCCCAACTCAATTTTACTAAACTTTTTACAAATCAAACACAATCACTACTTTCTAACTGACTTTTCCAAAACTCTGACCAAACACAACTCTGTTTATAAAACCCTACAACTTGGTCCTTTATGAGTTGTGGGCTTGATCAGGCTACCCTTTTTTAAGAAAAAAATTGTTAAAAAATTTATTTATGAAAAATTTATTTACAAAAAACTAAATCAACTTAGTTGAATTTTGCTAAAACTACATTTGTAAAAAATTTTGTGCTATTGAAATTTATTAACGGTTGCTACACAAACAATGCTATAAAATTAATAATTTTTTATAAAAAATATGTTTGTTTTTACACTACAATTGAAATGAATGAAACATCAATTATTAACCCAGGCCTAAACTCTAAAAAAATTTTGAGTTCCCTCCCAAATTCCCAATATTTTTTTAACAAAAGCCTCAGCCACCCAAGCCTGTGAAGGCCGACCCGTACTTAACTTGTTTTGGGGGCTTTTTTATTATCGGGTTTTTTTAAAATTATTAATTTTAAATTTATTTTAAGTATCCACATATTACACTTTTGATATGGGTTCCGAACGATTGCATACAAGTTGACCAACTCTAGTTTTAACTTTTTATGTGTGCTACGTTTAAAATAAGTATGTGATGGTAACATATTTCAACCATGCATTTCCTTTTCTCCCCTATAACCTCTATTATTTCCTTTATCACTCTATATAAATATTAAAAAAACTACTTGTATATAATGTTTATTGGCTAAGGCAAGATAATTTACATCTATTTATGATCACTAGATAAGTTTCAGCTGTAATTAACAAGACACAGAAAAAGAAAAAGAAGGCAATCTTGCATGAGTGGTTGGCCATGAAATACATGCACGTCTAGTTTTACCATCCCACACGCGAGGAGCAGCGCAAACTGCACAGTTCTTGTGCTCTCCCACAAAGATAACCTCTTCCATACAACAACTATTTTATTAATTATTATCTTAACTCTAACAAACTCTCAATAACTCCTTTTTTAAACGTGTGTGTAGATGTACCGTTTAATATATAATTATGTATACTCCATAATTTTATTCTCAAATCAACCACTATTTCAAGTGGAAATCATATGGATTATATTTACAAAATTTTGATTTATAAAAAATTGTTTAAAAATCAACACAATAACTACTTTAAATGGTATAAATAATTATAATGGTGCTTTAATGTAATTATATTATTGATAGTAATTAATATTCAAAAAATTATACCAGTAGACCTATTTGAATGTTCGATAATAACAAGACATTTAACAAACCTTTCAATTCACTTGGAATAAAATAGGTGTTTGGATAAGTGACATTTTTAGTTGGATGATAGTATATTTTTGAAACACTACTTCCAATAACTAGTTGAAAATCATTTTTATTTTACTCTCCATTAATAATCTTAATAATTTTTATTTCTACCTTTTATTTTATTTTCAAAAATTAAAACCTTTTAAAACCTTCCCTTCACATTTTGTTTAATGTTATATTTTTAATAAAAAAATTTAACATGGATAACATTTAAAATGATAAAGAAATAAAAATTAAAACATTCTACTTTTTATAAAATTTTATTTCTATCAAAATTTTATAAGAGATTGAATTTAACCTTAAAACATATTGAATTCTTTAATTAGCATTCCCTAAAATAAATAAATTATGATATATAAAAAATTTCCGTAATATAAATTTAAAAATTATGTGAATTAAGATAATAAATAAATGATTTGAGATATATTAAAATATTAAAAAATTACAAATTAGGTATAAATAAATAAATTAGAAACTATTCTTAAATAATTTAGTATATTTTATATCATTTTACATTTATAACTAACCACAGCAACTAATTTTACCAAATTATACAATCAACTTTTATTTTTTATTTTTCATCTTTCAACATTTTTTTAAATTTCAATTAGTTTTACCAAGATCGCTCAACCTACATGAACCGGTTAGAACATTTTTTTATTGTTTTTAATTTCATTTAAATTTTTAACTATAAAATATTTTAAAATGACCAACATATTATATAAAGAACTGCATAGCTTTGTATTTTTTCGTTATATAATATTGATATATATATATATATATATATATATAATTATGATATGATATATGATATAAAATCGTGAACCAATTAATTATTATATGACGAGTTATGCAGTTCATTTCTTTTGCACGTGCTTCTCACACATTCTGTCACCAACCAGTACCCCTCTTTCTTTCTTTTTATTTGTTTATTTTCCAAAGGAAGAAACAGAAGGTTTTGCATATTCACCTTGCCAACCTCCTCACGCGACCAACGTGCACCCTCCCTCACCTCAAAACACACATTTCACATCATATCATAAATTATATATCTAAAAACACCAATTTCACTTTCCATTTTCTCTCTATCTATCTATGGCAGATCAAGCACATGTTGGTGGTGATGATGGCGCTTCCGCAGTGACGCTAAGGCGCAAAGGCACGGCTTCAAAGCGAGCTAGCGTGCCATCAGCAACAGCACCATCACCGCCATGTGGGGCGTGCAAGTTCCTAAGGAGGAAGTGTCTGAATGGGTGCATATTTGCACCATACTTTGGTTCAGACCAAGGTGCAGCACGTTTTGCAGCAGTGCACAAAGTGTTTGGTGCCAGCAATGTGTCAAAACTGTTGTTGCATATTCCAACAGATCGTCGCCACGAAGCCGTGGTTACCATATCCTACGAGGCTCAGGCAAGGCTTGCTGATCCCGTTTACGGTTGTGTCTCCACCATTCTTGCTTTGCAGCAGCAGGTAATTAATTTCATAATCAATTCTTACTTAATTCAATATATAATCATCATAAAACTTTACTACCAATGGGGAGATTCTTACCGTTGCAATTCATCCTCCTTTCAAGTTTACCATTCATTATGGTGTTTAATCTTTGCTAGTCTTGACATGGGTAGACAATTAACCCACTAAAGAAGAATGTCTTAAGTCTGGTAGTTTAGTTTGTTAATTTTGTTTTGTTTGTTGAAAAGTTTGTTAGAATTTTTGTATAAATAGAGAGCATTGATCAATGAGAAATATACAACTGAGAAGTATTATCCAATTCAAGCCTTCTTCCTTTTCATTCCTTAGCCACGCACAACAAACTTAGACTATGTCTTAGACTCAGACTTAGTCACTTTGTACGTGAGTCTATTGCGTTACAGACTTAAAGACTGTAGCATAAAACAGAGGCAGACCCAAAGTCTGCGGTGAAGGAACTTGGTTCTAATGGTGGTATAAAGAGTAAGGTTAAGAGGGACCTATATGGTGAAAATGATGGTAAACAATGAACATTTTCCTATGAATCTTCTAATTCTTACAAGGAAGAACTTTGATCGTTGGTAAGTGCAGATGAAGGCACTATTCGGGTTTCAAGATTTATGGAACATCATTGAAAATGGAATCGAAAATGTTACAGAGAAGACGAGTGAAGAAAAGAAATTAATGCTTAAAGAAAAACTACAAAGCCTTGTTCATAATTCATCAATTGATGGATGAAGCAAACTTTGAGAAAATTACAAAAACAGAGTCTGCGAAAGAGGCATGGGATACTCAGAGCCTATATAGGTGCAGAGAAAGTCAAGAAAGTGAGACTTCAAATTTTGAGGAGGCAGCTTGAGATGTTGTGAATGGAAACCAATGAGAGCATTGGTAGTTTCTTTGGTTGAGTAGAGACTCTTGCAAACTCAATAAAGATGTGTGGGGAATCTTTCATTAATCAGTATTTGGTGGAAAAGATCTTAAGAAGCCTAACTCCAAGATTTGATCACATTATAGTGGCAATTGAGGAGTCTAAGAACCTTGAAGAAATGACAGTAGATGAGCTTCAAAGGTCTTTAGAGGCACGTGAGCAGAGGGTAAGTGAGAGAAAGAGTGAAAAGACCTCGAAGCAAGCTTTGCAAGCTCAACAATAATCAAGAAAAGTGGCCAGTGAACACAGTCATGGAAAAAGAGGAAGGGGAAGATGGAAGACTTATAACATAAAAGAGAGAAAGAAGAAATTTGATAAAAGAAATATTGAGTGTTATAATTGTGGAAAGGGATGAAACTTTGCTTATGAGTGTTGGAGCAAAGAAAAAGATCATAGTGATGAAGCAAGGATGGCCCAAGAAGGTGGAAAAGACTCAGAGGAGGTTCTATTAATGGTGAAAACTACTATAGAAAATGATAAGAGAAGTGTAGGGACTGTTTAGAGTGCATGCAGACCAAAAGTGCTTTTAAGAAGCAACTTCTAATAAGAATAAAGCAGAAACTAGAAATGATTTACTCATACGTTTGTGGTCCTTTCTAGATTGAATCCCTTGGAGGAAATAGGTACTTTGTATCTTTTATTGATGATTTTACTAGAAAGTTGTGGGCCTACATGATACAAAGAAAGAGTGATGTGTTTGAGGTATTCAAGAAGTTTATAGCTCTTGTTGAAATGTCTAGTGTGATGGTTCAGAGTCAGACTTAGAAGGGGGGTTGAATAAGTCTTAGACTCTTTTTAAGAACTTTTTGAATCAAATTTAGATACAAGTAATCAAATAAATGAAGAATAGAAGAGATAAACGCACAGAGTTTACATTGGTTCACTTCCAACACAAAAGTTACGTCCAGTCCCTTCAAACTTGAAGGCTTTTTAAGAACTTTTTGAATCAAATTTAGATACAAGTAATCAAATAAGTGATGATTAGAAGAGATAAACACACAGAGTTTATATTGGTTCACTTCTAACACAGAAGCTACGTCCAGTCCCTTCAAACTTGAAGTCTTTCAACTATTGTAAACTCTCATTTACAATGACAGCACCAGACTCATGCTATAAGTATTCTTTACACTAGCCACTTCTGACTTATCCCAAATATTCTTTCAATAAACCACTCCTGGTTTATCTCAAGTATTCTTTCGAAAGCCTTTTCAGGCCAAAGTGTTTCCTATACTCAAACTCGTTCTGGTAATACACCAAACTTTTTACAAATATAAAGAAGTTTTTCAGAACTTAGTGTACAAATAAAAGATTATTTGAGTTCAAACACTAAGTTTTGACACAAGACTTGAGACTGCCTGAAGCAAAACTAGAAAGTAATGAGGGTCTTTGTCTTACAAGAAAATGAACATGAATGAGATTGAATAAATTAAAGATGATGTTCTCCAGATTTTCTTTGTGATCTCGATGTTCAAACTTCCTTGATATTTATATTGGCTTGTAGGATATGACCGTTATTGCTTCTTGAAATGAGATATAGACATTGGAAATCCTTTGAAGGTATTTTTCCTTACACTTCTTTATCAGACCTTGAAGTTGAATTTAAGCTTGAGAGAGGTCTGAATCATTTTCCAATATTTTCACAAGAATAGTTTCTCATGCATTTCCATGCACAAACCATTCATGAACTATTTCTTGATTGAGCGATAGGCTGCTTTCTGAGATGTCCTGATGAGATCTCTAACTTGTGATCAGAGTTCGTAGGGGTAGGTACGCTGACAGCTGTTGCTTATGTTGATCTTGTTTTTTTTTTGTTCTTTGATGATAAACACGTAAAAATGATATGAACATTAATCCCAAAGCATCACCAAAATAGAATTTATGAACGTTGAAGAACAATTCTTTGATCAGGAAGCTTCTATCAGACTTTTGTTGTTCTACCAGAATTTTAAGAATACATGTGCTCCCTCTTAGTTTTTACAACCTAATCTTCCTATCCTGAAATTACTTAGGCACTAAATGAAAAACGTTATGAACAGTTCAGACTTTTATCCCTTTAGCGAAAATACTTGATGAATGGTATAAACAAATTTAGGAATATATAGAATCTGGGGTCTGGTCCGAAAGAACTTATATTTTCTACCATACTTTTTCTCAACATGGTGGAAGATTGATACAGACTCTCAGAACAGATTATGGAGGTGAATATACTTCAAAACTATTTCATTATTATTATAAAGAAATAAGCATTGTGCATGAGGTCTGTCCGTTTTATACACCTCGGTATAATGGAACAACTGAGAGGAAGAATAAAAGTATTCTAAACATGGTAAGAAGCATGTTGAAATGCAAGTCTACTTGACTTGGGAATTCTCACTCTCTTTTCTTCCTAGTTTCGCGTGGTGCCTCTCCTCTCTAGTCAATGAATTTCTCCAAACACCATGGCATATCAAATGCTTAATCTGATTTTTAAGCGACCAACAATCCTATGTGTCGTGTCTCAAGGTGTGATGGAATTCACAAAATTTCGCTCTATCCGAGCCCTTGAGGCCTTCTCCGGGTGGAGAAAGCTTGAGCAGCCCTATGTTATAGACTTCATGCATAATCTGATCCCTTCTATTATTCAAGGGAGTGAATGTGTTGTATTTGGGATTCGGGTAGTCCCCACTTCTCTGCTCCTTGCCTGGGCTCGAGCTTCTCTTCCGCGACTCTGCTTTGACAGTACTCTACTCAGTATTTCCTATCCGACCGGCTCGCTCCTCCATGTTAATGTACCGGGCGGCTCTTTTTCTTGAAACCATCATGTCCAAGGGACATTTTTGGCTAATGAATCAAAAAACTTATCGGGGCACAATCCCATCTAGATAGCGTGTAGGGCACTTCCGAGCTCAGCTTTCAAATTTGAATGGCTTGCTTGTTGAAATGAGCCATGAATTATTTGAGAGTTTCATCTTAGGTCTACCTTAGATTCACCAGGCTATGTGAATTTTATTGAACCACTCGACTAGATGCAAATTGGTTTAGAAACTTCTCTGTTAATTCTACGAAACATGAAAGACTCCTCAAAGGAATGTGCGAGAACTACATAGAGCGGATTTGGTTAGGGTTATCGGGAACGTCATATAGAGTAATGTGTCTGACACTCCCGTGATCAGCATGGTAGTGGTAAACATGGTAAGACATTCCTCTGAGTTCCTCCTCCTGTCATACTTCTCTATCGTCAGTGGTTTATAATTTAGGGGTTGGCGCTACCATGATCTCCTCCGTGAATGGATGGGCTACATAAGGGTGTAAGGGATCGGGTTGTTTGTTCCTTACCTCATGGTCTATATGTTGTGGTAACTGGAGACTTCTTTCTCTTCCGGCCTATGGGTGAGCAATAGGCATGGCAAAAATATCCGTACTCGCGGGTAACCGCACCACACCGCCCTGGTTTGAGTGGGTTTCCCTTTTTTTTTGGTTTCGGGGGCAGGGACGGTTTTTACCCAATAGGTAAAAGTCGGGGTGGGGCAGGGATGGTAAAACTAGTATCCGCCTCACCCCCGCCCCTGCCCCCGCCCCGACATAATTAAATTACTTAAATACCCTTACTATATATATATATTACTAAAGATGATTTATTAGACAATGTTTAATAATTTTGTCCAAAATGATTTATTACCTTTTTTATTATTGCATGTAAAATATTTAATAATTTTGTAAATACAACAACTTTAAAAATATTTGATAAGGAAAAAAATTATAAAAACAGGGGCGGTGGCAGGAGCGGGGATGTTTTTTTGGGAGCGGGGACGGGTTTTTCTATCAGTATAAAAAAAATAATGAATGGATAAATTGGGACGGAGGAGTAGGCGGGTTTCCCTGATCCTAATTGGGGACGGGGGTGGGAGTCTCTATGTTGTTGTTGTTGTTGTTGTTGTTCATGGTGATAGTCATTCTCCCGACGGCTGGGATTGTTGTGCGTGGTCACCATTGTCCTTTTCTTTTTTTTAGGATTAGAATTTTGAGTGTGTAGGATCCATTTTACTAGGCCCCGCAATGGGGGTCAAAATGTTCATAATGAGAACGTAAAGTACAAAAACCTTAGAGAATCACCATAAGAGAATTAGGTTTTGTTTTGCTCAAAAAGTGTCACTTGAATTACAAATGGGGGACTTCAAGGCCTTTTACACAATCGGTAGAAAGAAAAGAAAAGGGGGTCATTGATCCAAGCTCAAGTGACATAACACTAATGATATCTGTTTAAGATTAGGGAGAAATCAAAATTTTCTTTATTCTTATCTAAAAGAGAGGAGAGAAGAAATAGTGTGGACCCCTCAACCTTAGGTCACATAAAGAATTAACATATTGACTATTGCTATTGCTAGAAAAAAAGATTAAATAATA
The DNA here is from genome assembly GCA_037962975.1 of Clitoria ternatea. NCBI lineage: Eukaryota > Viridiplantae > Streptophyta > Magnoliopsida > Fabales > Fabaceae > Clitoria > Clitoria ternatea. Next base: position 146,635,440 of record CM075673.1, read on the forward strand.
AAAGTTGTGTTTGAGGATTACTGTTATGGCATTTTCGGTTTTTTATAAAAATTATCATTCTACTGCCTCTACCGCACGCACACGGTATATCTATCCGGAAAAATAATTACCGCGCACATATGTACTTGGGTGAATACGTTATATGGGTGTAGACTTATGTTTCGAGTGATGCTCAAACGATTTTCTCCGTTAAATCAAAGTTATTTTTTAATTCTACAGATCAACAGAGTTTTGATTGTCTCGAACGACATGAATAATTAATATCAACCTTTAAATTTTTCACTTCAAGTCAATTCTATTTTCTCAACTACAAACTAAACGTCCCTTTAATATTTAGTTTTTTAAAATTCAATTATGTTTATAATGAGTAATACTAATTAATAAGGAGCAAACTACTTCCCCAGTTTCTACCGTTTGAATTTATGAAATACTACCTCCGTATCTTTTTGAAAATTGTTTTTGTTTCTTAATATAAGATAATTTTTTAAATTTTTATGATATTAATTATTTTTAGATTAAAATGCTTCTATTAAATGAGTAACTTTTATTGAAATTTAAAAATAAAATAAATAAATTACATTACTTATTCTTATTATAATAAGTTCACATAAAGATTAATTTCTCTTATTATTGACTTTGTCTCTTCATATGAAATACAAATCATTAATTATGATGAAGAGAAAATTAGTAGAGAGAGAATTAGTTAGAAGAAAAAATAGTATTTTCAATGATCTTAAGCGAAAAATTACCCTTAATTTTAGACAAAGTTATTGATTTTGACTAAGTTAACTAACTTTTTTAATACTTATAAATTAAATAAAATATTCTTATATTTAGGGACAAAGATGGTAATTAAAATTTCCTGTTTAACGTACTAACCCTTAGAATTATTGATTAATTTGTAAGGTTACCTAAGAAGATTATCCAAGGAGAAAATTTTCACCAAAAAAATATGCGTTTGTGTCAACACACTCTTTTAAGCATGATGTTTATTATCGCTTGGATTTTTAAAAAGTATAAAAATGTTTGAATTTTACTGATTATTGTTTAACTAGAGCACTAGGCTCTTCAAAATTCAAATAATATTGTATTAATGACTGAGTCTCCTAACGTTTAGCTTAATCACATTGAGAGTCTCTTATTTTAGAATATTGCACATGATATACATGCCTTATTGTTTATAAATTTGGTAGTGCATATAATAAACTCACATGTAACTACTTGTATACGTATTACTATTACTTTAGAGTCATTTATATATTCAAAATCATAACAACAAATGCACTTATACATACTTTAAATCACTAACAATACATTCGTAGTTGGTAAATGGAAGTTGTTTCAGAAGATATTGTTATTTTTAAGGAGATTTTCGTTGGACTGGAACATGTCCTTAATTATATATTTCTTTTTTAAGTAATCGTAGCACGGATAGGCTTTCTTAGGTCATTAATAACTTTTAAGGGAGTTGATTACGATTAGTTACAAAAAAATATTTTAATTTTTTAGAAAAAAATTTCTGTTGTTTTTCAAAATTTTTATTTCAGATAAAAAATTTTGAAATTTTTTTCATTTTTCAGTTTTTTTAAAAAACTTTTTTAAAGATTTATCTGTTTTGTTTTTAAAAAAAAATAGAAAACCCGTTTTCAGTTTTCTATAAATTTTCTTTAAATATTTTATAAATAAATACATTTTCTATTTTTTCAAAAATAATTTTTTATTTTTTTTAGAAAACTTACTAGACGTATTTAATAATTGTCTTAGGTTATTATGAGCCTTTAGGGAAGTTTATATTATTTGATAATTGCTCTAGTCCAATGGCCCATTAAACCTTATTTTTTTAATTAGTTACCAAACGTAGAGTAAAAGTGTATTGTTCTTGCGATTAATTAGTTTAGTTGAAGTTTAATTTTCTTGTAACAGAAAATATACACGTAACAATATAGATCCAATATCAAATTTCGAAATAAGAAATTTAATTTTCAAACTAAACGGTGGAGTGTGATTATAGCTAGTGTTAAAGAGTTTAATTTGCTATCAATCATATTTTAGAGGTAGAAGATCATCCTAACTCTAATAAATTAATTAAAATAAGTACTGATTCATTTCTTTTGTTAAACTCAGTGAGCTGAATAAGGGAAACCTTCTTCCTCAACCCTTGATGTAATTAAAACACATGAAGCTTAAATAAAACAAAAAACAAAAATTTGTATATGTACCGCGAATGGCCCCCCTTCAGCCTTTTCCAATAATTTGTATATTTTTATTTTTAAAATATATTTTAAACCTACAAAAATTAGTTATACCATAAATATCATTAAAATTGAGGGTAAAATTACAAAGAAGTTTAATGTGAACCGATGTAGAATAATAATATATTTTTTAGTAAAATTGTATGATATAATTTAATTATTTTAAATTTATCTAATTCTTTGCTTATATATTTTTTAGTTTTCTTATTTATTATTTTATCAATATTTTATCTTTTATAACAACTTTATTTATTTGGTAATAAGTTTATATTTACTCTTAATCTTTTTAGTTAAAATATTTATATTTTTTACCCCACTTAACTTTATTTCCTGGTTTAGTCCTTATTTTCCTAACAAAAATTTCTTTAAATGCTAGTACATACAACAAAACAAAATTCAAGATAGATATGAAATTAATTGATGGATATCGTTGATATACTGATTTGGAGGTATGTATTTATATTAATTCAGGTAGCATCGTTGCAAGGGGAGCTTGCTATGGTGCAAGATCAGGTGATAAATAGCAGGTTTGCATATGCAAGTGTTCTCCAAAACACACAACAGCAGCAGCAGCAGCTAAACATGATGAATGTAACAATGCAGCAGCCAGCATACTCCAATAACAACTCATCTACTTCCTGCACCAACCTCATGAACATGCGCTGCTTCAACCCTTTTGACCTTACAACCGAGACAGCACCCTCATCACACAGCTTTGACCCTATTCGTTTGTCCCAAGATGAGGAAGACGATGAGGAAGAAAGCAGGATCCCCCAAGTGTTCAACAATGACATAGCTCTAAACCGTCAATGAGTTCCCATTTTTGCATGCTCATATATATACATATAAACCACCTGGATGCATGTCTATCTTGTTTAATTACTGTTCACATATTATGTTTTCAAGAGAAACTAATTAATGGAAATTAAATTCTTCTTGTTTGATATATTGTGAAGGATAATTAAAGGGTTGAATTAAGTTTCAAGGATAATTAAAAACGAATTGCATGGTTAATTATCTTTGGATCCTTATTTGGCAGTGAGCAACGTGTAGATTGGTATTAGTGCTTCCTAGTGTTTTATTTCTTCGCTGTGATGGGTATCATATATTGTTATTTATCTGTTTTTTAAGTACAACTTGTACTCATGTTGAAGTAATAAAATTTTTTTGCTTGTTCAAAAAAGAAACTTCTTTTCTTCGTACCATAATTAATTATAGACTCGTTATTTAAACTTAATTTAAGAGATAAATATTTTTTAATTAAAAAAATATTTATTTTAAATTTTTATCTGTTTGTTTAAAATTTAAAAAATAAACAGAAGTAAAATATAAGTAAATTTCAACTTATTTTAAAAAATAATTCTGATCTACTTATTAAAAAAATACTTATAAAAAAAGTACTTTTAGAACAAACACTTTAAAATAATCTTAAACAAATGGACCTTATATCATATGGTTAATCGAATTAAATATATTTTAGTTTGGCATAGGATATGTAAACCCATTTCAGAATATAAGGTATAATTCCTGATTTATGTAATCAAGTTCTCTTTCACCCCAGTCTAGTTCATGACGCTGATCATCAGTGACGTACCAACCTATTCCAAGAACCGAGAACAGCTCGAGGAGCTAGCGTCCAAAGTACCCATAGAGTGTTCTACTGGTAAAGGATCCATGTGCGTAGTTGTCCAAGTGCGGGTTTTCGTCGGCAAAGACGCAGTAACCGTTAACAAAAGTCGCCATCGTTCATGAAACCAGTCACCACCATAATTGTGAGAGGAAGGACTACCGTGACCGTCAACATAATTACGAGGCAAAGAAGCGACATCGTTAGTGAAGAACTTTACTTTTGAAGCAAATGCCCGGTACAAGAAGGATAGCCAAAAAGAGATATCTTCAAGGGAAGCAGAGAGAAGTATCATGAGTAGAGGAGATGCTACAGGAAAGTTAGAAGGAGAAATGTGGAGGACAAACCGTCATTATTACCAACAAGCGAAGGAAATTTCGGGGACAAAATTTCTAAAAGGAGGGGAGAGTGTAACACCCCTGGTTTTTAGAGAAAACCTCTAAGATAATAGACATGTAAGGTCAAGCATGTAATGTGTGAAATTTGAGCTTCAACCTACGCGTGTGTGCATACCTTAGGTGATTGAGGTGGATTAATAACTCTGAGGAAGTTATTAATTCCCAAAAAATAAATTTTTATATACAATATTAATTAAGATGGTGAAAAATATTAGTATAAATTTTTGTCGGTATGGCAAATCAGTTATTCGATCGCGTGAAACGTTATTCCTTACTTCTTAAACCCCGAGATGACTAGGAACTTGATACCTCTGAGGAGAGTGGAATGTGATGGAAAGCTGAATAATAGAAAGTTGAAAATACATCGGACCTATTAAATAAATTTTTTGTCGAAAAACCAATTAGAAATTATCAACAAATCTATGCCTAGATAACTCTAAAAGTTTGTATACAAACCCGAACGCCTTCGACAATTTAATTATAATCAAAAATCATTTTGTTTACTGGAACACCACACAGTTATGACTACATTTTAGCCCACTAAATTACACCAAACAAGGTTTAATTACATGGTCATATGTTACCCTTAAATAATGACACCAAATTATCTACCATTATTTCATTTCTCCTAAGTAAGACACCTAGATCAATTTCAGCTCACTAAACCTGAATTTTAGTGGTTTAAATTCCATTAAATCTATCTCTAAAATACCAATATAAATACATGTGCCATAAGCGAAAAATGAAGAGAAACTTAGAACAATTTTTTTAATTACTCGACCATGAAGTTACTTGCCATCTAAGCTTTCTTTTCTTCTCCTCCAAGTCATCCACCATTCAACCCACTAAACTCGCATTCTAGTGGCTAAATTTTTCACTAACTCTCTTAAGTGTGCCTATATGTGTGTGTGTGTGTGTGTGTTAAAGTGGAGAAAAGATGGTCATTCTCTCATTGCCTAGCCTTGGTCGTGACTACGCCAGTTTCTTTTTTCTCTCTCTCATCTTCTCCATCTCTTTCACCTTTATTTAAGTCCAGCCCTTCCTCCATTAAACGTCCAACACCACCCCTACCTATTTCCCTCTCCATTTTTAGCATCAAGATCACTAAGATAGGGGGAGTTCTTCCTTTTTTTTCTCTTAAATTATTACATGCATGGGTGGTAGAGATCATCCTAAGGTCTCTACCTTCTCTTAGTGCCAAAAAAATGAAAAATTTCTCTTTGAAATCATGGCTGGAAACATTTTTGAAAAGCTTATATTTTGGCAAGAAAGTTTTAAGAAAATAACACCTTTTTGTTTGAGAAAAATCTCAACTTTTAGCCTTAGAAAGAACTATGCTCTCACATGCATTCTTAGCTAGTTTGCATGCATAAAATGATATCTTGAAGTGGTGAAAATTGTTGTGCTGAAAACTGTTGGGAAATGCTTGTTGTTTTCTTGTTTACATGTGAATCCATGGGTAAAAATGTTGTTTTCTTGCTTGCATGTTAAAGTATGATGATGTATGCCTTGGATCTTATTTTGCATGTGGAAAAATTAGGATTTTTGAGTAAGATTTATGTTCAAAACTGTAACTATATGTTGTCCTTAGGAAAGGTTTCAATAAGTTATATGATGCATGCAAAACTTGTATGAAATAGCTTTGGAAATTTCAATGTTTTCTTGGTGATGATTTGGTATGTTTATGATGATCTACAACTTGGTAAATTGCATATTCTTATTGTTGGAATAATGTTTATACTACGTGTTTAGAATATTAATTTTGTGGCTAGATGGTTGAATAAAGGAAAATCCTAAGTGTCAATTTGGGTTCTCAGCTGAAAACGCAGAAGGAACGTATTTTTAGGGAGATACAAGGGTGGGTGTAAAACATCTTAACCCTTAATATAATTATTCCAATATAATTAATTAGAATAATAAAATTAAAGGTAAATTTTTCGCGGATTTGTCAAATCCTATTAAAATATAGAAAAGACCGCGAAACATTTATTTAAACAATACCCCTGGACCAATTAAATAAACTTTTCCCATATATGGCGATATGAGATGGTATAAAAATTAATTAAAATGTATCTTGGATAATCAAATGGAGATTATCACAAGAATCAGCAGAAAGCGTAATTTAAATCATTAAATATAGAAAAATATGATTTTATAATAAAAATAATAAAATCATATTAAACAAAATAAAGAAAATGGAGAAATGAGGAAAAATAAAGAAAATGGCATGCTGAGCAAATCTCGTTTGGGCAAGATTGCCATTCGCTTAAGCGAATCTAGTATGGTTCGCTTGGGCGAACCAGCTCGCTCCCCATCAAAGGCATACATATCCAAACTCACTTGAGCGAGGTCAATCTATTTCACTTGGCAAGGCATGATTCGCCTAGGCGAATCTCACTTGCCACCCATTTCCACTTAATCTCACTTGAGCGAGACTCCACTCGCTTGAGCGAGTTTAGTCTAGAATCAAATCCTCATCCATTTCGCCTAGGCGAGATTAGCTCTCCTGAGCGAAATTACTCCAGTGACAACCCCTGATGCTTCAATTAATTTTCGCTTGAGCGAAAGCCATTTTCACTTGAGCGAAATTGAACCCGAGATTACAACCCTGATACATCACCATTTCGCTTGAGCGAGATCCCTCCTCGCTTGAGCGAAACACCATTCTCGCTTGAGCGAACTCAATTCGCTTGAGCGAAAATGGTCCAGTGTGCTAACCGCCTTAACTCGCTTGAGCGAGATTCAACTCGCTTGAGCGAGTTATGCAAACCAAACTTGGAAATTCGAATTCCCTGTATAAGTGGCATTCTAAATAATTTAAACCAACTTCCGTCCCATGTAATTTGCCCGTTTTAAGTCCGAATACTATGAAACTTCATGGACGCTATATTTTCCCCATTCCGAAGCTAATGACGATATCCATTCGCCAAAATTCGGACATATGACCAATTTATGCATAAAAATGCATTATGGTCCCATTATGCAACTTGAATGCATCACACCCATCAAATTCAATTCAATTACATCAAAATCTATATGAATAACTCATAATCAATATAGGGACTTTATCAATCCCTTCCGATGACTCAAAAACTCATCGGATTTCAATTTCACCCTTCCAATTCCTAATTTTCCAATTCATGCATAATTTCAAATTGTATAAAATCAACTCATATATTATCTCATATAGCATGACCATATCATCAAATACATATTCATAATCATATTTAGATTTCAAGCCTCTAAATGAAGCTATCCATCTTCCAAATCCTTAAATCTTTCATACATCACATAAAACATTCTAAGAGCCGGCCAAGGCTTTAACATGCTACTATACATACTATGTACAAACATATGTACATAATACTTTATCTTTGTGTTGAGTGACACTTCATAAGCCTTCACTTCTTCCTATATCCACTGAAAAGATAACCACAAATAGGGGTGAGCATACTACATGTTAAATGATAGTTATTGAATAGGATCAAGTGTCCAATTCATAACCACATATATATATCATAATCATATCACATAATCTCATTACATTTCATTTATTCACAATGATCATATAACCATGTTGTTCATAACAACATACACCAATGCAATCACATGCTCAATCAAATGGATCCATTATTAAGTCTTTTATTTGTGTTGCAACATTGGCTCTCAGCTGATCCAGCCATTTTACTGGTGCCAAACAGTTTGCCATCTCACATGACACAATCACTCCCAGCGACAACGGTAATGTCACGAGCTAAACCCCGAGCCCCGCTCAAGAGGTTTGCCTTGAGTCCCACCCAAGGTATTTTTGTGGAATCCTCGAAACCACATTATATTTCATGCTTGTTCATCACACAAGCATCCCATGCTTATCAAATGTATCTCATGCATTCACATATTATAAATATCATTCATATCATCAACATCAACCATATATTCTATTGCATCTCATGCATAGAATTCATCACAAACTCTTACATGACATATACAGTTCATATCTCATAAATTCAAGATCAATACCACTCACACATAAACAGAAGACATCTTATCTCATAATATATCACATATGTCATACATATTCGGGATTTCTCATTAAAGATAACAATATTATCTCGATTTTGTTCATAAACTATACATTTAAAATGTACACACTCCCCCTACCTGGAATAAAGAATTCCAGAAGCTCCTCGAGCTATCGAATATTATCCGCTCGCTTTCAAAAGTTCCGAATCGAACTTTTAGCTCAGAAACTTTCCGAAGCTACCTAGTTTATTGAAACACCATTCATCAAACCTCAATTCTATAAAACTAGCATCAAGAAGCTATTTCTATTCTCTTTTTCTAGTGAGAACTCATAACTCTAGGAAACCTAAGTTTTCCATCTTCATCAATGGATTCCAATTGCTTCTAAGTTCTATAAAATTTAAGAATTAAAGGGTTTAAAGAATTAAACCATAGTTCTACACAAGATTTCATCATCCTACCTTGGATTGGAGAATTCAAGCTTTATTTTTAATCCAACCACAACTTGAAGAGAAGAGTGGAGAAGATGATGAAGTTCTTCCTCAATTTGAGAATTTTCACTAGAATTTGGAAAAGAAATGATTAGAGATTATAATTCTTGATGAAGAGAAGAAGAAAATGAAGAAGGAATGTTTTCTCTCTATTCTCACAAAGGTTTGAATGCAAAGGAGAAAGGATTTTTGAATTTAAAAGATCAAGGGATGCGTCCGTCATTATGGCAATTGTTCAAATTAATTTCCTTTTTGCCTTTAAATCCCTCTTTAAGCCTTGTTTTAATAGTAAATGCTATTTTTAGGATGTTATAGGGTGGCTTCATGACCATTAGATCTTTGTTTTTTCCATTTAAAATGCTTCATAATGAGGGGAGAAGAGCTCCCAGTGTGAGGAAATATAGTAAAAAGAAATGAGATAAATTATGGTTTTGTCCTTAAACACGATCGATGATGTTTTATAAAAAAAACGTAATTTTGGGAAAGGAATAAGGGGTACAAGAGAAAATTTGAATTCTGGGCTATAAATTGAAATTTATTTGGTGTTAAAAGTATTGGGTTTTAAAAGTTATTCATTTTATGCTTTTGAATCAAGTTAATCGGGGTTTTCAAACGAAAATACGACCTAAAACAAGTTTTCGACGAAACCGGCAAGAAATAAGCTTTCGCCTTTGAAAATTTTTTGGAAGAATATATTACTAGTTATTTTCATAAAATCAAGTAACTTATTAAAGATTAAGGGTTATTTTAAAAGGGAATTTTAGTCTCGACACCAAAGAAAATAGAACTCGTAGTCGAAAATACGACGAAGTGACGTTTTCAACAATCGGTAAAAGGACCAAACTACTAGGAGTTTTGCAATTTCTATTATATTCAATAAGTTTCCTTATGACTTAAATGAGGACTTTAAATAGACTTAAGAACAAGAAAAATATTTTTAACAAAACCTGACTTAAGACTAGAGCGACAATCGTTATTTGCTCAAGAATTTCTTTTACGTCTTGCTGATATAATAAAAACTATATTTTTGAGATAAATGAAGTTTTTCTATATACAAATATGTGTGTGTGTGTGTCCATATATGTAAATATATTCATACTTTTAATTCTCATGAATATTAAGTGTTAGACCCTAGGCCTCGGTCATGATATTTTCAACTAATAAAGTAAGGGATTACGATTACCAATTCTGCAAATTCTTTTGGAAACCCCTATGAACTGGAAATTTAATGTATATATATATATATATATATACACACCCGACATATTAAGGAAAAAGAGCATTGAACCTAAGAACCTCGTTCGCACTATATTAAGAAAGAAGAGTACAAATATTGCATTCTGCATACATCATTGACATATGGTTGAGCCTTGGAAACTAAAGCCTCAGTGATAGGTACATTGGAGAACATGATCGCCTGATCCCATGGAGTATCTTGGGAGTACAAATGGGCTGGCCCCCCAATGGTTTGGTGTCACGCCTAAAACTAGGTTGTCTGTGGCAAGTCTAGTGTACTTCAACTAAAGACGGGTGTTTCTAAGACCGTGGAGAGCCAGTTCTAGCTTTGAATGTAATCACAAATTGTGCGATGGTCATGGATCCATGTGATTATTGGACCTGCGTGTCCCTGACCCTATGGTTGTGGAGGAACTAGGTGTACTCCAGTCACTTTAGTGTGAAATTGTGCTGCCCAGTAAATGTAGTGGCAAGGTGATTGTGATGAGACGAGTACCCTATGGGCCACATTCGTATCATGGAACACTAATGAAGATGACTCAAAAAACTTTAACTCATGCATGGCATATTGATTGACTAACTCATTTTATTGACGGTTGTGGTCTGAGATAATATAGGTTGTTGATTGAATTGTGTGTGTGATTATGTTAAGCTACCCTTACAAGTATACCCGTGAAATGAAAGTAATACTCACCTTTCTAGTTTGTTGTATGTGTTTATCTGTGACCCTTTTAGAGGATAATTACGAAGGACACGAGCAAGGTCCTGAGTTGTGAAGTGGGGAGCTACCGCGAGACGATATTGTTGAGAAAAAGTGTAGGTGTCCGACTTACTCAGTAGGAAGGTAATATCTACTTGGTATATATTAGATATAAATTAGTAGTTTTGTTTTGGGAGCTTGCGTGCCCTTTCTTCTTCCAGAGTATGTAATCTTTTGATGTATTAAACCATGTTATTTCATATACATCTTAAAGAAGTATATTGTCATATCCAACATTAAAAAAAAAACTTGTAATTTTTACAAACTACGTAACACCTTAGTAAATTGGGACAATTCAGTATGAGGAATCGTCCTAGTTAACCGAGGGCATTACAATATCCGAAAAGTTTTTATTTTTTTTAGAAATTTATCTTGTTTTCTAGTAGGAAAGTTAGAATAATTTGGTATGATTAAAGTGTTCTATGAAATATTCTCTAAATATAAAATTTAAAAAAGTGTTCTAGAAAATTTTTAAAATTCCTTATAATAAATGTTCCCCTATAATATTCCATATTCTTGGATAAGATGAAAAAAGTATAAAAAAGTTACTAGTATATTAATTTTGTTTGAGTGTATTGTGAAAAGAAAGTCATGAACTAATAAATTCAGATCCTTCTTTTCGAGGCAATGGATAAAAATGGATTTTTCACACGTATCGTTGTGGAAGAAAAAGAAAGGAGACAGTATGACCAAAAAAAGAAAAAGGTGAAGCAACGAGGAAAAAAATTATGAAATGTTTGCTTTGTATAAACAGCTTTGATATTATAATGTTTATTCATTACATTGTACAATCACTTTGTTAAGGTGTCTTTGTTATTTTAAAATGATACTAATTCTTTGAGAGAAAAATTCAGTTTTCGCCTAATGAAGTAAACGAGGATTTTATAACCAGAGATCGCATATGAATTAGAATCGAAAATAGGCTTTGCTTTGGTAAAGATATGACCTATAACTTTAAAAATGGCCTTAGTGTACACATAACCTTCAAAATGTAGTTACAAGACCTATACCCAGTTCCTCTGCAAGCTCATCCCCAACAGGAACAAGAGTCAACACAACAAGAAAAATAGCAACAGCCACAAATGCCTTTCTCCATGTTCCAACCTCTGTCACATCATTTAAGCACGGTTTCTCTGGTGTCCTCTGAAAAAATTAAAAGAAAAAAAAAATCAGAAATGATTGCAAGATCAACCACTTCAGTTTTCTTCATTTCCTTTCAAATTTAACTATCTGCATACCTGACATAGCAAAACGTAGAGTCCCCAAGGAAGTGAAAGAGGTCCACCGAGCTGTCAAAAGGAGTAAAGAGACATAACAAAATGCAAGTTATTTTTTTAATAAAAATGGAAAACAAAGTTATTATAAGATGAAATCATGAAAAAGACTCAACGATGAAGAACAAGGGACTTAAAACTATTTCTTATAGTGCATATATCATATATGCACTAGTTCTTTTGGGGAGGCACTGGGAAGTTAGTAAACTGGAAAATGAACAAAAGACAGTCCTGGTAACTCTGCAACCAAATCATGTAATGATTAATTGTGATGTAGTGTAAAACTAACAAAAAATCACTGTAGATATAACTTTTAATGAAATTATTACGTCACTAAATGATTTTTGCTTATATGGTCAATTATGATTGGATGACTATAAAAAAACTTGTACCCTTAAGGGTATTTCAATTATATATATACACACACACATACTTCGTTTAATCTAAGCAATGATCAGACATACCACTCCTAAGCCAAGCAATGCGTAAGTAGTTAAACCAAAGCCAACCAGTGCAGCTTTTCCAAAAGCACCCTGCAAAAAATGTAACAAAATTAGAATGCTCTTTTTTACAACTGAAGCCCAAAATTACAATTCTCGCCCTATCACATTAGATAAATTAGAGCAACAATCAGAAAAAGATGATGTTTTTTGTGTGAGAAATAACTTCACAGTGACATATAGACACAGTCCCCCCTCTCCCAGCCCCATGTTCCTTCCTTCTAAACAACAGATATTTCCTGTTGAGTTCCACAATATACCGAGGAATTCATTCAACAAACTCACATGTTCTGATTAAAAAGTATATGTTTGTCCATGTCTTGGGTTGTAATTTTATACCTAAAGTCAGTAGTCAGTATCACATCCCCTTTAACATCTGATCACCATTGTAAGTCTTAAAAACTACATATGGTTTATGAATTAAGGCTGGTTTGAATTTTGAATGTGACCCCTGGTGACACAGAAAGAAAAGTGTAAACCAAAATGTACAAAACAGTTGTTACATATCAATCACCATTAATAATCAACAAGTCATGGCATGAATCTTACATAGAGGATTTTACTTTCCAAAGACTTCCCTTTTACCTCCTATACTAAACTATCTTAATAGTGTATATGTTTTTAATCAAGGGCATTAAGGAAAAGGTCTGTGATGTACTCTGTACTGGAGGTGGCCCCTTTGGCCCATTAAACCATTCCACTATTCCAGTGCTGGGCCTAACACCCTACTCAACCAGAAACTCCCTAGTTCCACATTATTTCATGATAGCATATTCTGCTCAGCTGGCCATTCATGACTGAGCATAAGAATGTTCCACCATTAGGAAATCCCACAAAATCACATTGCTGTCGGTGGAATATATCACGATGACCTCACTGACTCACCAACAAAAACACTCTACTTCAAGGTACACATTTCACTTATTGTTACTCTGTTGAAATCATTACTGATTCCCAATTTCAGTATTCAAGTGCCACCAACGTTGCAGTCATCTAATTGTCATGGTTCAGGCTCAATCATCCTCCAACTCTCAGGGACTTGACCACAGCGTCCCTGGATCCTTTCACAATATTTGACAAATATGTCATTCCAGTTCCTTAGTAGTCACTTCAAACTTTTCCTGTCACAGGTATGTCCCCACTTATTAGTCATTACTATCTGAAGT